>JAPDRK010000020.1:0-459361 GCA_030247875.1 Cladophialophora chaetospira | reverse complement strand
ACTACGACACCATCAACAACACCTTCGACCACGCCTTCGACTACGCCTTTCACCACTCCGTCAACTACCCCGTCAACTACGACACCATCAACAACACCTTCGACCACGCCTTCGACTACGCCTTCCACCACTCCGTCAACCACCCCGTCAACTACGACACCATCAATAACACCTTCGACCACGCCTTCGACTACGCCTTCCACAACACCGTCGACCACGCCAACTACGACACCGTCCACGATACCCTCAACAACGACGCCTTCGACCACGCCTTCCACGACGCCTTCCACGACACTCTCAACGACGCCTTCGACTACGCCTTCCACAACACCGTCAACGACACCCGCAACGACGCCCTCTACCACTAGCTCATCACCACCTAGTACAAGTACAACCTGCAGCCAAGCTCAAATAAATTACTGTGGTCGCTGCTTTTGTCAGGTCGCGCTTGATGGTAACACAATCGTCTGTGCAGACAATTTTTACTGTACAGGCTGCACGAGTGATGCCGACTGCGCAAATCCAGACGACTATCCTGGTGCCCCTACTTGTGCGTATGGTGGGCGGATTCATATGCTTTTGGTTGTGGAGGAGACGACGTATGTGTGGGGAACAGCGGTTACTGTCCCGACGGCGCTTATTACGGAGATCCGAGCTAAGCGAAGTTTGGAACCGGTCTTTGAGGCGGTCAACAGGAAGCTGGTCAAGGCTCCTCGAGCTCGGTGATCTATACACAAAGTTTGATGCTAGGGAAAGCCGAAGAAAATTTCTTGTTGGTCAGGAGAGCTGAGCAGTGTCAGAAGACGAAGAGGTCTGCGAAAGGAGTCCTCTTGATACTACACAGGGTACCTAGCTGGAAATCTAGGTAGAAGCAGGCGGAACAGGTTACGGCAATGTGATCCGTCTACTATGGCTCTCGGTTGCTAATTATTCTCGGCAGCGAAGCAACATCTATGCCGCACTTCCTGTGATACCACCAGTATACCTAATAGGCGGCTCTGATGAGATGAGGAGATTCTACCTAAGCATGAAGTGACAATCTTTTCGAAGTGAATCACCAGTAGGTGACAACATCGATGGGGGCACGCTTGGGCAGTCAAAATACTACTTTCTATCAATTCATTGGTTCCAATTGCTTTCATTGCTTCTACGACTGCCCTTGGCTGTTTTTTTGCGACCTACGCATCCTACAATCACGGGATGCCTTGATTGCTGAGGCCTAAAGCTATTGACCTTTTTACGTCTCTGCCGCACTGCCTCTGTGAATCACTCATACTGCGACACGGATCTGCCTCTTTAACAAAACATCAACTCTCTGTGGTCAACACAACCAGTCTCTGATATCGACCGCAACAACCGATCTACACTTCTAACCCACCATCCACTTCCCTTGATCGGTCCGGGCCCACCGCCTTCTCGCGCCCCTCCAGTCGCGGAATCTCAAGATCGGTCCCGGTCCCTGCTTCCTTCACTCTGTCCATTCTCCATCCAATACGCGATGAAGATCGACACAAGGGGAGGAAGCGTCTCGAGAACGAGCTTGTCAAAGTCCGACGTGAACAGAAACTCTTACTTGCCGAGGCGAGAGAATCTGAGCTGCTGGAACGCCTAGCTGCTCTAGACGACGGAGCAGCTAATGGCTCTACAACCCCTAGAGACGAACAAACCAGTACCGAAAAGAGCGACCCTCCAAATATGGCGCATCCGTCTCGAGACAGTACCAAGGTCAACGATTCCCCTATCGGGAGCGTGAACGGAGGCAACCGTCGTGCTGTCCAAAGTCTCAATATCATCAAAGAAGATACGGTGAATCAAGACAGAGCAGGCTTACAAGGTGATGCCATCTCGCCGGGCGTTATTTGTGTCGATCTGACTGACGATGAGCCCGAAGTCGCTACCCCATCCGAAATTGATACGACAGGCCGAGAAACAGGCGTGGCTGCTGGAGAAAACGAAGCTGCCGCGCTGAATACCACTGAGCGTCCATCTGTGTCTGACACAATCGAGGTGATAAGGGTTAAAGTAAAAGTCGAAGAATCCGATCGCATTCCCTCTCCCGAAAAAGGTCAGTCCCGTCCGATGTATGGCAGGATTTGAGATAACTGACAAGATGTAGACAATGACCTGGGCGAGGGTCCGAATTCTCGAAGTTCGCCAACTGCATCGTTTGGATACAGCTCACTGCTCGACACAGAACCCCTTTCTGATTCGGTGACGAGGCCTGGAGACTCCGAGCCTAGGCAACATGGTCAGGAAAGAACCACGCTCCTTCAAAGCTTTGGCACTCGGGCAGAACTATCACCGCTCAAGAGACGTTTCGCAGACGCTTCTATAAGTGAGAGCCACCTATCCACCATGTCGAGGATCGAAGCAGGTTATGCCGCCGGACCCCAGCAAAGCAAGTCCAAGCGGCCAAAGACCTCTGGAGAACAGACCGCTGGCTATCCACGCGGTAGTACCTTTGATCATCCGCAAGCAAACACCGTCAATTTGCCTAAGCACAAGACAAAGAAGTCTCCCAACAAAGTCAAGATCGATCAGCCAAAGAGTAGCAACAGCGACGAATGGACACCAATGAACAAACGACAAACTCTCGATCTGCTACGCGCTTACGCCTCAAAATTTGCGACCATTGCCAAACAAGAAATTCTTGGTCATCAGAATCCCGCTCCAGAAGATACTCTTGGCACTCAAGATCTCGCTCCGGAGGATACCCTTGGTCAGAAGAGCCCCGCTCAACTAGCCAAAAAAGCGATGTGCGACAAATGGCAGGCTATTGCTGACGAATTCCGGAAATCAGATCCTCGCATCACGACTGTTGAGCAGTTGCACCGTGTCTTTCAAAAGGAAATAAACTCAGTCGTGGAAGAGCCGATCCGAAATGCTCTGCAACTTCGATTGAACGCCCACATCTCTGCTGCGGCGCACTGGTGGCCAAGATTGTGCGAGGACCGAAAGCTTTGGAACTTCCTGAAGCGGGAAGCTTTTTTGAAGAGGGTATGCGGCGAGGTCAAGGCTGGAAAATTCGTCGCGGCAGAGCACAAGAAGTACCTGAGCGAACCTGACTGGCTATCACAAGAGACGGCAAAGACGGCATGATTGGCATCGGATCAGTACCAAAACAGATGCGTGTGTTGTTGAGAGGGTATCAGCACGATTGAAGCTGGACCTCCTGGAAGCTTTGAGAGATGGATGAGGCCTGCAAGCTTGGAAGCAAGGGATAGATCGCCTGAAAAATAAGAAACTCTCCAATTGGAACAAGTACTTCTTGAGTGAAAGTGAGTTGCAGCTGAGGAGGAGCCCAAACGAGACTATGAGCACGCTGGTAATACACCTTGAACAAGCTGTTATCAAGACATTCTCACGTGAACCTGTTGCTCACTATTCTATCTCCCTCTTCTATCTCCCTCTTCTATCTCCCTCTTCTATCTCCCTCTTTTATCTCCCTCTTCTATCTCCCTCTTCTATCTCCCTCTTCTATCTCCCTCTTCTATCTCCCCCTTCTATCTCCCTCTTCTATCTCTCTATTCTCCCTTATGCTACTATCTTCAATGTAACCCAATATCGAGATTTATTCTACTTAACTACTCGATCTTTAGTTGAAAGTTCTTGAGATTAGCTGAGTGGATACCTAATACACTATTTCGGTTCCCCTTCCCAACTTGCTCTCTCTCCTCAACACTTCACGAGCATCGCCTTTTAAGTTGAAGATTCAACGGTCCGACCTTCAATCTCAACTTCTCATACAGAGCAACAGTAAATCAACCTCATTGAGCAGTGCGTACTCCCGAGCAAGAATCTGGTATGGATGGGAGCTCTTTCATTTTGGGTTCCCTCTAACCTTAACAGCTACTTATTCTCTAACTACGCCCGACTCTTTTGACTTATTTCAGCTGCGAGTCAAACATCTCTCGTTTCATAATGGCAACCAATCCAGAGGCTGCAAAGCGTCAGCTTGAGCAGACCCTCGCTAAGCTTAGGCGTGAAGAGCTTAAGCTGATCAGGCAGATGGCATCAGACACTCAGCAGAGACTCGATGCCCTGAATACTGCCACAGCGGCACCGTCTAGACGCTCAGAACATACTCGCCCACGTCAACAGACTCTGAGCTTCGTGCTATCTGATGATGACGATGAAGTGGTGGTGGTGAAGGAGGAGCCCGTCGAAGCTAACACAGCTTCGAAAACTGGTGACAGCTCCCTCACTGGCCCGGCAGAAGATACGCAGCTTGTTAGCAACGAAGAAGCCGCCGAGGATGACGACCTCGAATCAACTATCGAAGTCACAAGAGCTCGAGGGCAGTCAGGACAGAACTCAACTGTTGATCATTTGCAAGGAGGTGAGCATCTCTCGTACAGCAATATGTTGCTAGGCGCATATCTAACAGATAAATTTGCGCCAGAAGATGCCTCACCTGCGGCTTTCTCGCCTCCTCCTCAGGTCACTTCGGACGTTGCTGCAGGCACAAGACTTGTCATTACTCCTAGAGGCTCGACGACGAGCACCCTGCCTCGCCTCTTTCGTGCGGCCCACACCAGACGATTGCTCTCTGATTCTCCAGAACCCATGATTGTCCCGCGTCGAGATTTACCACGTAAGCGAAGCCGCAATGACAACAATTCGAGTCAAACCCAAGGACAATTATTCTCAGGAGATGTTGCAGCCACTGAGGAGAGCCTTCTGCGCGGAAAGAAGCGACGAAAGCTAGTAAGCAGGCGCCAGCTTCGAAGGAGAGACACCAATGAGGCCGAGGCTGCTCCGGTTGATGGATTTACTTCCCTGAGCGAATACATCGGTTCCTCCTCTGATGGCGAAACAATAAACGACGAACATGCAATAAATCCTCCAAAATTAGCTATCATGAAAGTGATCATAAGGAACCTCAAGAACAAAAAGGAGGGTCCTCCCTTCACTTTGCCTGTCGACCCCGTCGAGCTGAAAATTCCGGATTACTTCGCTGTGATCAAGACTCCGATGGATCTGAGCACAATTGAAAGACGGCTGAAGAGCAAAGCATACAAGTCGATCTCTGACTTCGTAGCCGACTTCAATCTGATCGTCACGAATTGCTACGAGTATAATGGAAGTGGCCACCTTCTGTCAAGACAGGCTGAGAAGCTGAAGCAATCCTTCGACTATCAAATGAGACGCTTAACCTAAGCCGGAGCCCTCTGAGGAGACTTTGCCAGGGGAGTCTTTCTGGAGCACATGACCAGATTTTGGCACCCTTGGATAGGTGGAGCAAGGGAGCTGGAGGTGGTTTTGTCGGCGACAGTTTTTGGATTGTGCTCAGAGCAATTACTGGATAACATTCAACATGAAGCTTGCTGGTGCTGGTGGGTCGATGAGCAAACACAGAATCAGAGATCGTGCTGGACAAACGCGGAGCTGTGCAACGCGGAAAGGTGCTGGGATCGAGAGACGGAGGAGCGTTCTCTCGAGAGAACAGCTTTTCTACAGAAGCATATGAAAAGCAAATACCCAGACAAAAATGTTGAAGCTTGAAAATAGCCACGGGTTGGCAAGACAGTCTTGTATCTTGCGGTCCAGCCTCGTCATTGAAAGACGACGTATTGTATTGATGGCGAAAAATGGTGGAACACGCGCGGCAAGATGGCATTCACCAGCCACTAATAGATCCTCTCTGCGATAGCGCTGCGTGACTGGAAGCGAACGCGCGGCGATGAGGATCTGTTTCAGGCCATTACCACCTCCTTCATAGCGGGCATACAAGCTTGCCCACAAGGCTTGAGAGCTAGGTCGAAAAGTAAGGATCGTCGAAATAGCCTTGTTCTATACACGCATAAAGCAGGCATGCACGCGGATTGCCAGAACAGGAAGCCACCTGCGACATTGTCCCCACCACAGACGCAACTAAGCAACCTTTGCACTTCACTTTCAATCCAAGTGACTTCTCTCACATAGCGCTTCAAGCTCTCTTTCGTTTCACCTCAGCTTTGGCTTGCTTCTCCTTCGTTGATCTCACTTGATCGTTCACTCGCATTGTCAACCACTCTATCCCTGAAACGATGGCTCAAGCCGTGAGCAGTGAGCAAATCAGCGACGATGAGTTGGTCGAGCTCGAACTCGAGCAGCGCCAATTAGACCTCGACCGTGAGCTCAAACAACGCCAACTAGATCTCGATCTGAAGAAGGTCAAGCTGCAGAAGCGTCGTGCGAAACTCCACCCCACAGTCGATCTGACTTCAGATGACCATCCAACCGAAGTCAAGGCAGAACCAGAAGATCAAGTCTCCCCAAACGAACCGGCAGGCCTAACCGTGAATCCGCTACCTAGTCCAGCACCATCTGAGGCGGCAAAGTCGTCATATGCGAAGAGCACCTCAAAGGAGCCGCAGGAGAGCCATGGGGTCCTACCGGACTACGACCACGATGAAGGCTTCCCTGATCTATGGCAGGATATAGGACGTTTTCAGGGGTTGCCTGAAGACAGCATTCTCAAAAGAAGTCAGAGTCCCGCAAGCAGAGTTTCTGCAGGATTCGGAAACAAGAGGCAAAAGACGTCCACTGGTACACGCGAGCAGATCCCAGATCCCAAGACCAAAGACAAAACCGAGGTTCCGAAAATCAACAAGCGTGAGAAAACCGCAATCATCCGCCGATACGGAGAGCGCCTCGTGCAGCACCACATGCAGTCGTTTCGCAAACACACACCAGCTGAGCGCGAGGAGGTGAGAAAGGTCGCTGACAAAATCGTCGACGGGCTGCTCGAAAAGAGGTTCAAGAACGTGGAAGAGCTGCACAACGAGTATAAGGACCAGATCGGGAAAAGTTGCAGGTATGTGCTACGAGCCAGATTGGTCGTCGAGCTGGACAAGTTTTGCAGAGCAGCGCCAGTTTGGTGGGGAGAGTGCCTTGCAAGGAAGAACCGAATACAGAGAGAGGAGTTCATCATGACCATATTCCAGGATGTCAAAGAAGGCAAGTACGACATCGGACGCACGCTGCAGTCGAAGAGTCCTGCTTCCAAGATCCTCCCAAGCTAGATTTCGATTGGACTTGCTGCTTCATTGGATGCCAAGAGAGAGCTGTGCCAACAGTGGGAACAACAATCAAGACACCTGCAGGTGGTATGAGCTGAGACGCAAAGGGCTTGGATGTCCCCGACAGTGCAGCTGAAACAACCTTCATAGTCCTGGAGGGACTTCCATTGGCGGTGGTCGCGTGTATTGGTCTTGGCGAAGGAGCTGGTCATCTTGAACAGAGCATCAGTCACAGGACGTAGGTAGAGCTCGACGCGTCCATTGTTCAGTCCAGAATCAAAGGCTTCGATTTCCATTTCTCTCTCTCTGCCGTGGCAAAATTGGCAATGCTTCCATATGACAAGACAAGGAATCCCAGGTCCTCCCTGTCGACGTCGAAAACTTCCCACCAATTCTGTTCGACCAGCTTGACTCCGCTCTCCCTCGCGGCCAGGTAGATTGCTCCCACTGCAAGTGCATTCGGCTGATGTGTCAGGTACAAGAGTTGCGGAGAAAGCAGACCGGCATTCAGGTGCTCAAAGACTCTCTGCGCCAGCTTCGACGAGGAGACGCCTAACGCTTGCATGTATGTCAAGCTCAAGGTATAAGGTAGGGCCACTTGTGTATCAAAGCCGATCCCTGCCAATATCATGCTCTCGCAGATGAACAGCTGCTGCCTCTCTCTTTCGTAGCTTCCTTCTGACACATAATATTCCGTAGGTCCAGTGCTACCGCGGTCGCTGGCTGGTTGGACAAACTTTAGCAGAGATGCTTTCGATGTAAGGTAGGCGTAGACGTTGATCACCGATCTCGCAGATACAGGTGTTGGAGATGTTTTTGCAGCAAGGTAGATGGAGGCGGCTGAGTAAGTCTTGTGGCCGAAGCCTTTGCGGTCTTCTGACCTGCTTGAAACTAGGAATCTCTGAAGTAGGACTATTGCACGCGCAATGATATCTTGGGTGAGTCGGAGGAGAATCCCTGCTGAGGAGGTAAGTTGAAATTGTGCAAAACGCACGGAAGCAATTTGATCATCATCAGAGGCCTTTAGCTTCATGAGCTGTTCGGCAGTGACAATAGGGTTTCTCAGATGCTCGACTGCAGAGATCGGTGCCATCCTGGGCGCGTTTCTCGCATTACATTGTCGCAAGCCAGTCAAAGTGTACGAAAATGTGAACGCAGGAAAGCTCGAAGGGGAGAGAAGTCAGTTACGGTGGACCATTCGAAGATTTGTGTAGTCGCAAGTACTTCTGTGGAGTTTCATCTTGTCCTACTGTTATGATCATTGCCTCCTTTTTGTTTGAAGTGTAAGCTCTGTTCTTCCTTTTTGCTGCGTACTCAGCTAGAACTCATTTTACATGAGAGACTTTTCATGTTCTGAGTTGGCGATATTCGATGTCGGCCTTTGAGAGATAAATCAACCTTTGACGAGAAAATCATAGCTGCTCCGTAATGTGAGTGGAGGGAAATTCCCAACAATTAAGTGCATACTAATGCCAATCAGTGCCTCAAATTGTACCAAGATACATGGGATGCGCCAAAGCTCGCTAAGGTATCTGTTCACGTTTGCCTTATCTCGTCTGCTTGGACCTTGCAAGGCCAAAATGCGAGTACTTGAGCCAGCGGTCGTGGCTGCCGCGACCTCGGTCCTTCGCGTATTCCAGGTTTCGACGCCTGTATTGGCACCACCAAACCTCCCGCAGGCAGTTCCAATGCTCTCCAGTAACGAAGAATCGTCAACTACCAGTGTTCAAGGTCAATCATGCAATATTACTCAAACGTTGATGATGCATTCATTCGGCAACAGCTACGGCCATCCGTTCGTCGGTTATTACGATCCACCTCAATGTAGCTTCAACCACATTACTCTTAATCTCACAGTCGAAGCTACTGGCAGGCAATTTGACCGCCTTGCAGTGGCATACCTAGGTGACGTCGAATTCTGGCGAACTAGCACGGCCGAGCCTACCAGCGACGGCATTGTGTAAGTTGCGTTCCTCGCAATGTTACAGCGAGGCTGAATTTCCCATAGATGGACTCATATCAAGGATGTCTCCCATCTACTCTCGCTCTTCTCCCAGCCTCAAGAACTGACCTTTGACCTCGGCAACCTCGTCAACGACAAATACACGTCTCCCTTCAATGCAACGCTACAAGCGACATTCTTCGAGGCAGCCGACACAGTCAGACGGGCGGATCTCGTGCTTCCGATTCCAGCGAGACGAATGGAACTCCAAGATAAAGACTCGGGCGAGCATCTTCAAGCCAATGTGGGGGATAGTATCGTATTGCCACAGAATATCGAGCGTGCAATCTTCACCATCTCTGCTTCCGGCCAAATGGACGAAGGTGCAGTTCACCTGTATGTGCGACTACGGCATAGCTAATGTGTGGATCTAGAGTTCTGGTACTCTAACGTATTCTCCTCGCACGTTCGTACCTTCGGTTCAGATCCTATGCCCGGCCAATCCGCCTTCCGAGAAGTCCAACTCCTCATTGATGACAATCTGGCCGGCGTGGCCTGGCCGTTTCCGATAGTCTTTACTGGCGGCATCGTTCCCGGTCTATGGAGACCTATCGTTGGCATCGACACATTTGACATTCGTGAAGATGAGATTGACATAACGCCTTGGCTACCCTTGTTATGTGATGGCAAGAGCCACTCCTTTCAGATAAGAGTGGTCGGCATCAACGACGATGGCCATGACCATGGTCATATCTCTGATATTGTGGGCAACTATTGGGTGAGAGTAATACTGTAGATTGGTATGTGGCGCTGACCAGTCCTAGGTCGTTACAGGGAAGATCTTTCTCTGGTTGGACCATGATGGATCTGTCACGTCTGGAACATACCCTGCATCTTTTACACCTTCGCCGTCGCTTGTGCTCTTCAATTCCATCGGCACGTCCCCGAATGGCACCAACCAGACGCTGACAAACGTTGTCGATGCGACCCGCGACTTGACTGTCTCATCGCAGGTGAAGACTTCCAAGGGCAAGAAGACATCGCTTTGGCAACAAACCCTTTCATACTCTAATTGGAACGATTTGTACGATTTTGGGGTGACTCAAGTCGTGGCACAGCATACGAGTGGCAGTGCAACGTCCTCAGAAGGCTACTCTCGAAGCTTCAGTTATCCCCTCTTTGTGAACAGTACAACCATACAAAATAAAGCGGCCGACTCTCTATTCATCTCAGCCACCGTCAACCGAGGTCTCGAAATTGAAACTGTGGGTCAATCAGTGTTTTCAAGTGACTTAAAACTCTTCGACAATTCGTACACGCATGGCTCAAGGACAGCCAGACCTCGCGGACCTGATATGGGCACGCGTTTGATCACAACTCAAAATGGGAGCGCAATCTATTTCCGACATGGTAACGTGTCCTTCAGCCCAGCAACAACACAGCAGGATCTTGTTCTCTCGCACATTGTACCCGGAGATTCAAAGGCGGGATCTACCAAGCAGCATGACTTATATCGCCGTCATGTACTTGCCGTCAATGACACCCTTGTGGAAGATCAGGAGACATACAACGCGGAACTCAGCCAACAACATCACAATCTGAGACAATATGAGCTTGGCAGCGTATAATAGGACGACTTTGTTATGACCACCGGCCGGCTTGCCTCGTACTGGACAATTCGAAAGTCCCGCAACTTGCTCCAGGCACATCAGCATAAGCTCAGGGTGTACAGTAAGTCTCTCACATCGACCCTCCAGCACCGAAATTGAAATCTCGATGGGGCCTCCGGCGTTGTCTAAGTCCGATGATTGCACGTGTCTCCCTTACCCCGAGCCTCCATTTGGTTGTGCTGCCCAGGCACCAGCGGCCCAATCATTGCATATCGCAACCATGATCGTGAGATCAGGACGCCGAAACTCTTTTCACAACCACGGAGTTGTTCAGGCCTTCATTTATTGGGCGAAGAGCGGATCTGGTGCGATTCGTTGCTGACTCAAACAACCTGCACAAAATAATGGCAAGTGGCAAGTTGTCTTCGGCTACAACTCCGTGTTTGCAGCTTATCGAAGCAAAATATGACTCTCACGATGTCGAGAAGCTCTTCGCGATTGTGCCTGATATTGTTGCGTCATAGTGCGGTTCTTTTGCGGCCAAGGACAAGGGCTCAACTGCCTGGAAGAGGAATAGTGCCAGGTACGGGCGGGCAGCAGCCGGTAGCTGTCAATGGTAGAATGCAAGGCTTGGAGTCTCAGGGGTCTGCTCCCTATGAGATGATACCAGGCAATGCAAAAAGTCCTGAGTGCTCTGGTGAAGCTCCGCTTTGACAAATACTTGGTGTTGTCCTTAATCCGACGGTGCCTCCAAATGTCTGCATCAAGAATGTATTTGCTGCCGTTATTGGACTTCGTGGCTCACGCTTAAGGCAATATAAGTAGTCGAAATGTCCCGTCACAGAGAACATGCCTTACTGGAAACCGCTTGATGTGTCCCTGTCATCGCTTTCGAATCAGGACCTGCAACTGTCCAGACTAAATACTATCATCTCGTATATTGACGGTTCGCCTTCTCGACCGCGCAAGACTGTATGACCGCAGTAATGCCCACAGGAAGTTGTTACTGCGGGAACCTCCGCATCGAATACACTGGCGAGCCCATAACGACGGTAAGCATACCGCTCACTCGGATATTCCGTCCAATTTGTTGCCACTAACTAATATCCTATCCTCGACAGGCACTCTGCCACTGCTCAAACTGCAAAAACTACACTGGCAGCACATACTCCCTCAACTACCTTATCCCGTCCGAAAATTTCAAAATCATCTCCGGGACGCCCAAGGAAATATCCAAGATTGCCGACAGCGGAAAGTCCATCACGAACTGCTTCTGCCCGGACTGCGGGACCATGATGTTCCGCTATGGAGATACGTTTGGTGGCAAGGATGGGGCGAAAGTGTTGCAGGCGGGAGTGCTGGATGATGAGGGTGTTGTTGACAACACTGGTCTAGTGGATGAGTTGTTTGTTGGGAGGAGGGCCGGCTTTCAGAGGGAGGCGAGCGGTGTGAGGCAGAATGAGGGGATGCCACAGCAGCCTCGGAAGGAAGGAAAGAACGACTCGGGGTAACTGAGTGCTCGGTGAAATCTTTGCGGTGGCTTCTAGACAACGGTTCATGACTTCCAGCCCTGCTTCTTCGTCCGGCGAATCAAAGTAGGAGACCGTTTAATTCGTCCGAAGAGCATTCAGACATCCACCGATGACACCTTTGCAAAGCCCAAAATGGCGCCCGATACGGTGTCGAGATACTCTTTCGTGTAGAAAACGTGCAAGTCGACGACCAGTTCATTCAATTTCTCCACGATCCACGCTTTCACCTCTTCGGTGCTGACAAAATAGGCGCAGGTCAAGGGCATCTGAATAAATTGTGCGCCAAGAGGTTTCAAACTCGCTGCGTATTCGTAGGTCATGCAAATCTTCCGCCCGAATGCATCAGCGGACATCTTTAGCCGCTGCCATTGGCCAGCTTTGGCTTTATCGGACAGGCTGCTCATCATGCACACATCGAGTATGATATGCGCAGTCCAGAGAAAGGTGTAGAAGATGCCACCGTCTTTCGACGAGAAATGAAGCATGGAGGGGAAAGTCTCATCGTTGCTCGTTGATGGTGCCAACTTGAATGCTGGTTCACTATTCTGGGCGTAAACTTGAGCCTGGGCCGAGATGGATGCCAGCTTTTCTCTGAAAGCCTCCGCGGATTCCAAAAGTTCGTTGGCAGAGCCATTACGCGCAAGCTTGGTCAGGGTTGGTAAGTCGCAGAAGAGCCTATAAAGTCGGTCGACAAGCTGTGCATCGACGTCTCCAGATTTCTCCATAGAGATATCCCGCCAACCGTCACTCAGCAGAATACAGTCTTCTTGCCGGAGTAAAGCTTGCATGATCTTTTGCATCATTAGTGACAGAAGAAAGTTCTCATAGGGGCCATATCGGACCTACCAGGTAACCACGCTGGGCGCGCAATAGCTCTTTATCAAACGTTGATTGTATCATCCGTGGGCCACGCTGTATGATTAGTGTAGCGGCAGCTCCGGCGTGAGCGATGTATTGAGCTCCACGCTTGTCTGCGACCATCATCTAAGGCAGGAGAACATTCCATGTCAGAGCAGCTACGTTTATTTGTCTGGAGGAGCTCACCTCGTAATAGGACATAACAAGTGTGGCGCATACTGTTTCGGTTGAAAAGCCTTGAACGGGATGCTCGATCACTTCTTGCAATGTTCGCAATGCTTTCATATACTCAGAGCTGGGCAGTTTCTGGCTCTCCCACAGAGATCTGACACCACGTCCCGGCGAGAGATGGGTGTCGCGTAGAAGTTGAGAGTGACACTGGAGAAGACAAGCCACCGCAGCGTCCAGCGCGGGATTTTGACCAATGCGAGATGGGATGTCGGAGATGAAGGGGCCTAGGCATTGCAACCGATAGCCTTCAGCAGTGTTCCTGACGAGTGCGCCGATAAGAGTGGTTGCAAGTCTGTCCTGTTCATTCGGGCTGGGTGTAGGCGTGATCGAGGGTGGAGACGTTTTCCTTGACCGGGGAGTTGCCGAGCGCGAGCGGATGAGTTGGAACTTCTGGACAATTCCGCCATGGTGTACCTTAGTAGATATAACGTTCAACTCCGTACGTAGTTCGCTGACCCATTCCGCGGTTGCGAACTGCTCAGACTTTTGATTTGTGGCCAAACCGAACTTCGGATTCTCATCGCGAAATTGGTATCGAGGCGAGTAGACACACTCTCGGGTCGCTTTGAAACAGCGAGCACAGGCAGGGCGACCCTCATCACACTATCCGAGAATTGTGGTTAGTCTTGATTTCTGTCTGCAGTCAGGTACAGAGCATAATCAGGTACCTTGACCTTCTGACGTCTGCACCATGTACATCCACCGCTTCTTCTAGTCAAGGATTGCACCATGTTACTTGCTTCTTAGAAGAGATCGAGAGATCGAAAGTTCCCAGAGAAGGAAAATGTTGCGTAGTGGTAGCTTTTAATGGCTCTCAAGCAGGATGCCGAATCCGAAACCACCACGTTTATTGCCTTCGACTGAAGAGGTAACCGCCGAATGAGCAAGCAGAGAATTCAATCCCTAGTCCATCAGATCGGCAGCCAGGCATGTCCAATGAGGCTTGTGAGAAAGCCACAAGTGGAAATGTAGGAGATGATGGTTATCGAAATGTGCATTGAATTGACAAGCGTAGAAGCTCTAATACCACAAAGGTGCATCGCGTCGGCGTGATGACCAGTTTCAGTTGTAGACGAGGCTCCGCGCCGGAAACGACAGCATCGCTTAGCTTCTCAGAGATCGCTCATCGCCTTCGATCAGTATCGGAGACAATACCTCGTATTCAGATCTTGCAAGAGACCAGATCGACGCAAGGATGTTTGGATGGTGAGCTGGAATTCATCAGCTCTGTCAGGTACGATGCACGCCAAGACCACCAAGTTGTCGTCATTGCCGATCACTCTGCCCCGAAGGAGTTTAGTTTTGCGTAGCGCGACGCGGTGTTTCTTTCTACTTCAAGCTGATTTCTTCCGTGCTTCCTCCTTCAATTATCTTCGAATTTGTAGGTGCGAAATTATTCCTAGATGGAGCTTGTAAACATTGGTACAAGCTATGGAGACATCAATCTTCCAAAAGGGCATCAGGTCCGTTGTTGCTATTTCGCGGCACTCAGCTAACCTTCGCTTTGAGGATCGTCGCCTGTGCGAACTGGGTGGACCGACGACGTCAAGAAGCAGGAAAAGTCCTTATTTAAGGATGAGGACCACGTCCGACTTGCTGCGTCCGGCGCAACTCCTGTGATTCGAAACGAAGGCCACTGTTTTGATTTTGTCTCCTCTGTGTTGTATTTCTGCTCTTGCCACGATGATCCGCCCAGGGTACAGCCTCCTCAAGTCCTTCTTTACGGTCGCTACTGCGCTATCACAAGTAGGAAAGGTCAAAGGCGCCACAACCGGCAACTGCTCCACTCAGTTCTTCAACCAGGCAGTCGACCATGGAAGCACCAAGGCTGGAACATTTGGACAGCAATATGAGATTTTGACTGACCATTTTAAGCCTGGGGGACCGATTCTCTTCTGGCAGCAAGCCGAGACGAGCTCATTTGGTTGTATGGTAAGTCTATGTCTATTGTCAATAATCCACAGAGTCCTAATGTCACTACAGGAGCAGTACATCTTCCCAGAATGGGCAGCCGAGTTAGGGGCCATGGTCATTAGCCTTGAGCATCGCTTTTTTGGTCTCAGCACTCCATCGAATGCCTCAGATGTGAAGGAAAGATACAAGACCCTGACACTAGAAAATGTCATGCTGGACGCCGTCACCTTCGTCAATCACATCAAGGACACAGTTAAGGGCGCAAAGAACAGCAAAGTCATTCTCAGTGGCGGCTCTTATGTACGTCGCTTGTCTATGCGCGAGCCTGTTCCGGGCTCTGTCAACGTTCCTGTCCGCTAATGGCGACCTACAGGGTGGCTTCCTTGCTACTGTATTCAAGATGAACTATCCCAACGTCTTTTATGGTTCAATTCCTTTCGCTGCACCACTTCGATCGATCGGTGCCAACAACCAGAACCCGCAGAGATTCAACTGGTTCAAATGGGTGAGTGAAAATTGATCGAAAAGCTAGACGTCACTGATGGTCCGCGTAGGCAAACCAAATCTATTGGGACTTGTCCGCCGAAGCCGCACGCAAGTTGCAACACGCATTTAAAGTGCTCGATTCGCGTTTTCAGTCAGGTGAGTGCATGTGCAGGACAAGTTGGCCTATGAGGATGACAAGCTGACGACATTTGTCACAGCGAACGATACTACGAGCATCGCCGAAGGTTTTAATCTCTGCACCGTCCCTAAGACGACCGAGGATCTGTCTATGACCATGGCCCTGATCAATGTCGTCATGTTCTCGATACCACTGACGAGTTACAACAATCCTGTTGCAAACCCTTCTGGAGCGAGCGCTCAAAAGCTTGTCAATGAAATCCTGCGTCTCGACGATCCCATCGAAATCATCAACGCAAGCCTGAGTACCTATTATCCTTATCTTCCCTGCATTCAGTGGGACACCACTGCATCCGCCAATCCCACTCTGGAGAAGGACCCTTTCAACTACCTCCTTTGTAACTACTTCCCTCTCAGCAGCAACGAGATACCCAATGGGACCATCTTCGTCCCAACATCCATCCAAACCGAGACCGACCCACAAACATGCAAAAGCCTCTACGGCCTTGTGCCTCCCACCCAGGACTACGTGGAGAAGAAGTACCACATCACTAGAGACGAATTGGTCAACGCGAAGCGGATGCTTTTCGCGTACGCTGAGATGGACCCTACTACCGGCGTCGGGATCGATCCTTTGCCGATTACTCAGGATCGGAATGCATCGAGGTATATGTTCACGTCTTTGGCCGCGCATGGCGAGGAATCCCTGGGCGGCTTTCCTGGTGACAAACCAAGTGTTGTGCACGGGCGGCAGGTGCAGTTGCAGACAATAAAGGAATGGCTGGGCATTTAGGCGCTGAATTTCTGCCGAATCGTATGATCTGGCCGGTAGCTCTGACTAGCGACTCGATGGTTTTACGACTTTTGGGTTTTCAAACTTGATACCTGTCAGGAACCGACTCTCCTGCAATCAGATTGTCTACTCGCGGAACTCGACGGCCAAGCTAGTATCAAGCATAGTAGTATATATGGTATCCTTATTCTATCCCAAACGCCAATAAAAATGCTAACAAAATTCTTGTCACCCTCCAGGCATGCCTAACTTAATTTGATAGGCGCAAGGGGCACTGCTCTAGGGAACGCTTACTTAGATTTTAGCTTAGCTAGGCATGCCTATCGAGTGCCAAGAATTTTGTCCGTATTTTCATCTGTGCATGCAGTGTTGAGGATGGAAATTCACCGCAAGGGAAAATTTCCGGATCGAGGACCAAAATATTCAAGCTTAATTTTCAAGCAGCTACACTACCGCGGCCACAGAAGCCTTCCAAACCGCTCAGGTGACGCTATAAATCGAAAATGACTGTTCCGACGAAGACATGGTCACGTTGCCTGCACTGCCAACATTGATATACGTGCCTGTGCTGTCTTGCAGGCTATACCCCTTTCCACCACCCAGGTACGTAATGTTATGCACCATAGCTGTCGTCTCGTTCACCAAGGCAAGATTCGCGCCGATATATCGTCCGTCGACAGCGCTGCTGAATCGATAGAGCCTGCTGTCCGTGGCGGTTTCGTGGATCACCCAGCGTTGTGCCATGGCAGCATGATCGGCTGTTGCTTTCGTGGCATTGACGTGCATCGCTTTGCTGCCGAAGTTTGTCAGAGCGAAGCCAGACGACTCGAAGGTCAAATAGCGACCTTCTGTCAGATAGCCGCGGACAGATTTGAAGCCCTTTTCGGAGAAGAGGGAGTCCTTTTGTGTCTGGTTGCCGTACGGGACTGGCGGCCGCTGCACCGCGTATTGTGCTTCGCAGTGCGAAGAGCCGTCCCAGACTCCGCTCTTGTCCTTGTGCGGCGCCTTCGCCGTCGGAATTGACGGAAGAGAAGTATCAGGACGAGAAAAGTCGAATGCCGCAACGAGGTCAGACATGTGCTGCCGACGCCACGGCGGCATCTGATGGGTCACGGCGTTGTCGTATCCCTTTGCAGCGAGCCATTTCTCGACAAACAGGATTTGAGAATTATGATCTGACTTCTCCGTGAACACGTTGCCGCCCCTAGTCCAGGGCGATATGATGTAGAATGGCAGTCGGTAGCCCGGCCCGGAGAAAGTATAGCCGAACAGGCCGTAGGGGTCTTCCATCCACTCGCCTTCTGTTCCACTTGGCGCGTGGTACGGTGTTACGTGGTCGCCCCAACCACCGGTCTCGTCGTAGCTGACGATCAGAGCAGTACTGTTCCAGTTTTTGCCCTTCGTGACGGCGTTGAAGACTTGTTGCTGCAGCCATGCTCCATCATGCGGTGAGTATGGGGGGTGTTCAGACAGTTCGGTTGGTCCGATGATGTACGATATCATTGGCAGGGTGCCATTTGCGGCCTGTTCATAGAATGCATCGAGACCGACGTACGACATGCCACGTTTGTGGAGGACCGTATCGTTTTTCGCGGTCTGGTACTGCTGGAACCAAGCAACTATGGGATAGTAAGAATCGTCTTGTGGGCAAGAAATAGGGCGAACGCAAATTTCAGAGCCGGGACAAGAAATGGGTGATCCAGCAGAGTAAGACGTATGCATCGGCAGGTTTGGAAGACTTACGTGGATTGTCGTCAAAGTTGTCAATGTCTTGATAGAGCTGCCATGTAACTCCGGCGTTCTGGTATATTTCTGGCGTAGTGGTCCAGGACAGAGGATAGCAGTTGACGCCAGGCAATTCGCAGCCCGGCACTTCGTTGTTGTCAATATAAACACCTCCTTCCTCCTCCGTTTGAGGCGATCCGGGGACGTTGATACTGCGAGTGAATTAGCTTCCATCGCCCGATATTGAAGCGGTAAACATCGGGCAGGGGCAGACTTACGAGCCGCTCACCCACGTAACGCGATTCGGGTTCGTGGACGCTATTACGCTTTCTTGGTACATGTCACCGACCGTGAAGCCTTCGGCGAGAGCGAATTGAACGGGAAGGTCCTGCTTCTTGTAATATCCCCAGCTCCATGGCGTGTTCTGTAAAGTCTTCAGTGATGTCCTTGAAGCCTGAAAATCTCAGGGATGGCCTCCACTACTCACATTGAGTGCCCAATGGTCGTTCAGACCGTTATTGTAGGCCATGTGATTCTCCTCGTAGCCATTAGATCCAGCATCCATGCATTGTGTTGCGTTGATCCAGTGTCCGCCCAGCTCATTGAGGTAGAACGGAAGTAGATAGTCAGCTTTCTTCGTCATGGTCTTGTTCAATTTTCTGAGTACATCTCAGCAGGAGACACTTGGTGGCAGAATTTGTACCGTTCTCTACTAACTGATACCAAACCGACTTGCCGCCAGGGTTGACCTGCACATTTGGATCGGAGAAGCCTCGAACACCGGCCATTGTGCCAAAGTACTGTCCAAGCATTAGCATGATAGTTGCAAACTGCTTGGTCCCACTTACGTGATCGAACGCTCGATTTTCCTGCATAAAAAGAACGACATGATCAATACTTGCAAGGGAGTCGGCATAGACGAGCCGCCCGATAACACCAGCGCTCAGGAGAGCAAGAGAAGATGAGGACAAAGGCATCGTCTCAATGGCAATCTTCCCTGTTACCCGAAGATTGCACAATCTTTCATCGCGCTGTTGGCGGTCGAGGCTGCTATGTAGCAATCAAGCACCCCGCACCTCCAATTGTCGCCGCAAATGTCTTGGTGCCTCTTGAGCCCATGTCAAACATTCGCCTACCCTATCAGGTGTATCGCAATGCAATCCATCCAGAGTCTCCACGCACGTGGTGCTTCGAAGCATTGTGCTTCATTGCGCGTCGAGCACTATGGCCAAGGGCAGGATCGCGGCGTTCTTGCCGTAGTGACAAGTATTGAGATAAGGTATTTGTCCACGAGCATAGAATGCATCTGCGCAACTAGAAAAGGACAAACGAGGCAAAAGAGGCAAAAGCGAAAAGCCGTCTTCCCGATTTGGGCATGAT
Source organism: Cladophialophora chaetospira (assembly GCA_030247875.1). Lineage (NCBI taxonomy): Eukaryota > Fungi > Ascomycota > Eurotiomycetes > Chaetothyriales > Herpotrichiellaceae > Cladophialophora > Cladophialophora chaetospira. Next base: position 439,748 of record JAPDRK010000020.1, on the reverse strand, counting down.
CTGCATAGCCGTGGTGTTTGAGTTCGCGGACCTGCAAGCACGTTTGAACTCTCCCGAGGACGATTCGCCCGACCGAATCCGCCGATGTCGACACTAAGCTTTGAAACAGTTAACAGCTGGCCCATTGTTACTTGCATTCCCTTGCCATTCGGTAACAAGAGGGAGCAGTCTCTTGACCCGCGCGGGGTTCCCAGATCCTGCGCATTGTAGAAAATTTGCCGACATGCAGGATCTGCTGGTTGACTGAGCGGTGCGATGCTCCAAGGGGGCACGCGCCTACTCCAGTCTAGGTTGATCAATTGACATCCCAGCTCATGGCCATGCCACTTCCCAAATGCCAGCCTACATGACAATGCATCATCCAGATGCCCTCGTTATCTGCACGAAATCTGATAACAGCATACCCTCTCTGTGGGATGAAGACAGTATCTTTGACCAACGGATTCAACAGGTTGTACTCTCCTCCGGGAGACTCCGAGGGTTCTGTAGTGAAAGGGTTGTAGTTGTACATGGCTGATCCACCTGGCGTGAAGGGAGGCCTTTCGGAACTCCAAGCGACTGGAGCTGGGAATACGGAGACAACGTAGAATGAATATCCGTGTAGATGGAATGGGTGTCCACCATCGTCAAGGTTGTTGATGACTATCTCAACCCAGCCGCCGGAGTCAGTCCCAGAAGAACCATTCTTAAGCGCCAACGGAATGTGTGGAGATAGCTGATTCCGATCGTAATTCGTCCGAGAAAGTCCGATCAGAGGCTCTGCTTGAGGCGACCAGCTGGTATGATTGATGAACCCCATCGGAATGTTATGATGTCTTGCCAGCTTCATGGTTGTCGTGTATACGACAAATTTCAGTGGACAGTTCCCAGACAAGCCTGAATGCGTGGCATTCGATGATGCAGCTTGAAGATTGAAATGTTCGTGTATTGTCTCAGGGAATGGTAATTGGGACTCATAGTTTTGAGCAACTACCACTGGAAATACTTGCGTAGGATTAAGGGCTGGATTCGGATACTTGGAATGTTCGTCGTCCATTTCGACTTTAAGCTTAGCTCGATCTCCGGGACCGGCGACCTGTAGCATTGCATCAACTCGTTCGCCGGGATAGAGTATACCAACACTCTCTGCTTCGACCATATCGATCTGGTGACCACCGTCAAGCTGGAACGGCGTAAGGCTCCCTCTGTCTAGGGCGAATGAGTAGCCTGTCAGCGAGCCGGTATTGACCAAACGTACACGATACCGCTTTCCGCTCTCGAGGTGTAACGTAGGCAGTTGATCTCTTTCATCTTGTGGTACACACTCCACAGGTCGAGCAGGAACCGCCATGGCACAGTCAAAATTGCCTTTGCCGTTGACAAGTAGGGAATCAGGTACGGGCTCGTTCCCAAATGACCTGGAATTCATATACCAAGCAAGAACCTCCGTACTTGGGCGATGATACCAGTCACCGATGAGGAGCAGGAGTTCCTGGTCGTAGCCCAGAGCCTCCCTCTCATTACAATTTTCGACGGGGCGATGAACCACCAAGCCACCGTAGAGACCATCGTCTCGCTGGGTCTTTTCGTGACCATGATACCAGAATGTGCCGAACTCGTCCTCGCCGATGGTAAAATTGTAGAGAAAGCCCGCTCCTGATGGAATAGGTTTCTGGGTAAGCCCGACTGCTCCATCCATGTCGTTGGCACCCTGCAAGCGCAGCCCATGCCAATGGATAGCGAGACCCTCGTTCCTCAAAAGGTTGGTGACATTGACGACCACTCGATCACCTGACCGAGCTTCGATAGTGTCGCCTGGGAAGCAGCCGTTAATCAAGTAAACTTCCTTCCGGACGCCATCTGGAGATCGAAAGCCTTTCGTAACGTGCCAGTCGAACGTCAAAGTCTTGGGTTGGCGATAGATGTGGTCTTCCGGACGCAGTATTATTGAGATGTCTTCTTGCCCAACTCCAACTCCAGTCGTCGCGATACTCCATACATCCTTGTCGAAGCGGCCTAGTAGATGCCCAAAGCTGCCAGCTGAGGTGACGAGGAAAGCTGTAGTCAATATCAACACTACCAGTGACGACAGAATGTAGAGTGACCAGGCTGAAGTCTGTTTGGTTGTTCGTGACTTATCTGACCCCAGTGACGCGAGATGCTTCAGACTGCTCTGTGCCGATGACGCGTCGAGCGAAGGAACGCCAACTTTGCGTCGCCGCGAATTCGTTCTCTCCATGGCGAGAGCGAAGTCGTTCTGATGAGTCCTGCGGCAGCTCCATGGTCGAAAGAGTCGACGTCAGCATCAGTTTGACCCATGTTGAAACGATTGGAGGACGAAATTTTGCTCATTTCGGGATGAAAGGCGACGCGAAAGTGAATTGGTCATACGGCAGATCCTACAACCACGCGTGGCAGAATCCTCGATAGGCTGGTTGACTTTTGCCCTCTAGGCTGTCGCCACAGCAATTCTTGATAGAAGCTGATAATGGCACACACAAACCTTCAACACAGGAGGACTCACAACCTCCTCCTAATCTCAAAACTTCTCTCCCAGCAAACTCAGACCTCACCGTTCACGCTCGTTCTCGACACGCTGGAACAGCCAGCGAAGCCACTACTCCGAGAATACTTACGCCGAGGGAAGCTGTCGAAAGGGTTGACTACTGTCTTCCTAGCGTTTGAAACGTTCGGCACACCGGCCAATGTGGATTACTTCTTCTCTTGTCACGATGCAGCAGATTCAAAGGAATGGCCAAAGATCGAGCAAGGGTATACCGAGGCCTTGAAACGCATCGGTGGAAAGAGTACGGTTCATGGCCTCCCATTTCAATGACGTACTCGCTGATCTGCTGACTACCAGGATTCCTCGTGATTCTCGACTCACTAACAAACCTGACCTCGCTCTCAACTGACCCAGCGTCGAAGCTAAACTTGATGGCATTCCTCTCGTCATTGCTTCAACCACCGCCCGTGCAATCGGGAACCTCTGAGCCAGAGCAACCACTTCAGATCTCGCTCGTGGCGGTATACCATACCGACGTTCCTCTACCATCTCCGCCCTCCTCTTCGACGGCTGGATCCTCGCAGGCATACAGCCCGTTACCCCTATCGCTTCTTTCATATCTTGCAACGACCATTATCACAGTGCACTCATTGGCTGCTCTTCTCGCCGAGAAAGCAGCCCAGGCAAAGTCGCTTGCCGTGCCGTCATCGGGTCTTTCTGGAGAAATTGAAGGCGTTGTGATCGGTCTCAAACCCAAAACATTCACAAATCTGGGTCCGGAGAATAAGGGAATCGTGCTGGAACTGGAGCATCGGCGGAAGAGTGGCCGAGGAGTGAGGGAGTGGTTCTTCCTGCCAGCTGCTAGGAGCCCCGCTAAGACTGTAGGACTTCAGACTGCCAGGGAAACGGTCATACTGTTGGACGATCATCCGTTATTGCGAAGACCGAAGGAAGAGGACGCCGATGCAGATCAAGAATTGTCTGGTATGACTTTCGAACTCGGCTTGACAGAGCGACAGCGCCTGGAACGTGAAGGCGTGGTATTGCCATATTTCGATGCACAGAAGGCTGGTGGAGGAGGCGAGGGTGGAAGGATCCTGTACGATATGGGCGTTGAGGATGATTTTGACGAGGAAGAGGACGAGATTTGAGAGTTCAGACATTGCAGCTCCAGTCGCCCAACGCCAGTTCCTAACATGGTCCCGCCTCCGGCAGTAGGAAGGGCTCTCATATGCTCGTCGCTTCGTGCCCCGTACGGAAGATGCGTCCGTCCAACCGGCTTGAATGCTCACACAGCCCTCATCTACCAGAATCTCCATATGAGAAGGATCAGAATGAGGAGTCCGACGCCAACGAATGGTCCATACTGCTTCAGCATCAATTCCCAATTTATCCGGACTGCTGCTTTCCTGTATTTCTTGCTGTCTTCTCGTAGACGTCCTGACATTTCGCCCATTCGCTCCAAGCTGTCCCCTCGATATAGCAAGTCCTCGATGTTCTTGGTCATCACTTTGGTCACATCTTTAAGCTCATCGTTCAGTTTGTCCAGATTCGCGCTTGCTCTGCTGTCCTGGTATGTCTTCTTCGTCCGTTGGATGAACGTATCGAACTCGACAAACGCGTAGGGTCGTAACGTCGCGGAGAGGTACTGTTGCGAGGGGTAGATGGTGGTAAACTCTTGGGCCAGGTCGGAGAGGTAGGTAAACGCGAGCTTTCGAGGATAGGACTTGTCGCAGATGCAGAGGAAGCACACTGAGTCTTGGATGATGTAGCTGTAGAGAAGCGTCAGCGCAAGAGCTTCAGGTTCATGTCACCTTGACGGAGCTCTCACTGTAATGTGTACTGCCCTGATTCGATGCTGGCTTGCTGCTCTGAGTTGCGATTCAGCCGCCGGAAGATCATCTTGGATTGCGATTTGACCTCCGCCAGCTCAGTTTCAACCTAGACGGCCATCAGCAGCTGCGCCGAGCGTAGTCAAATCGTGCCATGTAGACGTGCGTACCTGCTCATCGTCGACGGAAGCCGCAAGCATGAGGCCTGAAGCGCGTGGTTAGCCAGTTTGTCCGAAAGTGAGCCGATACCTGCGCAGGTAAAACTTACCATCCAGCCGGGCAATTTGCGTTGATTTCACCATCTTGTCTTGTTTCTTCCTTCCAGGCAACTCTTCAGCAACAGTTACCAGGACAGTAAGTCGGTTTACCTGTGCCTCTCTTCATGTAAGTTCACAAAGTCGTAGGCCGAAGTTTAGCCGCTAACTCACACTTTGTCCACAGCCTCAGACGCTTATTGGTCCGCTTGACCTTCCCGCAAGTTTCAGCTATGACGTAAGTCACCCGTTGTCCTTTTGTTGTCGCCCACGAACGTGTCGTTGGCAACGTGGCCGAATGGCAGCAATGTTTCCGGCGTCCTTTGCACAGACATCTAGACACTCAACCAGCTTCGTTGTCTTGATCAATACATATTGCGTCTGTACTAGTGGCATGGCATGTTTAGCGCCATGGTGACCGCTAGCTACACCGTCTCCATTCTACAATGACCAGGATGCCCCTCATGCTCAACGTGCTGATCAACTTCCAGGACAAATACATTCAACGCATACGCGTACCGGGCGGCATCCGATGCCAAGTTACAAGACCTGTTCGTTGTCGACCGCAATGGCAACCTGGCGTTGCAGGAGGGAGACGTCTTTGTTCACGCAACGGGCGTCCGATTCTGCTTTGAGTACAACAACGGGCGCCCAGTCGAGCACAGAAGAGAGAAGAGAGAACCCAGGGGTCTATTAGACCCAGTCACTGGAAATCCTCTTGTCAATGCCCAGGGCGGCCGCCTTTATGCGACTGGGCCTCGGGACCTACACAACAACGTCGTGAAGAAGCTCTTTCCGGCTTATCAAGCCCCAAACAATAGCTGGTGGGAGCATTGGAACGTCTGGAGTAATGGCACCGACAGGGGAACGATGGCTCAAGTGCGTCAACGCTGGCACGATGATCAAGTCGCCGCTGCCGCCGCTATCACCAATTTCCTGAATACTATCACTGAAGATGAATTGAATGATGCGAGACTATTTCCCAGTATCGAGGAGATAGAGCGAATGGCGAACCAGTGATTGGAGGAAGGCACTTCTGGCTGAGACTACGGCCACGGCTATTATCATCAACTACAGGAAGAAGCATCAGCACAATCAGCAGGACAGCATTGTATGGTGTTGAACAATTGCAGCGGTCAGATTACTCGACCACAGATCGGCAGCCATGGAACCTGGAAAGACATTCCCTGAGCGACTTCATGATACCAAGTGAATGTGAACATCTCAGGCTTCACTACTGAGAGCGCAGTGAGAGCCGCCACTGCCGGCGCACGGCCGCAATATCAAAAAGACTTGAAAAGTGTCCGCGGTCCCTGCACTTCTGCCTCCATTTCCTCCCTGCCTCTCTGCCCTGACCGTATTCTAGCACCGCGAAATTGGATGGTAATCGACTGCCATACAATTGAAAAGGTGCGTCAACGATTGTGGCTACTCCTCCTTGTTGCTAACACAAGCCGCGCACAGTTCCACACCTGATCTCGCGCCACTTGCTGTCCTCCATCAGTCGATCTCGCGGCTTACTCACCAGCAAGGCTTGTCAATTATGGGTTCTCGCACTCCTCAACACAAAGACATCGACCCGCGACTTCTTGCGCACGGTTGGTCATCTGTTGATACACTTCGCACACCTTTAAGCTCACCATTTCAGCAGATCGACTACAGCGTCCTTACATCCCAGGTCCTCCCATCCTTCCTGACCCCAACAACCCTCCCTCCCCAGTTGATGATGGTCCATCAGAGATCGACAATGCGGACACTCTCTTTCGGCAGGGCGTCGTTGAGGCTGCGCGCGGTTGCCTCCAAAGTCTCCCGCCCGATCTGCAGCGACAGCTTCCACAAGACCCTGTTCAAGCTTTCCGACGCATCGTCCTTAACCCTGATGCCGTTCCAGCTCAGTACCGGTATGACACGATCCAAAGCGCCGAGCGTACTGCCACTGGTTGGATTGCAGGTGTTCCGGCTGGGATCCGCCATCGTCTTCACCACAACCCTCTAAGGGCTTTCCAAGCTGTCATCTTGCACCTTCCTGTTGCTCAGCATCCTCCTGCGTTAGCTGCTCAGCATATTCCTGCGCCAGGTGCACAGCCAAACACTACCATTGCCCCTCACCCAAACCAGCAGCCGCCCATTGCCAACCAGGTTCTCCAGGAGCAGCAAGAGCGTCTACCACAAGGAATTCAAGCTGGAGCTCCTCACTATGGCCTCGTTCCTCGTGCTCCTCAAGTTCCTCCCGCCCCAGAAGCAGTTGTTCCTCGCACCTCCGGCAATCACTCGATGGACACGACTGAAACCCCCAAAGACACGTACAAGCGTGAGACCAAATGATTCGAAGACAACCGACGACAATGACTGGGACTGGCGATCAACTCGGTGGACACTGGTACCAAGACGTTCCAATGGTACCAATCAAGACCTAGGTGTTGCCACCGCACAAACCAGCCAGCCGTTGCAGTGACGGTTCCTGATCTGTGTGAGCTGGCTTATCATCACTCATATGAGCTGGCCACTGTTCTTTCTTTTCTTCTATTGCAGCTTTACGCACGGTAACGTTCATCTTGGTGTTCCGTTCCCTGGCGATAGCATTCAGCTTGACCTTGGGAGACCTCAGCATCATGATATCTCAAAAGGCCTCCAGTCGGCACTGCGGATTCTCTTTCCTAGAAGGGCCACAATCCTACTCGACGAAGACTGACTTGTGTTTTCCACTGCCTCCACTTCAGAAGCAAGCAACAAGCATCATCCAGCTAGGACCAATTCGATATGCTTGACAAACGCTGGGTCCAAACCTTCACTATTTGCTTCTGTTCAAGCCATCCCATGGTGGCTGCAGCATAAAACTTTTCGTTTTGCCCTGCGGTGCCGTTGTTCTCTTCCCTCATCCTTCCCCACCATTCTCACTCAGTGCGTCGCAGATTCATCATTGTCAAATTCTAGCACACTAATCTCCCCAGCGGCAGCAATCCGCAATGGATCAAGCGACGTCCGACGACGTACCCCAAGACATGATCCAGGATGCATCCACAAACGAGGTTGAGCTCACCGACCAACAAAAGCGCCATAAAGAGGCAAAGTTTGTATCCCCACCTGAGTTTACCTTCTGCATGAAGGCCTCGCTACTGCTGGCGTCGTGGCCGAAATGCTAACTCGACTTCGTATAGGATCTTCAGACAGGAACCCGTCACCGACGTCAAGTTTCACAAGATGGCGTTCCAGCAGCCAATGTTCTCTGCGTTTCAAGAAGGCGATGTATTCGTGCACCGAGACGGCAGACGCATTAAGCTTGTCTACCAGCAAGTGAAGATTAAAGGCGACGAAGTCAGCAGACTCTACAGGCCACCAAAGGAAAGTTTGGGATTCGTCGACGGTAACGGCAACTATCTTCCCGGCTTCGCCCTCGCCACTGGTCCAGATGAGATGGAGCAACTTGTTGGAGTTCAAGGAGAGGATAGAGCAGGTGTTTGGAAGCGATGGAATCTCATTCGACCAAACGATCAACAGGTTGAAGAAGACTTGGGAACTCTTGACGATATCCGAATCAAGTGGAACAACAGATGGCCTATGAGAGAACAAACCACTGATGGAAGTATGCAAGGTCCAAGTAATGCAAATGATGAGGACGAAGCAGGAGGAACCAGAGGTGATAGCCGCAAACGCAAGTCGACATCTGAAGCTGCTGTGAGGGCGTCAGCGCGAGCCGCTACGACATCTGGAGCTACCATGTCTCAGGGAATTCAGTCTACACAGCGCGAATCGATGCAACCTGAAGGTCTATTGGCTAGCCAATCTACTACTGCGTCTTACTCTCCCATCCCACCTACATCTTTCGAACGAACACCACATGGAAACGATTACGCAAGCAACTCTCAGCAGCCCCTTTTGTTCGCGCCTACGGTCCCAAATCAAACCGAGGGACATCTGCTCCCACAGCAGAGTACATACCCTCCATCAATCAGCGCTGGAGCATTTCCTACATCTTACGGTCCTTCATCCCACCAGAACCAGTCGGACAGGACGCAGCAAGCAGCCGTGCTGACCTCTCAAAACACTCAGTCAAACGAATATCAACAAGAGGAAGAGATGGGAGATGTGAACGATGATGACGCTGAGTTTGAGGTTGATGAGGATTACAATCCAAGCTACCAGAGATGAGCAGCGTGGCCACGTGTCGACATAATCGACGGAAAGTTTTACGTCTTGGAAGCATTGCATTTGTTTGGGACAACGGGAGTGTTTGAGTTTCGTTTTCGGGTTTTCTTCTCTTCTCGCAGCAGCTGGTCTGCTACAGTTTCAGTTCTTTCTTCGTCAATGCTGGCATTGTTTGGTTGACACTCTTGGTTAATGTATGGGGGTATGGTATTGCAAGGGGTTCCGCACTTGTTCTTGATGCTTTGTTCTTAGTCAATGGCTCCGCTGGCGGGTTGTCCAAGTCACTCTTTTCAAGTACTGGTTTCGTTTCTTCATGTTGCGGTTGTCCGGAACATCAATGGAAATGGCGTGAGACAGTGTGTTTTGTATGAAACCAGTACACCTCAGCACCTCTCAGTCAGTAAATCCAACGGACTCAGATCGAATGTGATCGTCTTCAGTTTAAAAGGACCGAACTTCTGGTTAGAGAGGGCCGAAACTTCTGTCATCCAATTGGAAGTGGTACCTTAGAAGGAGTGACGATCTCTTGTCTGCTATTGTACAAACAGAGTGCTTGTCCGTACCGAAAGTAACAATCTCGCCCAACATTGTCTGACATGGCAGCTCCGGAGGACTGGAAATTGTAAGTTCCCTTTTCCCAGACTGTTTTAACAGCAACTCATCCTCGTCCCGGCCTTACTTTGTGCCTTTATCTGCCGGAGAACTGTACGCTGATTCAAATCCTAGGCCCCTTGCTCTCACATCTGAACGTACCATCACTTTCAAGGATATGATATACCAAAGGCCGTATTGGGTGCATTTTCAGAGGGGTGACTACTTCAGGCATGAGTTGAGTGGACGGTTCATCCGCCTCGAGTACGAAGCAGACGGCTGGCCGCTCAGAGTTCAGGGTGCGGTGGATCAAGCACGGCGCTTCGTCTTTGTGGAGGCTGAAGCGAAGAGTTTCGGAGGAAACGCGCAGTATCTGACCTTCGTTGACCGAAAAGAAAGAACTCTGAACAACAACGGCTGGGCCGAAGATCTTTACGAAATGGAGGAGCTTTTCGGCTATTCCAATCGTGCCAACAACGATCGCAACCAACAGAAGGTCTGGAAGGTCTGGAAATTATATCGCCATGATGGTGACTATCGCTATACTCCTCGCACCGATCTCGAAACATGTCGACGCAGCTGGTGGAAGGAAGTAAAAGCACAGAGGGAGCAAACTAGTGGATTCAATCTGCACCAAACACCAATTCAGCTTCAAGCCACGTCAAGACAGCTACCGGATACAGCTGGTCATCTGGGCAGTACGAACCCATCCGAAATCCGGCGAACAACCATCAACGAAGAGCCGGTCCGCTATAACCCGACATCCCAGAAGCCGGACTTCCGCCAGCAATTCCGTGAGGCTACCTCCCAGCGCTCGTCGCTCGCTTTCCATAGAAACATCCCCCACCTATCTTCCCGGATTCTCAAGGCTGACGTGCCACCTGGGAAGAATACTTCATACCAACAAGATGGGCGTCAGGAATGGCAGCAAAAACCCGCCCTGATCGCGCCAAAATTCGATCGATCCACTGCTAATGTCGTTTACGCTCAAAGCGCAAGGAAGCAGGAAGTTGGGGTTCCAGGCACGCAGAACAAACACGCTGCAGACCAATCCCCGGCATATCCACCTTTGGGATCTCTGCGAAGCAACGTCTCCCGGCGCCGACCCTTGGAGAAGCAGACTGCGACAATGCCTCCTGAGATGCACTCTTCACACCGCACAGGACATCTCACGGTGAAATCGACCGGTCCCCACCAACTGAGAGGCTCTCGGCCTGCACCCATTGAACCAGCTCCAATGCGAAATTTGAGGCCTGTGAACGATGGTATACTCCAAGACATCGAGCGGCAATTTGAGAAGTCACTCCGACTGGAATAGTTGCTGTGCATAGCTGTGGGATTGCCTATGCGTGGACTTGTCTCTCCAATACTCATCCTTTCTCGGTCTCTCAGTCAATCTCGCAGAGAGGATTGGCAAGACGGCTTCGGGTGCCAACATGGCTTGACATGTCAAGATGGATAGATGTGGCGAAGCACATCAACACGAAAACATATGTTCTTGGAGTGTGAGCAGGTGCTCCTGTCGAGGTGAAATCCTATTGCTGGTGTTCGGTCGAGGCGTATGTATGCTGCTCCAGAAAAGCATTTCTCGTGATGGAGCTATGCTTGGTGGCAGCCCCATTCGATGTCTCAAATCCTTTTCTGTCGAAGATTGTGAACTCAGAAGTGTCTCGTTTGGCGAGCCTGCTTGCTCGTCGAATGCTCGGTCTGTTCGTCCAGGCAGGCCAAATTCACGTGGATGGAGCAAGCAACATCAGTGCAGAGCAAGCATATGGCGCTGGACAAACATGGTCAGCAATCCGCATCAAATATGAGTGATTTGTTACCAACTTCTGATTGTCACAATCTTTACGGCTTGTCCTAGCAAGCAGATGGCTTGTCCCCAGTACGAAAGGAGTCTTCTTTGTGATGATCACTTTGTTCTTTCTGCACATCAGCCTACCATTTCCACCCAGCCAATCAAATCCCTTCATTTGCGGCATCCCCTGTGTTCATTAGTAGCGAGTTCGTCAGACCTGCCTCAGTCGTTACAATGCCAACCAGATACATTGGGTGAGTTTTCCTTTCCTTCAACTCCCAATACTCCGTCCAGCGCCGCCAGCATCGCTGGCTACGGCTGCCAAAGTATTTCCACATAATGTGAGAGTCTGTTATCGATGGGAAGACAGTTTGCGTGGCACTATTATTATGTGGCATCCGATGGGAGAAGAAGCCTGGGTCCACGCACGCTTCTCCTTGTACCACTGTGTTGATGAGATCTGTCTTTGTTCATGCCTTAGGCACATGATTTAGTACTGCCTCCGCTGACAATTGCCCAGACCCACAAACCGCATCGACATTAACGATGTCAACTTCCATAGGATGGCACATACGCACCTCGGATACACAGCCTTTCTGCCAGGCGATGAATTTGTTCACATCCCTACCGGTCGTACTATGACTCTGAATTACCATACCGCCACCGTGAACACGCACATTATGGGTGTTCAGAGTCTCCAGATTCGACCTGTCCGCCAGAACCCTGGCGACCGGCTTCAATTCGTCGTCCCGCAGCTAAATGGGCCACCTCTGGCGCAGTTTGCAGGTGGTACTATTTCGATGGGTGAGTTGATCCAGGCCCCCGGTGCATCGGGCTGGGATGATTGGGAGGTTCGACGAGAGATCAATTACCGTGTGGAGACTATCGGCACCATGAACGATTTACGCGGCCAGTGGAACGCTCTTCAGCCACCAGCCGCAGCCGCGAACGCCCAACAGCATGTACCCCTTGTCCCAGGTACCATGGCTTACAGAACCCTCCGTTTGCTCAATCCGGCTCTTGTGCCTCATACTGCTATTGAGGCGGGTCAGTTTACCGGCTTCCTGGGACACCTGGCTTCGAACTATCCTCCGTTTTTTGATCATGACGGTACTCAAGGCCAACAACAACAAGGTCCACCTGCTCCGCAGCTTCCCACTCAGCAGTCCTTTCAGTCTGCACCACCTCTTGGACAGTTAGTTCAACAAACACAGCCTACCCAGACGTTGAATTTCGTACCCCCGCAAACGCTAGCGTCATATGCCCCGGGCACCAACCCGAATCAACTTCAACCAACTTACGGTCAACCTGCTCCGCTCAACCCTGTTGCTGGCATCGCATATCAACACCCTGCACCGCAGTCCGGTCCTCAGCAGCACCAGCAAGGTCCAATGCCGGCTAACATGCATGTCCAACCACCTTCGACTCCCGCACAACAGCACCACTTGGTTCAACAGGCTCAACAACAAGCTCCGCAACAAGCCCCGCAACAAAGCCAGCAGCTGGGTTCTCTTTCAACTCAACAGACCGACCACAATGATGACGGCGACAACACGAATGCTGGGAATGGACAAGGAGGAGGAAACCGGCAATAGACTGGTCAAAGGTGTATTGCGACTGGACCGTTATGCCCGCGAAAGGAAGTACGGAGATGGTAGTTGGCGAGTGTATCGATGGTAATGGTGGCGGTGGTGATTTCTTTTGTTCTTCGACGTTGGGGTTTTGTGTGTTTTCTGTGCATTGTGTTTTTCTTTTCACTTCGGTTTATGGGATGGCGGACTTGCTGCTGGCGGCGTTCTGACCTCCAAGATGGTTTTCATGATGGATTTTGACGATTTTTGCTTGGTTGTTTCGTTTCTCCCCTAGAGAAGGGGCTAATGAAAAATGTCTTCTTCAGTCAACGGCTTCTTTCCAGATCCGAGGCAGCGCGGCTCCGATACCTATCCATTGAGTTGCCTTTCTAGCTTGATCCGCTCTTCTAGATCCAATGCTCTATTCCCAACTGGGCGAAGCGCAGACTCACGTAGTTGTTTCCAGGACGGTCGCCATTGGTAATGGATGTCGCCGGCGTTCATTGACATTGCAATTTGGACCCAACCAGGCTTAGCCCTAATCTCTTCAGATATTTTATACTTACTGATTTCCAGAAGATAGCTTAGGCGTCTCGTGAAGATAGTCCGTTCCTTCGGCTTGCAAAAGGTTATCACTTCGTAGAAGAGTCTTGGTACGTCCCATGAATAGTCTGCTTGCAGTCCCTCAACATCATTGCAATCTTTGGCAAAGCCGAGGACACCGAAGACACGATCGCGCACATCGGCACAGTCCGTCTTCTCCGTCGTCATCAATATGCCTTGTAGTGTCGCGCTCTTCCCTTCGGATTTCCTGTCCAGGACATGCAAGACGCGGCCAATGTTGGACGAAAGCTCATCGCGTACACGCTCGCCATCAGCCCCATCCACTGCCGTTGCAACAACAGGCAGCGCGCGACACACCCAAGAAAGATCGTTGCAATCCAGAGCTGTATTTCCGACCAAGAATTGAATGTGCTTTGCGAGTGAGACTTCCTGCAAAATCCAACAACGAAGCCAGTAAGAGTTCCCACAAAGTGATGTGAGGTCATCCCAGAAGCGCTGGGAATTCCCCCTTTCGCAGAGTGTCCTATAACAGTGTCTCAACGTCTGATTGTCGTAACTGTGGTTGTTGCCGCAGAGCATACTCAAGTCTTCGGCTAGCTCGTTCGATCGGGCCAGCTCGGGACCTAGCCAAACAAGGACTTCAGTCGCCTTCGTGTAGATTGAACCCATGATTCTGACTTGGTGGTTTCGCTCCCTCACATCAGACTGAGCAATGCAAATGGCGTCTATCCAAAAGTAGGAATCGTAGTTTGATCGTTGCAAGTGCTGGAGAAGTGCATAGAGGTTGGGGCGCACTTTGAATTTCTTTCCATTGAGAAAGATTGCGCGATTCTTGGTACCACCACCCCATGTGTATGATACGGCTCTGTAGGGTGGTGCACCATCTAGATGATATATTTCCGTTGAACATCGAATGAGTCCAGCAGAAGACGGCGCTGGCGCTACGGTAAGCAGTCGGAAATGTCGTTGGCTGTTCTCAAGTGTCTTAAAACCGGGCATCGTTTTGATTGTGGACATTGATTAGCATCTGATCATAGTTCGATGGCAACATACATCTTGGATGATGAAATGACTAGACGAAAGGCCATGAAATGAACAGGCAACAAAAGGCGATGGACATAGCCCGGTGGCTGAGACGATCACATGATGAGGCTGCGCAGAGCTACGGACGTGACGAAAGAGATTCTAACACCATTCTAGATTTTGAATTCCCTGATTGATGGCTTCCTAGCCTCGAGAAAGCCGCTCGATATGGGCGAGTCGACTCAAAATATAAGTACAGTCGCTGCTGTTGTTTTCTGCCACCATGTTGTGTGGTCCATTGCCTGGAAGGTGTGGAATTAGTAAGCACGTGATTATTCTTGGCGTTTCAGGCTCTGCCTCTCTACCAGAATGACCCCAAATGCACCAGTCTTTCTGCTCATTTGGTTCGTATTCTGTTTAAGGAATGCACTGTACAACAATGCATATGATCAAGAGTAGTTTGAATCCACTCCAGTGTCATTTGCACAAAAATTTCCGCTCTCCGCTAACCAGATCAATCTGCAGTCATAGATCGACCTGTTTACCTTGCTCATCGAACCTTACAACCTTCCCAGTACTCAAGCTCTCCGCCAACGCTCTTGCAATCTTCATGACCATGAATCCGCCCTCCAAGGGCAACGGGACAGGCTTATCCTCGAGCACACTCTCCACGAACTCTCTTGCCTCCGTGGCAAACGCGTCCTCAAATCTCTGCCAGTATTCTGGTTGTACTTCATGTGTCATGCCCGATCTGTGCGCCAGGACAACGTTGTTGGCTCTTGGAATCACATTGATCTGCACCTTTCCTTCCGTGCCGGTGACCTCGGTGCTTACGTCATGGCCATGGGATTGTGTGCGGCTAGCGAGGAAGTATGCAATCTTTCCGCCATAGAATTCCACGATTGCGACACCGTTGTCCACGTCATTTGACTCGGCGAGCTCGGGATGGTGCTTCAACGTACCGACCGCGAAGCAAGTCTTTGGTGCAGGGTTGTCCAGAAACCAGAGTGCCAGATCAATATCATGGATGGTACAATCGACAAAGATACTGCCGTTGCGCTTCGCGTAGGCGACGAAGAAGCCCGTTTCATCGAGCAGATCGCATGTCTGACTGCGAATCAAGTACGGTGTTCCGATGGCTCCTGCTTTGACTTTCTGATATGCATCTCGATAAGAAGCATCAAAGCGGCGAGAGAAACCAGCCATGACTTTCAAGTCGGGCCGCGATTTCGCTGCTTGAATGGCCGCGGTAACCTGTCAAGCCAACGGGGAAGTGTCAGTCCAAACGTCAGAAGTTCCACTCGTGGTGGCCGAGTACGTACTTCATCCATGTTCGTGCTCAGTGGCTTCTCACATAGCACGTGCAAGCCCTTCTCCACAGCCTCGATCGTTTGACTGGCGTGAACGTCCGTACTGGTGGAAACCCATACTGCTTGAAGTCCGGGATGATCTAGCATGGCTGTGTAGTTGTCATAGGCGGTGATGTTGAAGTCAATATAGTCGCGATTCGATCGCGCCCATTCCACTTCGTGTGGTGCGGCGCTGCAAACTGCAACTACGCGGGCACGCGGGACCCGTGCTAGGAGAGTTGAGACGTGGCGTTTGCCCTGTCATGGTGGAAGAGCAATTAGACATTGAGGACAGCTTCGTTTGAAGTGAGGAAATCTCACGTTGGGGCGGAATAGTAGACGAAGCGTGACTGTGCAGCAAGCGAGAATTTGGACTCACCATCCGTCCCAAACCGACAACCGCGATGTTGAGCATTTTGCTTTGAGGCTCGGCGTATGATCCCATAGCTCTTTTTTGGGTCTCGAGATTTGAGGTGAATTGCGTGGAAGGACTGATTGGTGACCCTTGTTGGGCCATTATTGCGTAAAGGACGATGCTGAATTTATATAGATCTGAAGAGGTATTGGGAGTCATCCAAGTCTGCTCGTCTGCCTTTGCTGCAGCATTGTTTGGTCAAGAGCGAAACGGACTTGTTCAGGCACTCCTGCCCAACTGTTGCAATAATGGCAAAAGAGGTCTTGGAACTGTGCCTTCATTATTGGTCCACCGGGTAGATCGCTCTCGCCTGGCGAGGGGGATTTGGGGTTCAGTCTTCAGGCCGGTTGGTCTTCCCATTCGATCAGCCGCCCCGACACCGGCGCCTACCGATTTGTACCATGACGGCTGACTCCATTATAAACACACTTGGTCTTCGAAGTTGTACTCACAATCCGTCATATTGGGCAATTTATTCCGCCGCATTAGAGATTTGCCATGACCTCTACTCAGTGTCTCTGCGCTCTCATCGGTCATCTGGATGACAGTGATCTTGTCGAGGGACGTTAGGTTTTCGATCAAGAATGCGAACTGGCTCAAGTAGCAGTCAAGATTGGCTTTATGTTGATGCTGTGTAACGATCCTGCTAGCCTATAAACCTTGCAGAGTCTATCCTAGCTGTCTAGCTTGCTTGAATGAATTCTATATGCCAATGATATATCTTTCATACCCGGTCCACTCTATGCCTGCCCTCGGGTGAGAACGCCGACGAGCTCACCCGCTATGCATTGATCCCGAAGCCAACTTTTGCATTTGTATGGATTTCGCCGCTGCAAACAATCGCTCACGACTTGTCAGGAAAGCCGAAGTCGACTCCGAACTCAGGATAGACAAATCGAGTCACACCGCTCTTGGAAATTTCGGCCAGAGTGGCGAGATCACTTTGCGAGAGTTCCACGAGCTTCTTGTTTTCCTCGATTCGGGAAGGTGTGACCGACTTAGCGAGCACAGAGCTGCCTCTCGCAACGTGGTAGCTCAAGAGGATGGATCCTGGAGTAACGCCTTTCTGCTCGGCCAGTTTGACCACGTGGGGATCTTTCATTAGAGGGCTTCCAGTGCTGCCAAGTGGACTGTAGGCTGTAACATTGATACCCTTCTCCTTGCAAAGGTCGACAATCTCCTGTTGAGGAAGAAGAGGATGGTTCTCGATCTGGTTTGCCGCAGGAACGACATCCACTTTGTTCAACAACTCCTCAAGGTAACGCTTTGAGTAGTTTGCCACCCCGATGGCCTTTGTCTTGCCGGTTTTGAGAAGCTTCTCCATTTCCTTGTAGGTGTCGACATGAGATCTGTCTCGGATAAGGTCTCTTGACCCATCTGGCAGTTTTGGAAATTTTTCATCGTTGCCGTTCGGGTTCATGGCGATAGGCCAATCTGTGGACCCCGTCAGTTTGTACCATGGTTGGCGGAACACATGTGACAAAACATCCAAAGAGGAACAGATTCCCGAAGTAAGCGAGACTCACGCATTAGATACAAGTCGACATAGTCGAGGTCCAGTAGTTTCAAGCTCTTCTCAAGGTTCTGCTCCACTCGCGTGTGATATGTGCACCAGAGCTTGGTCACGATGAACAGGTCGCTTCGTGGTATCCCCGTTGCGGAGAGACCTTCCTTGATTCCCTCCCCAACCTCTTCTTCATTGCCGTAAACATACGCAGCGTCTATATGCCTGTAGCCGGATTTGATTGCGTGGGCCACAGCTGCACGTACCTCACCCTTTGGACTTTGCCATGTGCCTAGAGTTGCTTGTTAGACTGGTGGAGTAAATCTGGCGAGTGGAGAGACATTACCTAGCCCGAGGGCGGGAATAGTTGCACCTGTGTTCAGCGGCAGTCGCACGTCGACCATGGTGTCAGCTGGGCCAGTTCTCTGTTATCTCTTTCGATGAAGAGTAAATTGCACGAGCAGAATTTATGGAAGTCACAACAATGCGCACATGAGCGATCTCGCGTGTGCGGGGAGGTGTGATCCGCCGGCGAGATATTTCTGAGACGAGGAAACTCCAACCCCGCGATCTCGGTGTAATGCCCGACCGAGCTCATGCTGCAGTTTTCAATAACCGACGGCGTCCAAAAAGAGAAGGTATTTCCCGTTGTCGGCGGTGATTGCGATGCATCACAATGGTGTGAGGGTGACAAGGTCGTCTGCAGAAGCGAAAACCCGAAGCAATGTTGAGGTTGTGAGTCTTGATGTTTCGCATCGAATTGCTTTTTTGGAGTTCGCAACAGGTGTACCCGTGTACCCTCGGAACCGTCACCACCTCTCGCACAGAAGCGAGTCCCCTGAAGGTTTGTGTGCTCATAGAGTGCACCACCACTGCGAGCCACGGCGAAGGTCTCGAAATGAAATCTTGGAGAAAAGTCTGGGTGGGCACTGGCAGATGAAAGACGCGCATCCCCGATCGGCGTCGTACGGGATCTTCCCCACCGCGACTTGACTCCTTCCGCGCTCAGCCTTGTCTTATTGCCCCTTCCTTTCCCAGGCTGGCCGAACACGGGAATTTCACCCGCCCCACTTGCCTTGTGTCTGATCTGAGTTTTCATTCTGGAGCTTCTTCTCGTTCCACTACAACTCGTCCTTGTATCTCGAAAAATCACTGCTGTATTGCGCGAAGATGAGATCACTCCCGTAGGGTGGTCGGCTCATCATCTCGTTTCGAGAAGACCCTTGTTTGCAAGCATGCAGCCTAATGTCATGATTGTTACACAACATGAGGCTTCCTGACGCCCGTCCATCCCCGGGGGTTGTCACCGGGGCGCAGACCCCGGCAGCTTGTGTAACCTTTACGCCCGGCCGCAAGCATGCCTCGCGATAACAATATATCATTTCGTTTCATGTCTCACCGACTTTGTCGTTCTTCCATCTTCCCCAGCTTCGGTGTATCCGTCCCCGTAGGAGGAATGAGCGCCGAATTACTGCATACGACACCTGGGAAAACGATGGCAATTGTCCCAAACTATGATAGCGGATTAACAGGGATCTCATCCACTCAGACACCTGCGCTGAAGGCATCTCGATTGCCTTCAAGACTTTGAGAAAGAACCTATTCCGGGCCGCCTTCAATGATCAGCTTAGCGTTGCATCCAAGCTCCATAAGGGTTTCGCTTTCGATCCAATCTTCCAGATCTGGCAACTTTCACCTCTCGGTAGCCAGGAAGTCGCCTGAACCCATGGACATTCAAGCATGCAAGCCTCTCATTGTGGCCTGACCAACGGTTGATATTGTTGAATCCATGACCCCTCCCAGGTATGTCATTGGATCAGATACCTGTTTTTTCCTGAATTCATCATCGGTATCTGCCAAATCGGCATACTGCCACTGGGCCAGTAGGTTGATCTTTATATTAACCCAGGCCTTGCTGGTCCAGATCGTGCTTCCTGGCACCGAACCCTGTCAAGCATTGCTCAACTAACACGACAAAACCAGCCTTGTCCGTTGGTCATCCGGTATAATATTCCAGGCAACCAAGAGTCGTGCTGTTCTACTCAACTTTCTCATCTTGGGCACTATCGGACAAGAAGCTCGCAATACTCTGAACAGCAATTAGTGCTCGACATTTCGCGATGTCTGTCATTGTTCAGCAAGCTTCGCATCCTCCATCCTTCCGTACCGATCGGGACGGTCTCGCTTTTGAGGCACTCTGCGACGAAATCGAGCATGCCGACATTGCAGCAGATCAAGCTTTGAAGAAGAAGGAGCAAGATGACAAGGACGAGGCTTCCAGATTCGATGCTGAAAAAGACAAAACTCAATTCCGCGACTATGAGAACGCTTGTGATCGAGTCAAGAATTTCTACTCCGAGCAACACACGAAACAGACTGTTGCCTACAATCTGAAGGCCCGACATGCATTCCACTCCAAGACTCGCGCCGAAATGTCCATCTGGGAAGCAATGGAGCGTCTCAACACTTTGATTGACGAGTCAGATCCCGATACCGAGCTTGGTCAAATCGAGCACTTGCTTCAATCTGCCGAAGCTATGCGTCGTGACGGCCGCCCACGTTGGATGCAACTGACTGGTCTCATCCATGATTTGGGAAAGCTATTGTTCTTCTTCGATGCCGAAGGTCAGTGGGACGTTGTTGGTGACACATTCGCTGTCGGATGTGCTTTCGACGATCGGATCATCTATGGCAATAAGTCTTTCGCCAGCAACCCTGACTTCAACGATCCCGTGTACAGCACCGAAAATGGAATCTACACACCAGGTTGTGGTCTCGACAAGGTCATGATTTCTTGGGGTCATGATGAGTACTTGTACCATGTTGTTAAGGACCAATCAACACTTCCAGATGAGGCACTTGCCATGATCCGCTACCATAGCTTCTACCCTTGGCATCAACAGGGAGCATACCGACACTTCATGAATGAGAAGGACCACGAAATGCTTGAGGCTGTCAAGAAGTTCAACCCGTACGACCTCTACAGTAAGAGTGACGAACGGCCAAGCGTCGAGGAGCTCAAGGTAAGTGAATGCTTCCGAGTGTCGTCTCACGAAAGCAGGAGCTGACATTTTCTGTAGCCATACTACATGGAATTGATTGATGAGTTCTTCCCGTCTAAGGTCATCAAGTGGTAGACCTCCCTCATCACTGTCACCACGGTTGGAGGCGCTTTTGTTTAGCACGATCGGCTTTCTCTTTCTCCGACAGGAGCGTGCACAAGCGGTTGATTTTGCGGATGGCTCGCAGGCCCAACTACTGCTCTGTACCAGACACATAGAAGCCAGCATAAAGCGTGTTGGAGGCTCAACTTGTCACACATGTGCGAACATTACGAACAATTCGGGCGAATGACCAAGTGCTGGTCGCCCACTCAGAACATACGCAACTGATTGGAAAACTTCGCTTGCTCTTTCTTCAACCGACGTTATTGGACTGTGCCCGCTTCCAATGACCTGCAGCCACCATCAGCTGCTGGCTTACAATGACACAAGCATCCAGCTCTCACCGACACTTTGGGACACTAAAGCGGGTCCGGGGCGCAGCACGAGGCATCTTCTTGACATAAGAGATCCCTAAAAATCAAGAGTCAGGGACACCGCATCCGATCGAACTGCAAGACACGTTTCACAAGCATCCTGGTTAGCAAGAAGAAAATCCAGCGTCCAGAACGACGCCGCAGATCTGCGTTGTCCCTGAGTGACCCCGAATCATGTGCAGAAAGAACCGTGCATGAAGGGCAAAAAGATTGACCCTTCGCAAAGCCACAGTGCCACAGCCCTAGCTAGCATGGCGATCTTCCTAGTACGTTGTGCGTAGTACAAGTTATACCACCTCAATAGTGTCAGCTTTCGTACTGAAGCGTTGCGTTACGTTCCAATCTTTTCTTAGAGACTATAGTGCCAAACTTGAAACTCGCGGTCCGCCGATGTTGAAAACCCTTCTGGAGCCGGAGTCATTCTCCGTCCTGATGTACTATGTACCCTGGCATGCACGCGAGTCTCACTGACCAATGTGGCCATGTCATCCCCAGGATCGGCGAGGGCGACGCCCGCGCGGACAAAGCAGGGTTACACAGCAGCAGAGCCGGGTCCGCGGACAGGTCGTGCGTGGGCAGTGTAGCACGGCATTTGGAACCGGGCTGGGTGCACTAGGCAAACGATAGGCGTTGCGCAAGTTGCTTCTGATGCATTCCTTGTTGCACAACAGGTCAATATTGACGTTGGCTCACGATGGCATTCGTTGGCGACGAGGAAGGAATCAGCTACAACGAGGTTCATTGACGAGTCATGCTTCATTGCACTATCTGCTCTCGGCTGAATTTACATGACTCGTGCACTTCTTAGTGCCGAGCATTCATCTCACTTTCACTTCACCCTCATCTGACTTTGACTTCACTGTCACCTCACTTTGACTTCACTTTCACGTCAGGCGTCTCTGTGGGAATACTGCCATAAACAGCCTTCACATAGCCTGGATCGGTGCTTCTCATGCCCATCGCCATTCGCTTCCTAGCTGCAACCTGCTTTGGCTCATCCCCTTGGTAGGTGATGTCGATGCCACGATTGGTGAAGAAAGAAGCACGGCGTGGTGGCACGAAGATGTCGCGAGCTGCCTCGTTTGCGTCGTCGTCCAGCTGATAGCGAGTGTAGCCGTGCTTGCGTGAGACGTGAGCCCAGTAGCCTGCGTCGGTGATGGTGGCGTGGAAGCAGTCGCGGTTCAGGCCTGGGCAGACGAATGGGTCGTCGACGTCACAGAGGCTGCGATTCTTGGGGTTCCATGGCTGGGCAGGACTCGGAGCAGGTTTAGTGACAGCGCTGGCAATGGGGGTGGATCGGAGGTCGATGATGCTGGTATAGCCGGCGGGAGTGGAGCTGACAACAGGATCAATGGGCGGGTATGCCTTAGCGGAGTCCGCAGTCGCCATCGCAGCAGGCTGGTAGGCAGTGGTTTTGGTGGCTTCACCAGTTGCCATCGCGGCAGGCTTGCTGGCAGCGCCTTTGGCGAGCTCTTTGAATCTAGCGGCGGCCTGTGGCTCATTCTGCGCGAAGTCAGTGGATGTACTTAGCTGAATTGCCGATTTGAACTTACCGCCTTAGCGGCCAAGGCAGCACCGAACCAGAACAGCTCGGAGTCGGACATTAGGGCGGCCATTTTGAATGTTTGACAGTTGAAGGTTTGATTTTTGGTATCCAATTGTCTGAACCAACTAGAGAAAGTGCTCTCGATGATGCTCAAGAGGAAGCAGCTTGGACTGTCCGTGGTCAACTCTGAAGGTTCGAGTTTGAAAGAGATGAAGCCGTCGAAGTTTTCTCAAGGTGAAGACTGCCTCTAGCGCAGCCTCGCAAGCTTTGCACAAATTTGAAGCAGTGCATAGCGAGGCTGTGTGCGGTCCGGTAGTGAGGGCGGTGGCGCAACTGCGACGAGGTGAAAGGTTTGCTGTGTCCCTTTCCCACATTTCCCAATGCGAGAAACCTGTGAAGATGCCCATCTGGGTCAGAGCAACGACTGTCCCGCCTTTGTTAAGACAACATATTGCTGCTCAAGAGAAAGAGCCCGCTGTCAAAAGGACACACTCTGTCTCCTACTGCCTCATCGCCGGATTTGAGGCAGACAGCAGACAGATCGCATGACAAGGGAGGGGAGGAAGTCACACCCTTCTTCAGACATGCTCTTCGAGAGGAACAGCACGCCCTCTAAAGGACGCAATCTGTCTGCCTACCGCCTCATTGTCGACTTCGAGGCAAGCAGCGGACAGACTGCGTGACGTTGAGGTGGAAGAGGAAGACAATAGGTTGGGGTTGGAGAAATCCCTTTTGATCCCGTGTGACGCCAAGGCCTGAGAAGTCGGCGACGTCGTCGTCGTCGCCCATTGTCTCGGCGCGACCTTGGCAATGTCGTCGGCCAATCGTGGTGGATAGGTCGCACAGACAGACTGCCCCGCAGCACAGGCGGTGGAGCTAGGGTGATATAATCAAGAAGGAGGACCTGAGGATGAAGCCAGGAGCTCTTCCACGTTCGTTTTTCACATGGCCATACCAGGAGGTTACTGGCCGTCGATGACACGGGGATACGGCGATCTAGACGAACCTGGTGAAGAGGGTATACTACGGCGAGAATGAACGTCGGCCGGAACCTTTGAGAGTTCGATTCCTCGTCGACAGGACCAAGGAGCTATTCAGCATTGAGAACTGAAGGAAGAGCAGGCAACAATATGCAGAGGAGGCTAGTAGCTACGCTTCCGATGACGACACATGAAGTTCCAAGGTGACTAGGACGACCACCAGTGACAACAGGTGACCGTACATGCATGAAGTTTGAACATGAATGACCACGGTCTAAATGCTAGTCATATGGTGTGGACGCTTCGGAATGGATGAAGACCATTCATTCACGGAATGAGAATTCATACAACGTGGTGGAGGGAAGGGGAGATGAGGCATCAAGAGACACGCTTTCGTTACAATGTCTGTCAAAAGCCCTCGTACCTAGCTGGGAAAGGGCTCCAGAGAATCGTGAGATCCCGCAAAACACCAACTGGTGGATGACTGACTCCCAGTGTCCAGGCCAAGGCTCTCGTTAACAACCGCTCATGCCCACTGGTGCATGCTTGACTTAAGCCTAAATGGTCCAGTTCCGCACCAATACTATCGCTCATCACTTCTCTTCTTTTCCATCAAGATCCGGTCGTGGCATTCAATGTTCCATTCCTGTCCCTGATGTCTCGCAGACCTTCACTGCCAGTCCTAGTAAGCATTCGAAGGTCTTCCATGTGCATCTGAAAGTGAAGAAATTGAGGACTCCAATTGCGTTCGGTTCAGGCACTGATCCTGGGTTTTCAACATGCAGGAAGTCTTTGTGACACTAAGTCGGTTCCTTTCGACCCTCAAGATCACTCCATGCTCGTCATATTCGGTGGAAAGCCTGCCAGCGCACAATGGATTGTCGCTTTCGATGAGACCTTCTTGTTGCTTTTCTGTCAATCGACGCCTGTTCTAGTACCACACGTTGCTAACTATGTTCTCCCCTAACTTTCGCCTCAGAGCCGCCTTGCTGTCCAGACTGTGCATAATAGTCGTCAAGGGCTGCATCGAAAGCTGATCCTGCCATCCCCGTCGAGAGATTGCTCACATGATTTGTGGCGAATTTGGAAAGTGGTGCCGCGCCGAGACCATGTGCTTCCAAGGCCGCAATCATTTCTTCTATTGTTTTCCCCTCGTTGGCAGGGATGACTTGTTTGATCGCCGCAATAGCGGGTGGGTAGGGTTCCGGTGACAGTAGCGCGGGATCTAGGCTCACAGAAGAGCCGTAGGAGTAGGGTGGTGGTCCGTTGGGGCGAGGAATCGATGTTTGCGGTGAGCCGTACGAAGGCGGCGCCAGTGCGTTGTGATTGCCAGGCCCTAAAACTGCTCTTGTACGGGATTGTGCTTGCGTCAGTACATGCTGACGTGTGAAGGGCGACTGAGCTCTGAGGATACCTGCTACCTGCGCGTGTAGAGGCATCGGCGCTCTGATTGGCGGCGATTCATGTTGTCGGAGAGGGCTTGATCTCGATCTTTTGGCCGACGGTGGCGACGAGTCTGGGAGGTAAAGATCACTATCGTCACGAAACGATCTCTTCCTGACCGAAAGTGGTGAGGACTCTGACGGGCATGAGCCACTGTTGCTAGTGTATGACTGCTTCCAACTTGAACTAGGCGAGGAGTCTGGTAGGTAAGGGTCAAAATTAGGAGGCGATCGCTGACTCCCTCGAGGAGATGCGTCCATATTGATTGCTAACTCAATCTGGTAAGAGGAATTTGATGCGCAAGTAAATCTGTGTTTGGTTGGGTAAAAGAATGATTTGATGCAAGGGGGCTGTAAATAGCTGAGAGTAGTAGTTCTGGCAGACGCAGTGACTTCTGGGACGTGAAGAGTCGCATCCTAAATGATGGCGGGCCAACAGTGGCAGTGCGCAAAGCAATCGCATTCAAAGCCCGTTTAGCTAGACACGGCCAAACGGTGAAGGAACGATCTTCTTGGTGTGGGCAGAAGCAAGCATGATCAAACAATGATGGGAGTCATACAACTAACGCACCTTCTTCGGGGCACCTGCAGTGCAGAAGGCTGGTAGCCGTGCATCAAGCTTCTCTGGGTTCTGAAAATATTGGTGTCAGCAGATACAGTATCAGGTAAGGTGATCAATGGGTACAGTGACTGCAGAACGCTCAACTTTAGCTAAGGGCGTGCACCATGGTAAGTGTTGGAATTCTTCTTTTCGTTCTACTTTTGGAGGCAAGCCCAGTCATAATTGAGTGACAAAACACGGAAGTCTAGTTTGTGGCTGGGCGCATTCTCGCTTTGCTCATTGTTCATGGCGGCAGGATCCGCATGATATCGTCTTGTGCTCGTAAGATTGCCAGGGTATGCTGAGAGGAGTGTCTTAGTCTCATGCGCGTTTGGTAGCACCTTCCGTACTCTGCAACAGTCTCAGTCTCTCCGCTTCATCCTTCTCTTGAGCCTCCACAGTTGAAAGGTGTCGCCCATAATTACCCCAGTGCCACATGATTTCGACACATCCGGCATTTCGAAGATAAGTGGCCATCTCAATCCTCTTTCCGTAGGTATGAGTGGATCCGACATATCCCAAGCACTTCAGATTTGCACCTAAAGCAGCTCTAGCACCTGACATGCTGTCTTCCACGGTCAAACAAGCGCTTGCTGGAGCACCGAGCTTCTCGAGTGCGTGAAGATAGATAGCGGGGTCGGGTTTGCTGGAAGGGACTGGGAGAGAGTCTGCTGCAGAGAAGATCTTGTTGTCATCGAAGAATTCGAGCAGACCGGTCGTTTCGAGGCAGGCGCGGATGCGGCAGAGGGATGACGACGACACAACAGCCATGTCCACACCGAGTCGGCTGAGTCTGGCCAAGACTGCGCGCACACCAGGGCATGGCTTAGTCTTCGCTCGGATGTTCGTAATCACTCGCTCTTCTTGGATCCTGATGTAAGTCTTCAACTCGGTCTGACTCAGTTGGAAGCCATATTGCTGCTGCAGAATTGCCATGATGCGGCGAAAGTTGAGGCCGACAAAATCCGAAATCAACTTCTCAGAGGAGAAACGAACCGCGCAGCCTTTGATTTTTAGGATATCGTTGATGAGATCACAGCAGACCTCCGAAGCGACGTCCTCTGACAGAACAAGAGTGTTGTCGCAGTCGAAGAAGAGGTATTTGATCTGTAAATAATGACAGTCAGCACTGGCCTGTCCAAAACTCGTGGATTCAATGCTAGTCTTACCTTCATGTCGTCAGTTTGTGCAAGGTGATCAAAGAAGTCGAAGTCGGTTGCCATGGATGAAGGTGTCTTTTGTAGCCACCAACAGCGCAAATGAAATGTCACTAGCTGGTGACGGAGGAACAGTTGGCACGATCATTTGTCTTGAACTTGAGAAGAGGCGTCGGTCAGGCAGGTCAAAGGCAGCCACAGGCAAGTAGAAGGCATTGTGAACTGCATGACAACAAAACAAAGCACGCAAAATGTGCTTATGGTGAGGCAGAAAGGAGGCGCTAAGCCTGCTTGGTTACCCCGAGATGAACTCCCCTGTTGCTTTGTCTTCTCAGGAAGGCAACAATCAGAAGACATACGAAAAGCGGTGGAAGGGCCGTCATTGAAATTTGCAAAAAGACGATAGCGAGACGCATGACGATTCCCTAAGCTTGTGCTGAATACACAATATCCGGAGCAAAACTGTGCATTGACGGAGGAAGGAATATGACGGTGCTGAGTCGACGGCACTCTGCATAGTTCAGGTTTGTTCCTCTGTGATGCTGGCTGTCAAGGATATGGCAGTACATCCTCGGGCTTTCCGACTTCCTGTGGTAATGGAACCTTTTCCGTGAACGGTTTTTCTGTATCGACCAGTTCGTCCATTAACTGAAGCACAAGACTGTCATGCCGCGTCTTGACGCGCTCAGCTCTCCATTGTCGATAGATATCCCACCACCACTGATGGGTATCTCCATCTCTACCAAGGTGGCCCGCAATTCCGTCGGAGCTTACCTGTCGCTCCCATGGTTTGTCGACAATATAGTGGAGCACGACAAGCTGGTCGTCAGCCCATATTCGAGGATGCCAATATCTCATAGTCTTGAGTGCGTTGTGCTTCCAAGAGAGAGGGTACCATTTGTCTTGGTAGAAGTCGGCCAAGAAGTCTTGATCTGGAAATTGGTACGTCTTGAGTCTGTCTGTGCTGTTGAAAAATTGGAGCATTTTGTTCCAAAGCTCCTCCGTGGGATAGAACAGAAGCATACCGCCATTGAGAAGCCGATAAGTCGGCCTAGACTGTGACGTGATCTCTCCAGCTACATCTGCAGGACTGTTCAGTGGTGTAAAAGCACAGTTTCCCTTGTTCCATTCCGGAGGCGCCCAGGAATCATGGTCTAGGTTGCATACACATGCATGATTGGCACCTAGCCAATCTTCGCTTGGCAGCTTTGTATCAAAGATATCGTCAGGGTTGCGGAAGATTGCCATGTCGGCGTCGAGAAATACTGCCCTTGTGTAGCCTAGCTTATAGACCTCAAAAGCCCGGAGCTTGGTGAAAGTGTCTTTGAAGCGCTCAGCAACACTGCCAGTGTTTTCCTGGTCTTTCCGTGGTAAGAGGAGGGACACCCTTTCAAGTCGCAATCGGCCATAGTTTCGAGCTTCCTCCTGAAGGGCGTCGATGGCCTTTTCTCCTACCGAATCCGTATATAGGACAACCAGGGGGTATCGGGACTTGTGCTGATCTAGTGTATGAGCTAGGATAATGACACCTGGCAGATAGGATGGCTTAGTGACGAGGGTGACCCAACACCATGGTTCTGAAGCGTCTGTGAGATCTCCCATCTTGCTTGCTATACGCTTCTGAAGACCAGCACAGAGGGATCCAATGGTGATGAATTGATGAAGACAGAACTATTTGAGGACTGGAAGCTTTTCACGCGTCGACGGTTACTGCCACATGCCACGGAAGTCATGGCGTCATTTCTTGGGGATTCCCGCCCGACTTTCTAAAATGCTACTCCGATGATAGACTGCTACCAGGTATGTCAGTATATGCGCCATGAAGGTGTGAAAAGGACAGGTAAGTCATCAAGGCAGGCAGGCGGGACTCGTGGCGCTCGTGTTTTGCCGATGAAAGTCGTAGGCCGCAAGAAAAGATTTCATGCGTGCGGTGAGACCTGCAGCGGCCTTCAAAAGGGCTTGAGGCGTGGTGATTGGCGGACGGCGCGTTACCGCGCGACGCCCGTGTTGACTTTCAGGCGAGATGAGGAGTTGACACAGACCCCTCACGTCACACTCCCTTCAGCTGAAGTTCAGCCCGAACCAGAATAGGATCACTTGCTTAGTCCAGATAATTCCTTTAGTGACTGCATCTTAAAGGCTGACGCTCGAGCCTCTGTTTGCTCACAGGCTGAAATATCTCTGGCTGTCCCCTCGCTCATTGCTTTCGAAGTTTTGGATATTCCCCACACCGAGCCCATCATATTCTATCGGCGCCCCTTTGCGTTCGAATATTCCTTAGACAGCCAGATCAAGCGACTTGTCGTCTGACATGCAGCCATGGTATTGCTTGAGAAGCAATGGGTGAATGTGCAAGAAAAGACCTTTACAAAATGGTAATGCTCGAGCAGACTGTACTCCGTCCGAAGAATTGTACTGACCTTCTCAGGCTCAACAACAAAATCAAACCTCGCGAAGTCGCAGTCAAGAGCCTCGTCACCGACCTATCTGACGGAATTATCCTCATCCACCTGCTCGAAGTCCTCAGCAATGAATCCCTCGGCCGATACGCGGCCAACCCTCGTCTGCGGGTCCAGCGATTTGAGAACGTCAACAAATCACTGGAGTTCATCAAGAGTCGGGGCATTCAGATGACCAATATTGGCGCCGAAGACGTGGTCGATGGTAATCGTAAGATCATTCTTGGGCTGATATGGACGCTCATTCTGCGATTTACCATCTCCGACATCAATGAAGAAGGTCTGACGGCGAAGGAGGGTCTCCTGTTATGGTGCCAACGGAAGACAGCCTGCTACGAAGGTGTGGAAGTACGCGATTTCTCATCTTCGTGGAACGACGGGCTCGCCTTCTGTGCTCTGCTGGACATCCACAGACCGGATCTGATCGACTTCGACACCTTGGATAAGTCGGATCACAAGGGCAATATGCAACTGGCATTTGATATTGCTTCTAAAGAGATTGGCATTCCAGACCTGCTCGATGTCGAAGATGTGGCGGATGTACCCAAACCCGATGAGAGATCGCTAATGACGTACATCGCCTACTGGTTTCATGCATTCAGTGCTATGGAGAGAGTCGAAAATGCAGGTCGACGGGTTGAAAAATTTGTGAGCAACATGCAAGGTGCCTGGGAGATGGAGTCCGCTTATGAGAAGCGCATGCGCGCTCTTCTACAACACATCCGACAGCAACGCCAATCGTGGCGCGACTCAAAGTTCCAAGGG
Organism: Cladophialophora chaetospira; assembly: GCA_030247875.1. Taxonomy (NCBI): domain Eukaryota; kingdom Fungi; phylum Ascomycota; class Eurotiomycetes; order Chaetothyriales; family Herpotrichiellaceae; genus Cladophialophora; species Cladophialophora chaetospira. Next base: position 409,728 of record JAPDRK010000020.1, on the reverse strand, counting down.
ACGTACTCCGATGCCAAAGCGCAGGCTAACGACCTGGCCAACTTCAAGCGCAATCAAAAGCGAAAGTGGGTGGCTGAGAAGTCTGATCTCGCAGCTCTGCTAGGAAACATTAAGACAAAACTGTCCACATATCGGCTCCGGCCGTACCAGCCGCCAGCTGAGCTCCGACTCGAAGTGCTTGACCACGAATGGGCAGCATTGGGAACCGATGAGCACGCCCGAAGCAAGTTGATTAACGAGACAATTCGAGACATAAAAAATGCTCTAAGGAAAAGCTTCGCGGATAAAGCCAATGACTTCGCATTAACGTTGAACACACTCTCACTGGCCATATCGGGCCTTGAGGGCGATGTTGAGGATCAACTGAACCATGCACAGCTTCTCGCCAACAACCTTGGTCCACTCGAACAGTACCTCGAGGGCATAGCAATCCTCGATGAGAAGTGCCAAGAAGCAAACATTGACGAGAACGACTTCACCACATATACATACGACGAGCTGATGTGGGAACTCAGCTTGGTAAAGACAAGCGTGCAGAAGAAGCTCACTTTCCTCGAGAATCAAATGGTTGCTCGTAACATGACCAACCTAACACCCATCCAGCTTGAAGAATTCGAATCAGTTTTCCGTCACTTTGACCGCGACGGCACAAATGCACTGACTGAGATAGAGTTCAGCGCAGCCCTAGCCAGTCTCGGACTCGTTTACGACGAGCACGAAATGCACGAGAAGTTTGTCGATGTCTGTCACACCGGGCTCGATCCCTCGATGTCGCCTGTATCGCGTCGACAGCGCGAAAGTCGAGGTGTCGGCTTTGAGCAGTTCATCCGCTTCATGGTGTCTGTGACGGAAGACCAAAATTCCGCCGAGCAGGTCTTCCAGTCGTTCAAAGAGGTTGCTGATGGGAAGCCTTACGTCACCGAGCTGGATTTAAGGCACAGTCTCATTCCGGACGATTTGATCGAAGATTTACTGCACAGTATGCCGGAGCATCGGGGCCCGGATATGGAGGCTGACAGAGACTTGCCAAAATATGATTATATCTCGTTTATGCAGGGCATGGTTGGGGAAGGACAGCAAAGAGAGCATTCCGATCGAGGCAGCTCGAATGGTGTGACGACTCCCACTACACCCAGGAGGTGAGAACGTTCCTGTGAGTTCCAGCTCTGGGTGTTCGGTTTTTGATTTCAGCCGGTCATACATGCATGTTGGATAGACTGGAAAGGAGCTATCCGTGGCTTTGGCAATTGGGTATTGTGATGTGGAGCAGGCGCTGAGAATGCAGATAGCAACGAGGGACGACCACATCGAACAATCGTACATTAATACACTGGCAGTTGATCCATAATTGCTCTTTGCTGGAGGAAGGACGGGGTTTCGAGGTCAGCTTGGGTGCGCAAGAACGGTCCGATGCAACACCATCAGGTTTCATGGTTGAGGCGATCAAAACCCTGACTCGTGAATCAACACAAGAGGCCCGAGGCTGAAGCTGAGTGTGGAGTCGTCGAGATAAGGCTGCCTCACCAATCAGACCACGCAGAAGACTTACCGAATTCCGCCTCGGCTGCAAATGACCTGACCGGCATTTCCCTCCTCTTCGAAGGTTGACCTGAGAATGAGCCAAGGCAGAGGTAAAGGACATAACACTCCTTCTTTACACTTACAGAATGAGCCTCCTCCTGCTTTTCAGGCAGACAGATAGCCGCCATTTCCCACATCTTCCACCTTGACTTTAAAGTACCGGTGAACATGCCTCCACGCAAAACAATATACCTCCCCACCAAGGACTACGCCTTTCCAGACATCGACATCCTAACTCTAATCTACGACTCCCCCGAATCCTACACCACCGAATCAACAATCCTACACGCCGAAGCCGCCCAGCCCAGCAACGCGATTACAAAAGCCCAAGCTCGGATCTACACGAAACGCCTAGCCTGGCTGTTCAAGCACGTCTTCTCGATCGGCGCCAACGGTCCAGGCAAAGATGTCGTGGTGTGTATTTCCTCGGGCCAGATCTTGCTGAGTAGTGTGTTTTACGGCGTCATTGGCGCGGGCGGCGTGTTTAGTGCTGCGAGCTCGAGTTTCACGGCTGGGGAGTTGGCGAGGCAGATTAAGCAGGGGAGGAGTTCGGTGGTTGTTTGTAGTGAGGATTGTAGGGATGTGGCTGTGAAGGCGGCGAAGGATTGCGGGCTTCCTTTGAGTAGGGTTTTGGTGCTGCAGAGTATGGGTGGGAAGAGGGATTTGCGGAGTGTTGAAGGAGAGAGTACCAATTGGTTGGATGGACGGGAGGAAGAGTGGCAAAGGAAGGGAGAATTGTTGCAATGGGAGAAGATCACGGATAAGAAGATGCTGAAAGAGAGAGTAGTCTGTTTGCTTTATAGTAGCGGAACCACAGGGATCCCAAAAGGTGAGCGCTTTCACGACCGATGGTCCATCGGTAGCACCACTGACAATCCCAGGCGTGAACATTTCTCACCAAAATCTGGTGTCCGAAGGCATAATTCCCCAGTACCAAATCCGTGAATACCTTGCTCGCCGGCGTCACAAGGAGCCCAGTTACAAGTTCGAATATCGCACCATCGGCCATCTACCAGCCGCTCACATCGCCGGCTGCCAGGGCTACTTCGTCAATCCCTCAATTGCTGGCGGCCCCGTCTACTGGATGCCCAAATTCGACTTTCCGAAATTCCTCGAGTACAACAAGAAATTCCGGATCACGCACTTCTTCAGCGTCCCGCCGATATACTTGCTCATCGCAAAATCCCCGCTTGTGACAGATCAGTTCCAAAGTCTTGCACATGTGGTTGCTGGTGCAGCGCCCATGGGTGCGGAACTGCAAGCGATGGCGGAGAAGAAGTTGGGGTGCCAGATTAGTCAGACCTGGGGGCTGAGTGAGACGACAGGGAGTGTGACGGCTATGCCGTGGGATGAGAAGGATGATACGGGAAGTGTGAGTCCATTGTTACCGAATGTGAGGATGAGAATTGTCGACGACGAGGAGAACGATGTGGAAGATGGGCAAGAGGGGGAATTTATTATGCAAGGTCCAATGGTGACGACCGGGTACTGGGATAATGAAGTTGCAACAAGGGAGGCCTTCACCAAGGATGGAGAGTGGTTCAAGACCGGCGATGTGGGAGTCTGCCGTGGAGGAAAATTTTACATCGTGGATCGGAAGAAGGAGCTGATCAAGTACAAAGGCCTTCAAGTTGCACCTGCCGAGCTTGAAGCGCTTCTGCTCTCGCACAACCTTATACTCGACGCTGCCGTCATTGGTGTACCCGACCCGTCGGGCTCCGGGAACGAATTGCCTCGTGCATACGTCGTTGCGGACACGTCGAAGATCTCGGAAGCTGAGATCAAAGCATTCGTGAAGGACAACCTTGCACAGCATAAGCAGTTGAGAGGTGGAGTCATCTATCTCGATGCGATTCCGAAGAGCCCAAGTGGCAAAATCTTGCGGAGGGAGTTGCGCGAGATGGCGAAGAAGGAGAGGGTGGCCGGCCAGGCGAAGATGTAATCAGTCATTGGAGGAAGGCTAGCTGCACTACGCGGCGTGTTGCAGGATAGAAGAGCCGCAGTAGTCTGGCCGATTTCAGAAGCATTGTCCAGATAAATCAAATCTTCCATACCTTGACATTGTGTGGATTCTTCGAAAGAGCATGGGCCACGATCTTACTCACAGCACCTTGCTCCTCGTGGCCGTTCCTCCACTCCTTCGGGCCGGCCAAATGTGCGATAAATCCTGGAGGTCCAGAGATGAGGATTTGACGCTGCTGCTCAGGCGCTGAGCCAGGTGCTGAAAAGACCTTGTCATCGAACCGAGACAAAGCTCGAATTACTGCAGGTTCATCGATCCAGGTATCTTCGGCATTCACGAAGTATTCCACCGTGATCCGGCCAGGATATCTTTGCTTGAGTGCTTCCAGCTCCTGAATCATCAAGCCCTTCTGCGTAGACGGAGGAGGTGCCGGTTTTGGCTTCGCTTTCGAAAAGAGGTTGGACCAGGTTGATTTGTGAGGTAAGGACTCTGCTGGTGGGTCGTCATCGATGCCGCCCAAGCAGTCTTCCCGACTTCTGTTCGCCCACAGGATATGCAGCCTTCGACCCTTGCTCCTCTCATCATCGACTTTCCCTCTGTCGCCTTCGAAGAGGGCATGTGCAACTTGTAGAGCCGTGGCAATGCCTGTTCCTCCTGCAAAGAAGACCACCTGTTGAACTTCAGGAGTGATTTCATACTCAAGGTATGGCCCTCTCATCTCAATGTCTGCATTGAAAGGCATCCTGTGCAGCCAGCTCGAAACCTCTCCATGGGGATCATGTCGAATCAGAAACCTCAGATCACCAGTGTCTTTCCCGCTCTTCTCGTCAACAGGCGGCAGAGGTGTGTATGCTCTCACGATCTGCAGCTGCGGCTGCTTGAATTCAACGTTCCATATTCCTCTCCTCCATGCCTCTTTGTAGAGTTCGTAGTTTTCGGAGGGTTGCTTCGGATGGAGATGGAATATGCTCGCAGTCGGGGAGACGGGCTCCTTTGCGACTAATTGGTATGTGACAAAAGAGTTATTGCCACGCGACGTGTAATAAACGCTCAACGCAACTCCAGAGGCCACTCCAAAGAGAAACCAGCGATCAAGCAGCCAGTCATAGAGGATCCTTGAGAAGAGCGAGTCCCGTGCATTTGGCAGCTTTCGAGTCCGCTCAGGGACCGACGAAGTGAAGCGTGGATATGCAAGCGGAGTGCGAGCATACCACAAGCACTTTGACGTCGCCCGTGGACATCGTGCAAACATCGAAGAGGGTGCTTGACCCGGACTACGCATGAGCTGGATGAAGTCGCTGTCACGATAGTAAGAAACAGACCGGCGCCGCTTTGAAAATAGATTTACCACTATACCTAGATAGGCGTGTATCTCATGCTGCTAAAAGGCTCGAACTTGATGATTTTTCCTTCACCTGTACCTCTGTCCACCATGATCGCGAAATGGTATGCCTGTCAATCAGATCTGCAGCTAACCTCGCTCCTCCCTCAAAATTTGGCATAGGCTGTCGTGACAAGGGACCTCCATCAGCCGGGTGTCGCATAAGAATACATCAATAGAAACGGGTGCAAAGTCCTTGAATCACGACCCAAGCTGGATCGACCTCTGTCTCATCCATTCACCCGCAGTCAGCGTCTTCCCACCTTCAGGCTCAAACTTCCCTGCAACTTTTAAGTGTTCGCTCAAGTCCTTGAATTCTTCAAGAGGTTCCATCATGACGGAATTATGTGGTCGAACGAAGTACACGATGCTGTATCGATCCACCTCCGCTTGCTCGCCTGGTGCTGGGATGACTCGATGTTTTCCTGATTGGAGTAGTCCATTGCTGAATGTTACCATCGCGTCTCCGAGGTTGATGATGGCGTGGCCTGGTATGGGTTTGACATATTCCCACTCGCCCTTCTTTGCGGGATCGTGAGACTGGATTTGCAGGCCGCCAAGCCAGTTGAAGAGCATCGTGATGGAACCAAAGTCTGTGTGAGACGGCAGACCTATGGCAGACTTGTCGGTATGATGAGCAAATTTGTGCGTCAACCGACAGTGGTCTCCCGAGGGTTCTTCGAAGATGTTCTTGTTTGCGAATGCGTCAGGTGCGAGCTTGAGCTGCTTGGCCAAAGTCTCGAGGACGAGCATGCAGGTTTCGTGAGCATTCCGGGTGAAGGCTTGGAAGAGATGTCTCTCATCGGTGAGATCTGTAGGGTACGTGCGACTCTCGGCAAACCCGTGCATATGGTCCTTGGCCACGTTGAAGAACTCGGTTGTATCGGGGCGCTTCTCTGGGTCGGTCAATTTGATAGTTCCATTCTCCTTGTATCCGAACAAGCTGACACCTTTTACGAGAGCGAATTTCTTCTTTTCTTCGGCAGGACAGTCGAAGGCACGGTATGCTAGACTTAAGAGGTCTTCACTTTCTCCTAATAGCGTCTGACCGTCATCATTGTCCGTCATGTCGAGGTAGAAGAAGCCATGAGTTCTGCATGCCTCCAGCACTCTCTCAGCTTCCTCGGGGTCGTTTTGAAGGAGTTTGTTATGCGAGATTCGCGCGATTGGAGCCAGCGGCAAGCCATCTGGGAATGGAGGCAGATCAGAATGCGACTTGGGCGCGATCATATTTACGATGAGGTGGAAATGAACAATCGGGTCGCTCTCAGAACCTCGGAATGATGGCGCTCGGCCGTTTTTTATGTGAGTCGGGGTAAACGCGGGGTTTGAGGCCGGCATTTGCCCTCGATCCAACCCCACATCATGCCCAGGTTCTAATTCGGGCGCGCCTAACGTCACGCCAGCGGAATTTGCAGGTGAGGAAAACTTCCGCTGGTGAGGTCTTCCAGTTTACAGAGTACGATCACTGAACGAGACCACCAGCGATCAAGTGGCATCGCCTCTATCCAAAAGACTCCTCTCATCAGAACTGAACGACTGTATTGGTCCCCGTCACTGTTGTGGAGGTCTGGAATAGGATTCGAGCCATTCGCTGGTGACGCAAAGTGCTCTGTCCCTAATGCAGACCCTGATGTGGTTGGCCTTGGGCGCGGATGGTAGCTTTTCCAAGCAACGACTGTCGAATAACTCTTCTGCCTATCATTTTGCGATCAAGTCGAATAGGAAGGCCTCTGTCGATCGGATGAGCCGGTATAACAGATGATTGCAGCTCTCATGATCTCTTGAGATTGCGGCTGTTCGGAATGAACCGAAACTTCAATTTTTGTGCCTTTGAGCCAGGTGGGCCTTTCAATGCAGGGGAGGCATGTGCTGTGACAGAAGCTGGCCACAAGATTCCGGACATCCTGACCCGCCAATTCACCTTGAGCCCTTTACACTCGTGAGTTTGGTCCACGATCATGCTCTTGGATTGATTCTTCTCGCAAGTTGCCAGCCATACATGCAGAAAGCATGCCGGTCCGAGGGCAGTGGTTGTTTGGAGGATCCATCCTGAGCTCACATCGAGGAATCCTTCGAAAACCGAAAAAGCATAGTAAAAACAGCTTGAAACCGGCAATGGACTGCTTCGATGAGCAGCTGCTTGGACTTGAGCTAGAGAGCGAGAGAGAAAAGGGCTACCTTCCTCGGGAAGTTCCTCGCATACCCTCTCCAACAGCCTTTCTCGCCAGCAAGTGGGCTGAATGTTCGAGTTCGCCAGATGACCGCGCTTCTCAGCGAGCACACCTTAGGCCATTTGCGTGTAGTAGAGCGATGTTCGTGGTAAGTTCGTGGAATGGTCCGGTTTGGGAATGCCTTGCGAAGTGCTGACATCCAACCATCACGGTGGCCTGAGGATAAACAGGCGTCCTCCCGATCTAGTCATGCACGATCATGAATCGATTTCCTAAACCATTGACTAGTGGACCCAATCTATATCAAAAGTCTTGCATATCATATCCACAGAGCCGCCTTTGAAACTGCGCATGCCATAAAGATGCACTTGAGCCATGAAGGCGCCTCACTTGCTTCGTCGTCAGCGAGAGGCCTCGAAAGGGGGCAGTCGGAGAACGATTCGTATAAGTGAGGGCGGATGCCATTGCTGAAACCTTTCTCATCACCTTTCTATGATCCTACAGACTCTCCCCAGTAGTCCTCGGAACCACACAGCCTCAGTCAAACCAGATTCGATCAAACTAGCAAGCGAGAAGCCGCATATCCACGCTCAAGACGATGTGTCTCACAGGCTTTTTCTTTCTCCGGAATCGCATCAAAAAGAAACGTGCTGGCGAAGCCAACGCCAGGAGAGTGCCCATCGAAGATCAAAATGTCGGCCAGCAACCACAAACTCAGCTGCCAGAATATGAAGATAGCAGGCGCACTGCTGGTCCTCCCATCAGGGAGGTGCGTCATGGATAACATTCGAAACTGGGTGTGGAATAGGAGTGTTCAGTATGAAGGTATGGACCGCGGTCAAGCCTCAAGCTTTGCAGTGAGTTGACACTTCTTGGGCAGAAAAGCGATGGTGGAAGGATGGAGCTTGAGTCAAGCCGGTGTCAGTCTAGAATTGGTCGATTTCATGCTTTCCGTCAGCATGTCTGGCCTCTGTGAAGTCTTGTGTCTTCCCAATGAGTCAACACCATTGTAAATGACGCATGTTCTGCGCTTTGTTGCCTCTCGTGTTGAACCATGCACTCATTCGCCTTCCAGCAGTAAACGTTTCTTCCCAACGTGATGTCTTTATACTCTCGGTTTTGGTGATATGCGACGTTCCCGTTAGAAGTATTCATGATGATCATCTAGAGAGACGAAAAGCTGAGATACCTAGCAGAAGCCAGACTATTGAATAGGGATGGCATCGTCGTCATCAAAGGGCCAAAACAGGCATGGTTCGTTGCTGACTTGGCAGTCATCGACCACAAACAATCTCCATGAATCCTTAGACCTCGTCCATGCCTAGCAATATCCTCGTCTTCGAGTCACCAGTTCAATATGATCAAAGGCAGCTGCGCTTGTGGGCGCGTCCAGTATCAAACCCAAGCTCAACCACGGGGAATCACGGCTTGTCATTGTATTACCTGCCAACGAGTTTCCGGCGGTCCCTACCTGGGATTCATTGGATTCAAAGCAGCTGAACTCGAATGGACCCAAGAGCCGGATATCTGGCGAGCGAGTGATTTTGCCGAGCGAGGCCATTGCAAGGTGTGCGGATCGGCCATGTCCATGCGATACTTCTTCGAACCAGACCGTAACGCAGTGACTGTGGGATCAGTTGTCGAAGCTCAGCCTGCCTTACCACCTCTGGAAGCACACATTTTCCTGAAGGATAAAGCGGCTTACCTTGTTCTTGCCGAGGATGGGGCAAGGAAGAACGAGGAGTTCGGATCAGACTTTAGTGGCAAGTTGGAGCAATGGAAAGCCGACAGACAGAAGAGTGGACAGAGCTCGTGAGAAGCTTTGCTTTTCCACCGAACACCTTCCAGGCTCTAACATGAGCATGAAGATCAGCAAACCGAAAATGAAACGACAAAGCAATTGTACTTGTGCATCACTCTTTCTGTCTCACTGCGTGAAAGTGAGTGTTTTCTTCACTGTCAACCGCGCAATCGTCACAATCTTCTGGACCACCTTCTCCCCTCCCCTCTTCTCGCACTTTGCGCCTTCCTGCTCCACTGCGCTCCAACCTATACACACACTGCTACATTATCTGTCGCAGTCATCATGTCAGACTCAATTTCCTCTTCAAATCTAAAGGCGCCAATTGACGCTCCAAAAGAACCAAAAAAGCTTCGTTTCTCTATGCCACCCAGTTATCTAAACCTTCAACCTTCAGCAGTTCCTTGGACTCGGAACCCTCCTTCGGCGCATCGTCATAGCAGCAGCCCACTGGCTCACAGCCCTCTTCAGAAGTCCTTCAAGCCCGAGATGTCGAGATCAGAGCCCAGCTCCCCCACCAATAGCGAGACTACCCCAGGTACTCCCTCCCGCCGCTCTCGTCTCAGCGAACATGTCGGCCGTGCAAGAGGCGAGTCACGCTCCTCATCTGTTCCAGTCATCGTCCACTCTCACGAAGACCAAGAAAGCGACCATGAAGGCTCTGCTCAACAACAACCCAGCAGCCTAGCTGGCTTTCGCAATACCTCTCCACTACCATCTCCTGCTGGAAACCCAGATGGCCGCGACCGCCGCTCTGTCAAACACCTCACCTGCTTCTGGTTCTGGACGAAAGGTGGATGTAAATATTCGGATGAAGAGTGCCGTGAGTTGAACCTGACCTCATCCCACACCTTTCCTCCGAAATCACTGACAATTATCGCAGTCTACGCACATTACGACACTGGTAACTACACTGCCGCGCCTCGTCGGGTCGTTCCAGGAGAGCCAGCCAAAGCAGGCAAATCCCTCGAACGCGCCCTCAGCAAGATTGCCCTTACCAACCGCTCATCGGCTTCATCCTTGGGCGCGGCGGGCACTGCGAATCCAAGTGGTGACAGCCTCAGCGTTCGCCCAGCTACGCCGTTCTCCAGACCGGGTACTCCATATTCTCCTCGTGGTCGAAGCCTTGCTGGCACGCCTTCTCCACGTGGCAGTGTTGACTTCACCTCCGATTTGCGCGTTGACAACGACTTCCTCCGGGGCATCGTCGAAGAGACGCAACGTGAGAAGCGCATTTTGGAGGACAAGGTCGCCAATCTCGAACAAGCGAAGTCGCGTAAGTTGTCCCCGATTCCCTCTTGGGCGGCATTGCGCCGCAAAATCTGGTCATGCTGGCATAGGTGTTGATGACTCTGCAGAAATGACCACCAACGTCGATAAGATCAAGGAGGACTATGACAACCTGCGTCGAGAGCGCGATGCCCTACAGGCTGTGGTTAGAGCGCTGCAGTTCCCTACTGGTGTGAACCCATATGCTCAGAATGGCCTCGTGGGCGCCGCCATGCGACCTGCAAGCACTGCCGGCCCCCCAGCCCAACATAACCCGTGGGGTGCTATCGGAAGCACTCGAGCCAGCAGTTCCAGCGGCCCCGGCACTCCAGTTGAGACTCTTGCTGACAGCCCGCCCCTTCAACAACGCTATTTCAGCTACCCATCCACTGGCTCCGGCGGCCTCCAGCCTGTCAACGCAGTTGCCACAACACGCATGAGTTACGCCTCAGCCTTGTATCCGGCTGCACCTGCGTACGGATCCGCAATTCGCCTCGGTCAAAATGGTGGAAACAATGCTGCGCAGAACAACGCTAATACCTCCAACGGCGATGAGGACGAAGAAATGAGACATCAGAACGAGGTTCTACGACACCTGGGATCAGGATTCTAGACGCGGACGAGTGTGATGGCAGCGATGCACCTGGTAAGCACCCGGTTTTCTTCTACGGGTCGAGTCACTAACAAATTCAGAGCACGATCCCGTAGCCACGAACCCACAAAAACATGAGGACAACGATAATCCGAAGGCTTATGCGCCACATAGCCCTAATAATCCAATACGTCGACAGCATCGAGCAGATCCAGCAGCATCTCTTACGAACCAACAAATCTTGCGACTGGTGGCTTCCAGAGAGTCATCACAGCCAGGTGCACTGAGCGAGAAGTGAGGATGAACTGAGCTGGATTTCTCTTTTCCTTTCATTTTCTTTTTTCCTTTTCATTCTTGTCATGATACCCACACAGAGGCGGCGCTGAGGAGAGGCTAATTTCATGGAGTTCTGCTCGAAGCTGGATAGGCAACCATACAGTGAAGCTGAGCTTGGATAGCGAGACAGAAGAATACCCTCCTGTACTGTACTGCCTGTAATCAAATTCATACCGCCAATTTTTTCTCTCTTCTCTCACCCTTAGCTGACGGCGGCCTCCACGACCGAAGAAATCCAGCTCGCCTAGAACGTACTCTGCGCCAACCGACTCGCCGCGTTCCTAGCATCGACGCGATCCTCGTCCTCATCCTCCTTAACCCTTTCCAAACTCGCGCCTGTTCCACTTCTCGGCCTCCCACCTTGAGGAGCTGCAGCGCCATCCGTCGCACTCTCACCTTCTTCCGTGACTGGGACGCCCAGGGCACCGGGTCCGAAACTGCCAGACATACTGCGGGACAATGCGTCCCTGCTGCGTGGGACACCGGACCAGGCATCGCCTTTGGCGCCTTGGCTGCTCGCCATGGAGATACGCCTGACTGTCGGATGATTCTCCCTGCCCAGTCGACTCAGTCCACCCGACGCATCGATCGCGCGGACATCAGGTCTCACGCTCTCCAAAGTCGCGAGAGTACGTCGCTCCGCTTCAATTTGCCTGAGAACATATTCTCTCAGCGAGAGCATGAATTCCGTGCTCGTGCGGTTAAACCATCTTCTCTTCTCCAGCAATAAATTCGCAGTGACGCGCTGTGTCTTGCTGCGCAGGTAGTTTTCTTGACTGACGGCCTCGTCGAGCGCGGAGATGGCTTCATCGACTTTATCCCTGCGGACGCTCGAGGAGGATTTGAGTCGTTGGACAGCGGATTCTTTGCTTCGGCGGCCGGCTTCGGTTTGGAGCAGTTCGCGCAGGAGGATGTGCCGGTTCGTGAGGGTTTCTTTGACGATGAAGGCGTCGGAGGAGTGGTAGCTTAGTGCGTCGCCCATGGTGGTGGCTTCCGCGGTGCCTTGGGCGGCGTGGTAGTCGCCGCAGGTTTGGATGATGCGGCCGAGTTTGCGGTATGCAGTTGCAAGGCCGGGATGGGTCTCCTGCACGGCGATTTGGCCAAATTTCTCGCCTAGAGAGGATTCACCCAGTCCGAGAGCTGGAGGTATGTCAGTCAAACTGTTTGCTGGAGATTGAATTTGCTCACCTCGTCTGCTCTTGACCACTTTCTCAAGCTTCTGGCTCGTGTCCAAGGCACCCAAGTAAAACATCTTAACAACAGGTCTCGCTTCATGCAGCTCGGGCGTGTCGTCCGGCGGTGGCGCAAATTGCTTCAACACCTTCCGCCTCACTCCTGTGGCAGGTTGCTTCATCCGCACAACAGGCGAGTACCCAAAATCGCTTTCCACGAAAAACACCATCTCTTCGTCTCGCATCAGGACATCATTGCTGCACACAGCATTCAGCCATCGTTGTATAGATGCTTTTACTCGCGCCTCGTCTTCATCTGTGCCCACGCCGGCGGAGGTCTGGGCAGGAGGCACGGCGGGCACTAAGGCTTCGGGATTGGAGGAGACGAGGTGGCCTGCGAGCTTGACGAATTCGCCATGTGTACGGCGGACATCTCGGAATTGAGTCGTGCGAAATTTGGGGAGATTTGTCTGGACGAGCTATTAGCAGTGTACTAGCCCTTAGAAGCGACAGGCGTACATAGACATCAAACCTGAAGATGGGATCTTTGCGGCCACTTCTTTCCAGCGCCGTGACCTTGGCTTGTAATTTGTATTGCGGGACCGGTCTATTCTGTCTTGCGTTGTGATATCTAGCAGCCCCAGCCCGTTGCTGAGGCTGACCAGTCTGTTGTTGCCCTGGTTGTGCATCGTGTTGGTGTACCGGAGCCGCCTGCGCCTGTTGCGATCCCTCCGCAGACTGTTGAGCCTGAGGTGCTTCTCCTCCTACTTGCGCCTCGCTGGATGGAGGCGCACCCCGCTGATCCGGTGGAGGGAGGTAGGGAGACTCGGGAATACTGTCTTGCGACTGATTGTATGAATGTCCTCGAATCGGTTGCGGGGACTCTGGTGGGTCTGGGGCTGCTTGTTGGAAGCCTCTGGATGCGCGAGGAGATGACGAGCCCCAGGGTGATGAACCATGAAGGGCATCCGCCTCACTGACTGCAGCGTAGTCCATTCTGATGACGGGCCAATCGACCGCTCAAGATGTTCGTGTTGATTAAGCGGACGTATGGCACATGCCTGCCACGGAACTATGTGTTTAGGATGGGAATTTCTGGGATCGAGATATGTGATCGCGGATTGGAATAGTGCCTGAAGTCAGGGGGAGGATGTCGACTGTTCCCGCCTTGATAGCATCAGCTCTTCGTCCGAGATTGTGAATGAGTTCTTTGGTCAGGCGGAGAGCATTGACGAGGTACCGTAGTGGGGAGATCCAAACTTGGTTAGCCGGTCAAGGGAAGCAGATGAGGCTTCGACATTTTCTACGTTCACGCTCTTCAGTACTTCTTTCTAGATCGCCAACCTAGTCACTCATTTCCGTTTTCCTCCTTCAATCAAGCACTCTGTACCTTTAGTTCAGTTTACGTTGTAGCTTGGCCAGCTTGGTAATTCCTTCACGGAGTTCAGAAGGGAATGAAATTCCCTCATGGGCGACTATTGACAAATTCCACTCTCATTAATTTCGTCCGACCTCAGTCGTTTTCTCGGCGTCAAATTACGAGGCCCAATTCGCCATGGCAGGGCTATGCAGCTGTTTCGACAGGGCCGGAGACTCGAATACTGTCGCGTACCAGAAACATCGGCATCATCGCCCATATCGATGCCGGCAAGACAACGACTACCGAACGGATGCTCTACTACAGCGGCCATACTCGGCGGATAGGTGACGTCGATGAAGGCTCGACCGTCACAGACTTTCTACCGGCCGAGCGAGCCCGTGGTATCACGATCCAATCTGCTGCCATCACATTCGAATGGCCTCCAACAAATGCTGTTCCCAATGCGAGTGCTGATGGCGACACTGGTTCTCAGCCTCGCTCGCGCTACTCTCACACACTCAACCTAATAGACACTCCTGGTCATGCGGACTTCACTTTCGAGGTTCGTCGCTCTCTCCGCATCCTGGATGGTGCTGTATGCATTTTGGACGGCGTTGCTGGAGTAGAGGCGCAGACTGAGCAGGTCTGGGCACAGGCTGGAGAATGGCAGATTCCTCGGATAGCTTATATCAACAAGCTCGATCGTGATGGTGCTGCCTTTGGAAGAACAGTACGCGAGATTGGCTCCCGTCTTGGAGGCTGGCCTGCTGTCTGTCAGATCCCTTGGTTCGAAGGAGGCAAAGGGCGGTTCACCGGTGTGGTCGATGTTATCAGCCTCGAAGGCCTATTGTACGATTACGGAGGAGACGGGAAGCAAATACAGCGCTTCGGTCTCTCGAACTTGGATGAGCAACATCCAGACTTAGCCCAAGAACTCAGACGTGCAAGGACAGCCCTCATCGAGCTCCTGAGCGAGCACGATGACCAACTTGTTGAGGCATTCTTTGAGGCAGAGGCAGATCACCTCAAGGTAGCCCCTGCACAAATTTGGGCTAGTCTCCGGAGATGCCTGCTCGCGCCTCATAGCAACGTCATTCCAGTCTTCGCGGGCGCCAGCTTCCGCAACATAGGAGTCCAGCCTCTACTCGATGCCGTCAATAAACTCCTGCCGTCCCCAGAGGAACGCCCGGATCCAGAGATCAGCCTGGGTTCTACCTCTGGTGGACTCTCACAACTCATCAAAGGCGACCTCTCCATCACGAGGGAATCTGCGAAATCGAAGAAAAAGGCCTCCGAGATTTCTCCTATTGTGGCAGGTAAAACACTTCAAGGCTGTGCTTTGGCATTTAAAGTCGTCAATGATCCACGCAAGGGCATGCTAGTATACATTCGAGTCTACTCCGGGACGATCGAACGCAATGCACTTCTTTTCAACACCAACCTTCAAAATTCCGAGAGGGCGACAACTCTACTCCGCATGTACGCGAATGATTCCGTTCCGGTCTCATCACTCCAAGCCGGTGAGATAGGTGTCATCGCAGGCTCGAAATTTGCCCGCACTGGTGATACCCTGATCTCGTTCGTCGGAAACAGGGCTACTCCCCCTGAACCATTACAGAAGCTACAACTTCGACCCATCAAAGTGCCGCCACCGGTCTTCTTTGCTGCGATTGAGCCCAATAGTCTGCGGGAGGAGAAAGACATGCACGACAAGCTCGGATTGCTGTTGCGGGAAGATCCTAGTCTACACGTCTCACAGGATGAAGATACAGGCCAGACACAAATCAGTGGCATGGGCGAGCTGCATCTCGAGATTGCTCAAGATCGACTCGTGAACGACTTGAAGGCAAAGGCACGGATGGGCAAAATTGCCATTGGTTATCGAGAGACACTCTCTGATCCATCCAGCGCGATCACGAAAATATTTGACGGAGAGCGTGCAGCCACGAAGGGCAAGGCAGGATGTACTGCAACGGTGGCAGCTCTGCAACCTGAACATGATGGAACTTTCAGTGACGTCGAGGATGCATTTATTCGCGAGCACGACGGCAACGTGGTGATAATCGAGACACCTACCTTAGATCAGCGTGGCCGACCGCTGGACAGCGACACACCAGGCCTGCCACCACATCTACAACTTCCCGAAGTCCAAAGTGCGTACCTGAATGGTGCATTGGCCGCTTTGAGTCGTGGCCCTTCTTGGTCATATCCGATCAGAAACACAAAAGTCATCTTGACCTTGCGGACAGATGAACACGTGTTTGGCTCCGACACGACCTACCCTTCCCTGACAGCTGCTGCCCGACTAGCTACGGTTGCAGCCTTTAAAGACGCCACTAAGGGTAGCCCCTGCTCTCTGATGGAACCCGTCATGAACGTCGACATCAATGTGGATGAAGAAAGTCTAGGCAATATCATCTCCGACATTTCTTCGGGGCGTGGCGGTCACATTGTGTCCCTGGGAGACCACGAAGAAGAGGAGGCGCATGCGGACAACGTTGCCCGGAAGGTCGACGTGAGCAAGATCTATGCGCCCAAAGACCCGTTCGAGTCCGGGTCGTCGTTGTCGGGAGAAGATCATTCAAGGGCGAATTTCCAGCGGACCGTCAAGGCCAAGGTTCCCCTGAAGGAGATGGTTGGCTATCTCAAACACCTCCGCAGCATGACTGGAGGAAGAGGTACTTTTGTGATGAGCGTAGACCGATTCGAAAAGGTGACTGGTCCGCGCGAGAAGGCACTCATTGCAGAATTGAGAGGGGATGCCTGATGATAGAGGTGGCTGTATTAGTATGTACTTTTCAGACCCAGATGTCAGAAGTGGCTCGTGCCAGATTGGCGGCCCAAACTAGAACTTGTACCAACACCGTGGAATTCCAGACACTTGAACCGCCCACCAGTATTTTCCGAGGACAGTGAAATCATACCTACTTGTATCTATTTCTGCCATATCGAACACTTTGAGCATGCATATACCCTTGACATAACGTTAAAGAGACACGCGACAAAGCGAGCACACGAACAATTCCCACCCCGCGCCGGAGACCGAAATACCACGAGACTCGACCACAAGATGGCGGCCAAGGCGAACTTCGAGTTGGACCCAGAGACGAGGAGTAAGGTGCGCTTGCTCGAATGTCTTCACAAATCTCAAGGTCCGGCATCTGACTGTTACAGCTTGCAGCAATCGGCAAGAAGGAGGGAGCTGGCAATGACAGGTGTTGCGACTGCGGCGCTCCATCACCACAATGGGTGAGATTTCTACACAACTCACAAACGCACGTTACTCTAATATAGTACCTTTCTGTCTAGGCCTCCCCCAAATTCTCAACCTTCATCTGCCTACAATGCGCCGGCGTGCACCGCGGCCTAGGCGTCCACGTCTCCTTTGTCCGCTCCGTCTCCATGGACCAATTCAAAGCCGCCGAGATCCAACGCATGCAAAACGGCGGCAATAAAGCCTGGCAAGATTTCTTCAACAAGAACACTACGTCGTTACCGTTCGACGAAGCCACGATTAAAGAGCGGTATGATTCGGAAGTGGGCGAGGAGTGGAAAGAGCGATTGACGTGCCAGGTCGAGGCGAGGCAGTTTAATAAAGCCGTCTTCCGGAAGGAGAGGCAGGCGATATTGCAGAAGCAGGCTAGTCGGTCTGCTACGCCTGCTGGAGGCGTGAGAACTAATGCTGCTGTCTCGAGTAGTGGGCCTGGCAGTCGGACGGCATCACCAGCGCCCAAGGCGCGTATAACAGCAGACCAAAAGGCCCAGAACGAAGCATATTTCGAGCGCATGGGAAATGCAAATGCCTCGAGGCCGGAAAATCTTGCGCCCAGCCAGGGTGGGAAGTACGGTGGCTTTGGCAGTTCCATGCCCGAACCTGCAGAATCACAATCAGGAGGTGGGCTCGCGGATGAACTTACAAAGGACCCTGTCGCTGCGATCACGAAAAGCTTTGGCTGGCTCGGCAGTGTGGTCAGTAAGCAGGCGAAGGTGGTGAATGACTCGTACATCCAGCCCGCAGCGAAGAACGTATGTATCAGCTCTCCCCCTACCTGCGCTGAACACGTCCCTGACATAATCGTACAGATCGCTGCCTCAGATTTCGCCGCTCAAGCCCAAAAGGCTGCCGCAGCTGCCGGGCAAGGCATTACTACTGGCGCGCGCACCGCAGCGCAATCGGTGAACAAATTCGTCGAAGGCCAAGACGCGGCCGCGGCATCGAGAAACGTCGAGCCCGAGAAGAAGGACTTTTGGGACAGTTTTGGACAGGGCGGAAATGAGGGTGGTTCAGGTGGAGGTGTTCTGGGCAGTATCGGGACGAGTGTGTTGAAGAAGACGACCTCGCCAAAGGCGAATCCGCCGCGGAAGAAGGAGGAGGGATGGGGTGATGAGTGGTGAAAGGTATTTTGGGTAAAGAGTTGGATCAATACACGAGTCTGCTGGTTGTGTTTCGCCTTTTTTGTGGCCCAGCCAAGAGCAGTGTATGCCGCAAGGCGATGATATACGTGCATGAGTCAAGGACTGCCCGTCACAAGTGGGCATGGCATTGGAAATCTCGATGCGGTGGCAGGTGTCGAGCGATTGCCTGAGTGCCTCTGAAAACCGTCCTTCATGATCGACAAGATGGACGGTAGCTTTGCTTTGGACAACTTCCTTCGCTCACTACAGTGGCTTATGGAGCACGAAATGAATGCAGATATAGCACGAATTGGAACTATTTGTTGAAGCCAGGTTCAATGTTCTCATTTCTCGTCCTCGATCTTTGAATCGGTGGTGTTACAAGCCCTGAAGATGCTGCTTCGAACACATTCGACGTATGTCCTCGTGAACCAATCCAGATCGGATCCAAGTAGCAGCGATTTCCTATGCTGACTGGTCGTACATGCGGCTTCCTGGCGAAAGATCATAACATGACATGGTCACAGCACACACAGAATCATCGTCCAGCGCCGCCTCGCCATGAATCCATGGGCCGCCCTCGATATCCTCCCCCACGCCCTCTTCCCCTGAACCCTCTCTCGCCACCAGCCAACCTCTCCTGTCCTCTCCTTCCATGTCCGAACTCGGGTCCTTTATCCACCCATTCCTCATAGTCCTTCGATTTCTCGAATGAGTATCGCTTCATGCCTTCATCGCCGCTACGGCCCATTTCATTGTGTCCGACTCGCAGGCCCCGGAAGAGGTCCAGTCTCTCGTTGGCCACGGCCGAGGATGCGGGCTTGTAGTACAGTTTCGGCTTCGCTGTGGTAGAGCTGAACAGTTCGTCGAGTGCCTTGAAGCCCCTGCCCGTGTCAGCACTGGGCTTTCTGGGTCCTGTCGGCGGTGCGCGTGGCCAGTCGCGATCTCGATCACTTTCTCGGGGCACCAGTGCTGCCCGGTCAGGGTGAACGCCGGCAGGGACCACGGCCGGCTGCTGTCTGTCGAAGGACATCCGCGAGCTGCGGCTTGGCTCGATCAGTGGGCGTGGATTCGTAGCACCTGCAACTTGAAAGATTGCTTCAATCCCATCTCCATTATCATCGTAGACAACTTCGTAAACGACACGATTCCTGCCACCTTGTCCGAAGCCGGTCTCTGTCTCTTGATCGATCCAAGGTTGCACCTTGTCCGTCGGCACGTAGTCGACAAACAAAGGCTCACGGGAAGCCTCATCGGGGAACCTTACACCATGCATCGCGGAGCGGACCCGAGATGCTGCGGACACCGAAGTAAAAGAGACAAAGGCATGTGTTTTGATGCTGTCGATGTAGAATGCAGTAATCGGGTCGGAGTCACCAGAGGAGCGTGATTTTGCTTTCGATATGATATGGCTGCGCAGTGCCTGGGGTTGGACGGGTCGCTTGAGTCTGCTGATGTATAATGAAGACGTTGCTGGATGGATGGCGGGCGGGATATCGCGCTCTTCTGAAGGGCTTCTAGATCTACTTCGTGGTCTTGCTGACGTTTCTTCCTGATTCTCCTGCTTTGTTTGGACGGTGTTTTGCGGAGCAGAAGGTGATTCAGGCGCCGCTGCGTCTTCTCTTTCCTCCACAGGAAGCGTAGGTGGCTCGTCAGGTGTGACTTCCATACGAATCTCTTTAACAGTTTCCGTTTCTGCTCTCATCTGTTGTATGGCTTCTTCCGCCTTTGCTTCATTCGCCTCTTCACTTAATCTGGCTCTCTTGCGAGAGATCTCCTCCGTGGAGGGAACCGGGGTAGCGCTTCTCTTTCTTCGTCTCCTCTGGTCTTCTGCGAGCTCGCTTGGAGGTATTTGCGACGTGCGCGGTGTGCTTGTGTCTGATGGGAGCTGCGACGACTGTGGAGTGGGCGAGATGGCAACTTTGGGACTGGAAGGTGTCTGGTCGACGGCGCTTGATGCGTCATCCTGCCCTTGTTGTGTGTGAGGGTTTGGCTCATGGGACTGTTCCTGAATCTTCTCTTCAATCTTTTCGGCGATTTTCTCTGGCTCCGGAACAAACAAGGTTTCTTCAATGCCTGCGACCTCAGCCGGGGCAGTTTCCTGCGTGGAAGCGTCTTCTACAGTGCGACTTGCCTCCTCTTCAGAAACGGGAGGGACCGATGCTTCGGTATTGTTTTCATGAGCCTCGGGCTTGTCGGCCTCAACGTCTTCCACAAGTGGGCTTCTCTTCTCGCGCTCGCTACCGCTGGGCTCGGGTTCGTGAGATTCTGCATTGTCGCCGTTCATCTGCGCTGCAGGTTGATCATCGCTCATCTCAACGTCTGTCTCTTTGGTCTCGCCATTACTGGCAGAATTTTCATAATCCTCAAGGGCGTCAATGTATTGCTGTTTCAACTTCAAGCCAGAGAGTGAGATGTCACGCGATTTCAACTCCGCTTTGAGGTCCGCTACGGTTTTCTTCTTCCAGTCCGTCATGGCGTGTAGAGATCATAGGAGAGAATTTATAGAGTAGCACAGAAAAGAAATGTCCGTTTCATGAATGCGATTACGTACAGCGCGTTCTTCAAGGACCGTGACTGTCAACCCACCACTCACGCCTCGTAATATCAAAAAGCTTCACCGTATTACTACGTGCGCACACTTCATCGTATAGCGCACTTCACCGGGCGAGGGAAGGAGCCGGAATACTTCAAAATGGTAGTCACAGACAGGCTTTCAAGATAAATCAATTGCAACATACATTCTGACTGCTAAACTACAAATCTCTCGTCAATTCGCTAAATATGCCAGACGTACTAGATGCTGTGCGCGCAATCTGATCGTCAAACCCCCATGCCAGTTCAGTCATTCTCCAGGCCATTTACCTGCGGCCCCTGAGTCGCTTACTACAGTTATTACAGAACACTCCTTCATCTCTCGAGAACCACTTGTTGGATTCGTGTTGGGAGCAGATCCAGCATGATCATAAATATGACCTCAAGGACGTACTGCCAGATGTAGTGGCGATGCTTAGGAAAGACGGCCAGCCGATGAATTGTCGTTTCCCAGTCGGGGCATGCGAGAATTTGATATGCCATTAACTCTGGCCTGACAGTCCCGAAGATAAGGCCTAGTATACCGATCGAATGACCTTGGATCCAACGGATCCAGATACCTTTGGAGCTCCCAATATAGAGCGCCCAGCTATTCAGCTTTCGGTTGAAACCGATCATCAAGCACATCTCTTTCGTCGGCGAAGCCCGCTTTCACTCTTGGTAGGTAATCAACCAGATCAGGCAGTCTAATCCGTTCACCACGCCCAAGCTGCCAAATTGCCTCCGGCGTGACCGCTTCTGACATAACATCTACGGCGTTAGAGGGATCATCGAGGAGGACAATAATGAACGACCACATGCGGATGTGCCAGCTTAGATCTCTCCAGTTCTCTGCACGAGGCTCGGTCGACGCCGCAAACGCCAGAATCTCATTCATGATGTGCTCTGCAAATCTGTCAGAAGGTGAACTGAACCATTGTCAACTAAACATACCCAAATGCGAATCAAACTTCTCCTTATAGTCTCCCAATGGCTCGTCAGCGGGCAGCGAAGTCGTGTTGGCCGTGGGAAATCGAACTTGTCGCTCTTTCTTGCGCTTCTTCCTGGGAGACTGCGTGTCATCATCAGAAGGTTGCAAGCTCTCGAAGACTTCGTCCTCGGCATTTGGTGCATCGACGGTAGCGATAGCTTGTGCAGTGAGATCGTCAGCGGACGATGGTTTCTAAGCATCGCCGGCCTGAGCACCACTTGAGAATTGACCTGGGGAACTCCGGCGTTGTCGCTTGCTCTTCTTCGCTGGAGTGTCCTCAGACGTTGGAGGAGTGGTGTCAGGTGTACGTTTATTCCTTGTTGTGTTAGGATCATTGACATCATCGTCGGTATGTTCAGAGCTGATATTGCAGAGTGGTTGGGCCTGGTTGACCGCCGAGCTTCCCACGTTCGTCGTGCACGTTTGCGCGCACGGCGGTCCCTTTCGTCTGAGGAGATACCCCGTCCTGGGTACGAAGGGGAGCTATATCGGTGGTTTTCCCCGCGAGATACCAGGAGGGCTTCAACTCGATTGCCTTTGCTTTCAGGATCGGGACTCTCATCCTCCTCGTTAGTGCTTGGGGTGGCTGGTGACTTTAAAGTAGATCTTCGCTTCTCTTCTTGAACTCCGTGGCTACGAAGGCCAGAATCAGTCCCCTTGACAACCCGGAACGGAGCTAGATCCTTGCTTGTATCCGACAACGCGCGTCGTACCTACCAACGTCACGCGTCAAGCACTCTGTCCTATGAGCAAATTGATCGAAGATCCTCGAAAGCTCGGCAAGCCGTTCGTCAATTCTACACGGTGTAACTCCAGTCCCCATAAGAGTGTTTATAGCTCGTCATGGCGACCTCCCCGAGGATCCCAGGGCTTCCTCTGGTCCTGCAAAATCTCCAACAGGAAAGCCTCCACCGCCTCCACCGCCTCCACCTTGATGGGCTGGGCCTGTGAAAACGGAAACACCTGGTCCCTGTTTTCGTTAGTGAAACCCACTACCGGAGCGAAGGGCAGGAACAAAGGTTTGGGTGAACACATAATGTTTAGGAGTACTCACTTCCACGCACTGTATACCGTGAACGCAGGGTAGTGATTCCCTGAAAGACCCAGACTGACCGCCATATGCCCATATTCCTCGCTATCGATGGTCACAAAGTTCACGTAGTCCTTGTACGTCTTTGCGACGGGGTGGAGTTCCCGACGGAGGGAGGCGCGCTGTGAATCGTTCGATACAAATATATAGCCTAGGAGCTTGTGGGACTGCAGTATGTTGAGAAGCGTGTCAGTGGGGATCGATCTCACCTTGAATATCGTTTCGGAGGAAGGGTGAGGCCTCACACTCAGATAGCTCATTTCAGTCTGACGAGTTAATTCGTTTATCAGTGGCTTGCCAGCCTCAACAACCCATTCCTCTATCAAGGAACGTTTCAGGGTATCTTTGCCGTGCAGGACTTCCCGATCACCAATGTCGGTCTTATAGGCCACTATCGAGGGGAATCGCTCGATGTTCTCTCTCTTCGCTAGGTCCTTGTCGCTGGTGATGGCGAAGACAAACCGATCACGGAATGCCCCCGCGACTTTTGTGAAATGTGATCTCGTGACATTGTCATCTTCATTCAGATATGCCACAAACGTAATGCCCTCTATCGCGAGCAAATTCACAAGTCCATGAGCGTCCACCGTCGAGACCACCGGGAGGGAAGCTCGCTTCACGAAGGGGACAAAGGCAGAGGTCTTGCGCGGGCCTCTGTACCGCTCGGAGTGCTCGGAACCACCACGGAAGAGACGTATGGCAGGGTAGGAGTGTACATTTTGCTGCGCACAGAAGGAGGTTTCGTTCGAACAGTCTATGGTGATGAGGGATGACTCAGGTAGCTGTGATTTCGCGGCTTCCCACTCCGCTGCTAATGATATGCAAGGCACAGTCCATGGCTGTCGTTGCAGTGTGTTAAATCGAGTTCATTCTGGAGCTGGATGAGAGATAGCTTACCACGACGAAAGCTGCAAGTGTGAGGTCGTTAGAGTCGACAGTTGAATGAAAGTTTGCGCTGGACGAGTGTTGCCATCCGTACACTGCGGTAGTCAGAGTTCCTAGAACAGCACATGCGGAGATCAACATCCTGAAGATTGACCACAGAAAATTCAGAACATCGAGAGGACAATAAGAATGAATTCGTCGATTCCATCATCGTATCTGCTAGTAAAAACCTCGCTCTCCTAAACCGCAATGGTGAAACAGACGCAGGAGGTGCTCATCTTCAGGGGAGCTACGTGCAAGAGGTCCATGAACCTCGCAAGTACACCGCAAGTTTTCACAGTACCAATCAGTGTTCGAAAAGTTGAATAACAAACCATCTGCATCAATGTTGAGCTCGAAGATAACGATTTTCGGGTGGTTTTATTTGATTGCCAGCCAAGCCGCAACGGCCCTCGAAGTGCAGACAAGCCTTTCCCCGGCCTTTGAGTGCATCCAGCAAAATTACACCATCTATTGGATTTCCCAAAACCCCGTAGTTCTCTACATTGCCAACTTCCTCTCCGCTTCTGAGCGCGAGCATCTTCTCCAGACAAGGTATGCCACTTTCCTAGATAGTTCTGCTCCCGGCATGAATAGTTTCTCACTCACGTTTCAATCCCAGCGCCTCGTCATTCATCAATTCTCGAACCAATGACGAACATGGCTCTGAAGGAACCCGTCAAACACGTCGCTCACAGTCCGCAACTGCTCCTCGAGATGCCGTGACGCGCTGCATAGAGGAGCGTGCTCTGCGCTTCCAAGGCTTTCATATACCTAAATCCCATCTCGAGCCGTTGCAACTGGTCCGCTACGACGTCAACCAAACCCATTATGACCTTCATACCGATTGGTTTACATCATCTACACAGACCACGCGGTCGCATGGTGGGAATCGCCTTACCTCGTTCTTCGCCTACGTCCAAGCGAGCGAAGATATCTCAGGTGGAGGCACGAGTTTTCCGTTAATCAACGCACCAAAGGACGAACGCTGGTGCGAATATATCGACTGCGATGTGCCTTTTGAGGATGGTGTTACCTTTCTTCCCATCCCTGGCAATGCCATCTTCTGGGTGAATCTAGTGGAAGGACGAGGCGATCAGAGAGTTCTCCATTCAGGGAGTGTGGTCACGGCAAGTCTCCCTTTTTCAAAACACATGTCTCATCCTCGACAACGTCGTTGTTTATTGCTCTGTCAATAGTGGTACGTGCTAACGAAGAATCGCAGTCGGGAGCCAAGGTTGGGTTAAATATCTGGACCAGAGAAGGACCATTGAGTCCGAAGCTCAGAGGAGAGGTTGGTGACGACCAGGAGGACGATGAATAGGCTGAATAGGGTACAGACGACAAGGTAACCAGTGCACAGGTGTATGGTGATGTACTCTACCTCTCTCGGTCCTGGCTGTGTCGTTTCCCAGTTTGTGGTACTACGGCGACACTTATTCCCTCTATTCAGAGAGGGTATGAGCGCTTCGTGCTACGCTTGCGGGACACAAAAGCTCTCTCCTAAGACCGTTGGGCACATGTCTTTCGCACCCGAATCTGTTTCTCAGCAGGCACTGGTTCGCCGCTTTGTGCTCAAATTCTGTCCATCGTTGTTCGTCTTGCAGAACACAACGGCAAAATGCATTCAGAAGCGCCATCTCCCCACCGACTACACTTGCGCATCTGCTAATCTCGGAGACCTGGAGAGGTACAGGGTAGTCACGTCTGCTCCGTCGTCGAGGTGTTGGGCTGCTCCTTCCAGTCTCAAGCACCTTTTTCCTCATTCACGATGACTCGAGCAACTCACTCAACTCCTGACTAAACTGTCTTTTCCCAAATAGCCGCCTTATTCTCGTATCGTCCGAAACGATCGAGCCATAACCCGTATACTACACAAAATCGAGCAATAGTAGACCCCTACGATCAGGACATCCCTACGGGGTTTCGCTCAGATCTGAGAGTATCAGATCTAATTACGACCGCCACGAGGAAGATCTCATCTGATGTCCCTCTGTTACCTGTTGTGTCTTAGGAATAGCCCGATCGTGCCTTCGCACGTGGGATTTCGCTTCGGCTTGAGCAAATCCGAGGAGGTCGCTGGGCGGGCTCCACCCCGCGGACCCCCTTAACTATGGCTAGCCTCACCAGCCTCGCCACTGTGAAACAATATCTCACACTGTGTCTGCGTCAACTCGATCGCACTTAATATGACAACCTCGGTCACTTGTTCCTGTGTCCAAATTGCCGATGAAGCTTCTTACTCTTTGCCATTTCATCTGAAGCACTAGCTAACTTGGCATAGAAGCCAATGACGCCATGTGCTTGCTGTCCGCTGCTCGCCTCGCCGGTCAGGCTCGCCGAACCACGTTTAGAGTCCACTTGGCAGATGTATCACGTAGTCTACGACATCTTCGCCTTCAGGAATTGCCGCTGGATCTGATCTTGATTACCCGTTTAGCAACGGTATCTTATGCTAGCCTCCGTCCGAGTTAGGGTCATGGCGACAAAGTATCAAGGTAATGTTGAGTATAAGAACGCTTTTCTATTGTCGAAGTCAGGACTTCTTTCCACCTTCGTCAAGCAATTCTATCTTTCATTCTTTCAAAAACCTCACC
Source organism: Cladophialophora chaetospira (assembly GCA_030247875.1). NCBI lineage: Eukaryota > Fungi > Ascomycota > Eurotiomycetes > Chaetothyriales > Herpotrichiellaceae > Cladophialophora > Cladophialophora chaetospira. The sequence goes on along the minus strand of JAPDRK010000020.1, from coordinate 383,528 downwards.
GCTGGTCGGGTCGTTCGTTTCTCACGCGAGCTAGTCTCTCTTTTAGTCCATTCCAAACTCGCTTCACGATCTTTACTTCTCACTACAGCATTACGACTAGACCATGTTTGCCAGGACAAGTGTGCTTGCCGCCTTGTTGGTCGTTGCCCAAGCACGATTCAACCAAGAACAAATTCCAATTCCAGCTATCGCAGCAGTCCAGGGTGGCTCTCCGGGTGTGGCGCAGACAATAGCCGGCGCTGCCATTAGTGACCTGCTTGCCGCGAGCAATGCCTGCAACAAGCTCAAGCGTGGTGATCAGATCATCAGTGAACTCGGTACGGGGGCAGACGCAATTGCCGCTGCGATCGGAATTGTGGCGGCAGAGAAGAACTTCAACCCATTCGTAAGCTACCTTTCTTGACTGCCTTTCTTTTTAACGCTCCGTCAACAATAGTACAAGTTAACGGAGATATACAGGTCCAATCCATTCCCACCATCTGCAGCGACCCCACCCTACCCGCAAGCGATGTCCTTCGAGGCATCACACCTCTGATCGATCCTGCGGTCGTGGGTTCGGACATCGCAAACGCGCTTTCCGAGAAATCCAAAGCGACTCCACTGGATGCCACAGGCAAGAGTGTGGCGGACTTGCTGGCTGAAAATGGATGTGAGTGTCCGCAAGAAACCTATATCTAGCCACGCCAAAAAAATTGTTTCGTCCTCTTTGACCCGATACAGGCTGGCATGACTAACAACACTAGTCACCAATTTTACCTCCCAAGCTGCCGATGGTAGCACGAATGCTATCTCAGCAGGCGGAGCTGCTGGCGGGAGTAGTGCTGCTTCCACGAACAGTGCTGCCGCCACAAGCAGTACCGTGTCTGCCGTTTCTAGCGCTGCGGCTGCGGATTGTGGTGCAGTGCAGACTTCTCGTGAGCTTTGCACTTTCTCCAATAGTGACGACACAACTAACGTGTTCTAGCTGTGGCTGCGACTGCAGTACAAGTCAGCTCGACGACAAGTGCTAGCGCTACAGAGAGTACGACCGCTGTTGCTTCGGGTGGTAACTCAGCCGTGCCCGCTGGCGTCGACTTTGGCAAATGTATCCCGACGTAAGTTTGTTGTCTGTCCAGAGCACTGCTCCGTGCTTGCTAGAGCTACTGTTGTTGCGCCTTTTCAATCATACAGGCTAACAGATGGCTGCAGCATGAAATTCGAGGGTGGGCTTGGTGGACGTCCCTCGACGGAATTCACTTTTTTGCCGATAGACCCTCTTGTTGCTCTTGGGCAGCAAGAGGCTTTGAACCCCAGTGAGTCCGATATACAGCTTACGGCGCTTCGCCTTTGGTGCTGACCACTTTTCCAGATATCATTACCAATCGAATTTGCGATCAGCTGTAGGTGGCACAGGCTCCCCCTTTTCTCCGGAAAATTTGTCCCATTCATGATAGCCTCGATGTTTTTGTTCCATCAACAATGGTACAAGCTAACAGAGATCCGCAGTATCAACGTCTGTTCGGCCAACGATGCAGCTCATACTCTCTGCAAAACCGTCCAGGCTCAGGTTCTGGCCCTGGGTACCCGTGACAAATCGACTGCCGATTTCTGGAATACGCAGCTTGGGTTTGAAGGCACAGTAACCAACCCAGATGGCGGAAATGCTGAACCTCCCGCGAAAATGAGAGTGGTCCGCTCCTACAGGGGCTCGGAATTCTGAGCTGTTGACGGAAGATCGAAGAGGCTGTCACAGCCACGGCTCAGCATTCCTTGTCTGTCGCCTCCTCTCCAGAGCTGTGAGGCTGGCAGGCGATGGTCGCAGACTTCAAGAAAATTCAGTTCGGCAGAAGTGTATTATTATAAGAACGACTGATGTACAGATACAAAAGAAAGATCGCCATCCTGGCGGAGACAATCTGCAATCTATTTACGCAGAAAAAATCTCGGTTTCAGTGACTCGTCTAGCATCACCGTGTCTTGGCGAGTTCCATATATCAATGGAGATCGCGCCGTCAATTCTGCCCCGAATCACCCTCGCGCTGTGTACTCAACCTGCACGTTTACTGGCAAATACTATGTGACTAGTACCAATTCTTCTTGGCCTTAGCTGTACTTGTCATTCCGAAGGCGAAAATATCGGCCAGAGTGTGCTGCATTTTGTGGATGTGGGGATTTGCCACCGTCTTGAGCGCTGCCCAAGTACTCGAAGTCTGTCGATCTGCCAGACGTTGACTCTGATGCCAAGACAGGCTGGTGCAGTTTAGAGGACGACGATGGCAACTCGGGATGGCTACTTAATATGTTCTAATTTTCATAGCAACGCTACTCGTCGTCGTGCGCGGATACCCAAGCTCGTGGTTGACCTCAAAGATCACGTTAGTGGCGGCGAGACTCCTCGTCTTCGTGTGCTGCGGCAAACGGAGTGGCATCTTGACGTGGGCCGAGGTACTCCAAGCAGTGTTCTGTGAGAGTTGCTGGCAGAAGCACGCGGCCGAGTCAGGCTGTTCGCCATCTGGTTGTGGCAGGAAAGAGGATGAGACATGGCATTGCATCGACGGCACCATTTTATGTCAGAAGTGCTACTGCCAGAAGAAAAACAGGCGACATGATATCTATAGAGGAGATGACGAGAGGCATTTCAGTTCAGCAGGTAGAGTGTATTACCAAGTACCCAGCCAATTTTCCGAGTCCTGCTTACTAGTTGGTAGTAAACGTTGATTTATGATTCACGAGTCTTCTGAATCCAGTCAATCGCCTCAAGAAGGTATGGGACAAATTTCTGGGGACTGTTTTTGTTAGTTTGAAAATCTGTACTGGGGCAAAGCGAATGGACAATGTTCTGCGTGGAGGATACTCACTCTTCAGTCGCAGGGAAGTGCCCTAAGTTCTTCATGCTCTGGAAATTCGCACCCTGGATCTTCTTCGCCGTTGCTTGACTCATCTCCTGTGTATCTCTATTAGCTTGCGCCATTGTTGACAGAACAACAACAATAGTTCTGTTGAGGACGGAACACCCTTTTATGGAAACGGGGACTTACAGGTGTAGTCGACCAGTCGAATTCGCCGGTCAGGAAGTAGATCTATCGTCAAAACCTGTATCAGTATACCCGGAGTTTGTACAATGATAACCAAGAGGGAAACCGAGACAGCGTCTCAGTCTGGTGAGCTCCGGTCTTCACGGTGCATGTATTGAGGGGGAAGGACAACGTACCGGGCACTTCTTGACGTCGATAGATGAGACACGGTCGCGGGCGTCGAAGCCGCCGAAGTAGCTATATCGTTGTTAGTTCTCGAACCGTTCGGCTGGAAGACCGGAGGACAGGTAACATCATGTCAAGCGGGCACATATTTCAAAGGAAACTTACAAGTCGAGATCGCCGTGGAACTATGCCATCGTTAGATCTCAAACCTCCCGGTGGGAATACTGAAGGATGGAAAACTCCACGCCTACCAGCAAAGGGTTTGAGGGAAACTTACAATGCCGTAGGCTTGCCCACTGTACATATGCCAAATCAACTGCTTGTTCACTTTCGGGCTTTTCGGGGCCATCATTCCGTAAATCCAGTCTGGGTTGAATAGAGCTTGGTTGCAGACGGGTGACTTGTCATTGAATTGCCTCTCCACTGCGAAACTCCATTAGCCTGTACCATTGTTGACGGAACAGTGACAACGGCTCTAGTAAGAACGGAACAGTCTTTCGCAGAGAAGGAGGCTTACTTGTCAAGTAATCACACCCTTGCAGAGGAATCGTGCCTCCAGCGCCGACTTCGTCCGCCCGAATCGCAACTGCAACGCAGACCTGGCCAGCCATTGAAGCACCGCAGATGATGCTATAGATCTCCGTTAGCTTGTAACGTTGTTGACGGCACAATAACGATGGCTCCAGTAAGAATGGATCTCTCTTGCGTAAGGTCGGAGACTTACGGCTTGTCCAACTTCAAAGCCTTGACCATCTGCGGATCTCCGTTAGCCTACACCATTGATGACAGAGGAACACCAATAGCTCCAATCGGAACGGGCGAGTCGTTCAAAGAGAGTTAAGACTCACCTCTCGGATGGTGCCAACGTAGGCCTCTTCATTGTTCGTGTGGTTTCCTGGAATGTGGTTACTCCCAGGAAACGAGCGACCGTGTGCGGGTAAATCGAAGGCGATCATAGTGCACTTCTCGCGCATTCGAGAATCATTCATAACGCCGTGATACTGTCGCGAATCGCTCCCAGCGGTGTGCAGAAATACTATCTGCTGCTTTCCGTTACCAGACGTCTCGTAGAAGACCTTCGTTCGACCCCAGACACTGCAGAATCGTCAGCTTCCATATCGACAGGACCGGAGTTTGCGGTCTAGAGACGAAAATAGGGAGCCCGATACGATGTCTCGTATTGGTAAACTTCCGTCTTTCCGAATCGGGTTCCGAGGGAGATGAAAAACTTACGGGGCGTTAATGTATATGTACTTTCCTGTCAGATGGTCTTCGTCGGTCTCGGCCGGTCCCTCGTCCTCCTTCAATGGTCCATTTTGTCCATCTCGCAGAAGCTCGAGCAGACGAGTGGCGAGGTGGCCATATTGGGCGAACTTGGTCTGACTGCCGTGGACGCCCACTCCTTCTTGAACCTGCGAGTCTCCGTCAGCTTGTACCATTGTTGACGGAACAACGAATAACGATGTCGTTGAAAACGGGACAGGTTTATGGGGGAAGGAAGATTTACAATGTTCATGCCCTGGAGCCCTACGAAGCTCGTGTAGGGCGCCACTGGGTCCGGCTTAAAGAAGTTCTCCCATTGCTGTGGCTGGGCTCGAAGGGTGAAGTCCGCCTTGTCCGCACTGCCGGTAGAAGTAGACGTTTTGGCGCCAGGCGACACTGACACGAGGATCGCGTCCTCCCCACCCGTGCTTTGGACACCCATTGTCACAGGCTCAATTATTGCCTTCGTGTCGACGAAAGCTTGCCATTGTGGATCGTTGTTCAGACTCTTGTTTAGAGACGAGACCGCCGTGGACATGGCTTGTGGCAAGGATGCCCACGAGTGGGTCGTGCCATTGCCATTTTGATCACTGACTGGAGGCATTTTGATGTTATGTTGATGTCGTGTTTGGTATACGTCGATATTGTATGCAAGTAGAGAAGCCTTGTCAGAGTGTAAGACTCGCCTTGAGCCGAATGAAGAATGAGTTATACTTCTTCTCACCCATGCTGCCCCGCAAGTTCGTGGTCGCGCTGATGATCACCATATCTGTCATTCTGCAGTTTCGAGATGGCAGTTTCATCATCGGCATGTCCTAGTGCGCGGTAATGAATGGCATGAGCCAGTCAATGATCGCCTATCTCTCAAGGTCAGCATTTCTGCCAATTGCGTCTGCTCAAAGCGCTTCAATACCGAGATCGAGAAGAGCCTGTTCGCAAACTGGCGAGGATGTCCATCTCGGAACCGCAGTCAATCTAGAGGGCTCCTTTCGCCAGAGCCAATCATGGGCCCAACCCCGCAAAAGAAAAGGTTCAAGAGGAGACATGGTGAGGAGAGCCGAAAGTGCGTCATGGTACTTCGTATGGCTAATCCTGCATTCGTAATCAATGCAATGCTGCTTGGGGAGGCGAGGAAGTGAAGTGTGGTGAAGATCCTCTAGGACATGCAGAAACGTAAGGGAAGTTCGACCCAGAAAAGTGATACCAACGCCAAGCCATGCGGAATCTATTGCAATAACGATTTTGCGTCTCGTCAGCTTTACTATTAGGAGCTCTTTGGATCTATGACAGCTTCAAGATGAACATTATTTACAAAATGAAGCCTGTGTGGAAAAGCACGACCACACCACCGTATGAATCAACGACAGCCTCCCTCGCTACAAGTGCAAAAACCCAAAAATATATATATACACCCTAAATCCTTTTGGGTCACTTTCACGAATCGTCTACCAATCTCTTATCCTGCCACGCCTTCTTTGCCAGCTCCAATAGATTCTGAAGGTCGCCGGTAGTCTCACACATTTCGCGGAAGTGACCGCCCTCCTTTAATAGTTCGAACGGATGTCCATACTCAACCACTTCTCCCTTATCCAGCACCAAAACTCGGTCATAATCAATAATCGTTTGCAATCGGTGAGCAATCGTCAAAATGGTGTTGTTCTTCAGCTCTCGTAGAGTGTCTTGAATCTTTGAATCCGTAGCATAGTCAATCGATGCTGTTGCCTCGTCCATTACTAATACCTTGCCCCGTGACTTCAGAAGTGCTCTTGCCAGGCACAGAAGTTGTCGTTGGCCCTGAGACAGATTTGAGCCGGATTCAGCCACAGGCGAATTCAGGTCTCGGAAGATATTTCTATTTTCTTTTGTGTTGGTTGGAACCTGAACCAAGGTGTCCGACTCCCCCGTGCCATTTGCAGACAGCGAAGTCTGGCTTTCCGGAGGACTGGGGTTATCTCGAAGAGTCGGTGATCGGCTCGAAGCTTGAGCTGGTGTCGTCGCACCAGACTGCGTCGAACTGTCGTGTGCTCCAGAGATCAACTGAACTCTTTGGAGTGCAGTAAAAATCTCTTCATCCGTGAAAAGCTCAAAGGGATCCAGGTTGTTGCGCAAAGTACCTGTGAAGAGCGTTGGATCCTGAGGCACAATCGTGATGGCCTCCCGCAAGTCCTGAAGTCCGATGAGTCCGATGTTGACATTATCAATCAAAATCTTGCCTTCCTCGGCTTCAAGGCCTCTGAACAAGGCCAGAGCAAGCGAACTCTTGCCGGCACCAGTTCTGCCAACGATCCCAACCTTCTGGCCTGCCTCAACGCGGAAAGACACCTGTCTCAATACTGGCTCAAGATCTGTCCGGTACCGTGTGCTGTAGCCGATGAACTGAATAGCGCCATGACTGGGCCAATCTACAGCAGGCTTCGTCTCCGGGATGTGCGCAGGCGCTTCTTGGTCGACGTTGATGTACTCCTGTATCCGTTCGACTGCATTCATGTTTTGTTCATTGGCAGCATACAGTCGGACCAGCCAGAGGACATTTTGACTGAAAGTGATGGCATAGGATAACGATAGACCTGCAGCACCTGGATCGATCTTACCAGCATTCATGACCACAAACATGGCAGAGAAGAATGATACCAATGCTCCTGCCATGTCGATTCGGAACGCGAGCCATCTGTTAGTGGCCCACAAATAGATGAACGGGCGGTTGTGAGTGTTGACTTTCAACTGACTGTCTTGGATGAACCTTGATTCGTCTCCATATGCTCTGATAGTGACTACCCCGCTCAGCGTTTCGCCAAAGTGCTGGAAGAGAGGACTTCGCTGGACGGCCTCGATACGCTTCAGATCGCGCGAGGAGCGAATATAGAACATGCCTGTCAGTACGTACAGAATCGTGATGAAGAACCCTGGAATCAAGAAGCCAGGAGTGATCGCGGAGATCAAAGCCACAATCGTGAGCACGGATGCGGCACTGTGGAACATGCCTATAGCGACAGGTGCGACTTCTTGGTCCAGTGCCTGAATGTCTTTCGAGAATCGGTTTGTCAACTGTCCCAGCGGAGTGGAGTCGAAGAAGCGAAACTTGGCTCGAAGCAAGCTAGTCAGCAACCTCTCGTGGAGGTGCCAGCTGGCCCGACGGGATCCCCAGAACAAGATGAGCTCCCTGGAGAAGCAGATAAACACATACACGGCACCGAGGACTGCATAGACACCGAGATAGTAGCTGGCATCGACATCGTAAAGTGACTTCATGATTGAGAACCCGGGTATGGCGGAGGTGGTCTGGGGCACCTGGACCTGAGAAGTTCCAAAGCTCGTGGGTGGTACAGCAGGATGGTTCTGAAAAGCGTTGACTGCAGCATGAGTCGTATGCACACCTCGAACGTGATAAGCATTTGCCCATTGCCGAATCCACAAATTGGTCGCGACGGACCCCAGCTGTGTGGCAATGAAGCCCCAAGCGGCAAAAATCCAGTACCACCAGGGACCCATTGCTTTGAGATATGTTTGAATGGTAGACCACTTCACACTTCCTGTAGCCTTAGCCTCGATGCGATGATCAACGAATTGTTTATCTGGCTTGCTTTGCTTTGCTTTCTGCTTGCTCGAGCCTTTGCTCTGTGAAATGGCAGTTCCGTTGACATCTCCTCCAGACAAGTGCGATCTCTCCTCATCTGGGTTGGATGGAGTCGGCGAAGGCGGCCTCGAATTGGCTCTTGACACGGGACGCGACTTGAGTAGTTCATCGCCGAGTACGCCGTTCTCAAGGATCTGTTGCGGTGTACCCTGGGCAATGACCTTACCATTCCCCAAGACTACCACTCGGCTGGCAAGCGGCACGGTTAGGGCGACATTGTGTGAGACCAGGATGCAAGTGCGGTGAGCCATCAAATTACCAGTCAGTGCCTCTTCAAAGATATGCTTGGCTGTATGAGCATCCACAGCACTTAGACAGTCGTCGAGCAGGATGTGTCTGGAATTTGAATACATCGCTCTGGCCAGGGAGATTCTCTGCTTCTGACCACCTGAGAGCGTGATGCCCTTTTCACCAACAAGAGTCTGATCGCCTGCGTCCAGAATTTCGAGATCTCGCTCGAGAGCACAGATTGCAATGACCTCACTGTAACGCTCCTCGTCGAAAGGGCTGGCGAAGAGGATGTTCTCCTTGATGGTCGCATTGACCAACCAGGCCTGTTGGGCGCAGTATGCAACACTTTCAGTCAGGCCGGTGACTGGATCGGACCGCAGCTCTTGCCGTACAGAGCCACCGGGAATGAAGACCTTCCCACTGAGCAATTGCATCTCTCCAAGCAGAGCCAGAAGAAGTGACGTCTTGCCCGATCCTGTCGGACCAGCAATGACGTTCAATTGACCTATGTCGAACTCCGCACTCACGTTTATGAGCCTGAAAGCTTCGGTTGCGTCTTCATTCGTGGTACCCCATGTCAATGTAGCGTTTTCAAGCGCGATACGCGGTGCTGAGAGGCTCCTCCTTCCGTTCTGCCTCATCTGAACATACTTCTCCGTTTCATCTTCTTCGAGGAACTTTTCGATTCGATCAACCGAGACTTTCGATTCTTGAACATGTGCCACCATGTCTGCAAGCTGGTCCAAGGGAATTCGCAGCAGGGAGAACATCGACAAGGCCGGGAATGCAATGGACGGAACAAGGGGCCGCTTTTCGACTTGTGTATACATGAGGAACGAGATAAAGGTGATTAAAATGGGGACACCACTCCAGATAGTAGCTGCCGATGCCCACAAAACGTACTTTCGCCATAAAGCATTAAGCTCAACTTGCCTCTTTTCGTTGACGTTGTTCTGGAAACGCTGCTCCCAGGCAAAATACTTGATGATCCTGATATTTTGAAGCACTTCGTTCGTGACGTGGATGCGACCATCGGTAGCTGTCATGATCCGCTTCTGTGCTGCTTGAAATGAGTGTGCGATCCAGAGGTTGAGAGGCAAGATCAGGACCATCATGAATATTCCGACGAATGAGCTGTAGCCGAGGATTTTGTAGAGCAAGCTCACCGCCATAATTAACTGTACAGGTACCGCAGCCCAAAGGAAGTGCAGATATGAGCATATCTCGGCAACTTTGAAAGAGTCGATTGACATCAAATTAATGATTGTGCCATTGTTAGCTTGCGGTGCCCTCGGTTTCTTAGAGCTCGGCGCTGCAGGTTGGTCTCGATTCTTTGCTCTCCAGATCCACATGAACTTCGTCCAGAAGCTGGTTTTCTTCGGCGCTACTCCTTCCTCGGCTTCTGCATCGGTGCTAGCAGCCGCTCTCCGACGTAGTGTCTTGGAGTATATTTCACCAACGAGGATAGCACGAAGTTGGATACATATCCTTCGGCCAATCCACAGTCCTCGGCCGTCGCTGACAGCTGGAACTGCCGCAGTGATGAAGAGAAGTATAACATACAGCCATGCTGCACTAACAGGCACGCTGTCTGTGTTCTCCAGATATTCCAGCACAGATTTTAGAAGTAAGGTCGGAAGGAAATTGAAGACGCTGGCCACCACGGTCCATGCGCCCTGTACCAAAAGGGGCGTTTTGAACTGCAGCATAAGTCGGACTGCGAGGGAATGGGTCTTCCGAACTTGCCGGAAGCGACTCAGAACAGTTTCTGCCTTGTCTTCCAATGCCAGGTTCCAAACATCAGACAGTTCTAGGGTTTTCTTGTAGCCCTGCCATACTATCGCGTCGCACCATGTGAAGGTTGCCGAAGATAGAAGGCTGGCCAGAGGCTCGTGAGATGGTTCGAGGTCGCCTTCATATTCCAAAACCACACCCGTGTTCCCTTTTCTAGCAGTAAGGGTAATCAACACCAAGGCGCTCGTGATTGCAAAGGATGCTATCGACAAATCCTGGAGAAGGCGGCCAGGAGGATGGACGAGGACCGAGCGGAATATCCAAATCTGACAGAGCCACTGCGCAAGGTATAGGCATACGCTGTGATTCCAGAGCCCTCTCACAGGCGGCTGTATGTTTGTCGTGGATGAGAGTAACCGTACCCCAGCGATCACCACAAGATAAGCCGACACGGCAGTCTCCGCAATGAAAGGTCGCCTAGCTGTGCCCGCTGGACTCGATACTGCGGCGATATGGATCATTACTTGCGCCAGCAAGAGCAGAAACTCAAGTGTTACCCTGACCCGGAAAAACGTTGGTCTATTCACATCTTTCAGCGAGTGTGTGCCATGACTGTAGGTTTTCTGAAGCGCGAGGTCCGCGATGCTGTCATCTTCTTCATCTTCCGAAACACTCTCGTCCTCGTCGATGTTGATGAGCAGATCCCGACTGCGATCACGTCGTCGTTTCGATCTCTGTTGAGTTACTTGGAGAAGCAAAACCAGGAAAGAGGCTGCGCACGCCACCAGCGGGAAGATGGTTTCGAGATAACTGCAGATAGTTAGTCCTATCATCTGGAGTCGGTCAAGGCCAGCACATACTCTTCCTGGAAACAGGTGGACAGGTCATCGACTCGCCATATTGGACTGCTGCAATGCGCGAACATTGCGACCGAAGGTTTCCACCACAACAATCACCTCTCTGAAGATGCGGGGACCGTCCTCATGTCGACTCACAGAGGGCAGACAGCAACTACGGTGCTTTTCAGCCAAATGATGCAATGAGCTATAAGGAAGCAAGGGTTGATGCTGGTCGGCGTGGAGTGAGGAAGAAGCGGACTTCAAATGCACATGGCTCAATTTGTTGTTGAGCAATGACCCGTTCAAGTTCTCCAAATCGACCGACCTCTTACGCCATACAAGCTCAAGGGCCAGGCCCAGAGAAAGCCCCCGCCAACCCGGGCACCAGGCGCTTCCATACGTCAAACGTCAACCTCCGAGTCATGCAAGCTTGGTTTAGTGCCGCCGCCTTGTCTGTGCTTCGCTTCACTACTTCAGTCCATGTCATCCCGACCGCAGAGGCGTCGATGCCTTTTCTGACACAACTCTCGATAAGATCACTCCTTCTCTTCTTCAGGCTCCTTGCTATTTGCTTTTTCCTCAAATTTGCAGCCTGCCCGGTCTCGACTGCCCAACGCTGTTAGCGCGCTACTGACCCTAAGTGCTTCACCTGGCCAGAGAGGACACCCAAGTACAATGTATTGTTGTCGGTGACAGCCAACAACGGGCACTAAAGGACGCAGTGGAGAGAACTATTCACTGCCACAACCCGCCAGGACGCGACCATTGTCTGCCTCTGAACGCTTCACCACCTCCAACAATAACAAACCCGTACCTTCTTCAGCCGATCTCTCCGAGACTGCACCTCACCTTTGCCACCTCGGACTCTCAGATCCTCTCCCAACCACTCCAGATCTTAGACAAACAAGATGTCTCAAACGGTGTTGATGAAGGAGTACAAAGCTCTGACCAAAGAGAAATGGGTTCAAATTGACGTCGATGAGGACAACATCTACCACTGGAACCTTGCTTTAATGGTCATCAACCCCGACTCGATGTACTATGGTGGTTACTTTAAGGCACAGATGACCTTTCCCAAAGACTACCCGTACAAGCCACCGGGTAAGGACACACTCATGGAGCCACAATGTGGAGACGCTGACATTTCATAGACTTCCGTTTCACCAAGCCTCTTTGGCACCCGAACATCTATCCCGATGGCCGACTCTGCATCTCGATCCTTCACGCTCCTGGCGAGGACATGATGTCTGGCGAAACCGCTGGCGAACGTTGGTCTCCAGCTCAGCGGGTGGAATCTGTCCTTCTCTCCATTCTCTCATTGCTTGACGACGCCGAGGTATCATCACCAGCCAACGTCGATGCCAGTGTGATGTACAGAGACGACAAGCCGGCATTCAAGGCTAGAGTCAAACGCGATGTGGATACTTCAAGGACTGAAATCCCGGAGGGCTTCATCATGGTATGTTCTCTCCTCTTCTGCACAATCATATGGATCATGAACGAATGTATTCTGACCACCTAGCAGCCGACTCACGAGTCAACCAAGCCAGAGGTCGAGAAGCCAGTTGACGATAACTTCTGGAACGACAGCGAAGCCGAAGATGTCGACTTTGACGACTTTGACGATTTTGATGACGATGCTGCCAATGGAAGCGAGTCTGACCAAGAACTCAACAACGACTCAGAAGATGATGAAAACTACGACGACGACGATGACGATGAAGACACTGAGCGTGTTAAGGGCAAAGCTCGAAATGACCGACTCGACTCCGACATGACAGAACCTGAGGACTGAACGATTCTTGAGAGGTCTTGTGAATGGGCATCAGGGAATCGGAGTCCGGAGGTCTCACGTCAATGTCTTCATGGAGGTCCGTCTGGCGACTGAGAAAGCATCAATGCAGACGGCGGTCTGCACAAAACGACGATCAAGTCTTTATTGCGTCACTCGAATTTCAGCGAAGGCGCCTGGGGTTGATGCATGTATGCGCACAACACAAACGAACGGGATGGTGAACTTGGTCAAAAGATCGCCAGAATTTCATAATGCACGTCATTGCATCATCGCATCATTTCCGCGCAGGAATATTGCTCATAGCATGATAGGAGAAATCAAGGTAACTTCAACTTCAATTTCATACAGCTCTTCAACTGTCTGTCTTGCAATGTTTATCTGCGTCACAATTTGACTCCCTTGTCCGCAGCCTCGTCGTCAACCTCTGACGCTAGTCTCAAAATCTGTTCAACACACCTCTCTGGCTGTTCCTGATTCACCCAATGGCCTGCTCCGTCTACCAGCACCGTTCCTCTATATAAGCCGTGCTTGACACTCTTACCGCCCTCCATGGCCTCCACGGCCCCTGGTTCTTGAAATGTGCCCCAATCTTGCTTCCCGCTAACAAACACTGTTGGCACAGAGATCTTGGCTCCAGACCATGCACGAACATCCGCCGCAATCTCCGGCTGTGTTTGAATGCGGTACCAGTTCAACCCGCCCTGGAAGGAAGTCCTTCCCCATTCGTCCACGTAGACGGCCAACTCATTGTCGGGCAGCCATCGATCGGCAAGCGAGGACACAGTCTCGGGCTTCTCATTGGCCATGTCTCGCGCAACGGCCTGACGCATGCTATCTTCCAGGTCCATGATATAGTAGCGTGGCATTTTGGCCAGTTCGGTGGCGATCCAGCCTTCCAACTTGTGCGGGTCGTTACCGTCCCAGTCTGCGGATTTCAGGTGGAAATAGCCGCGAAGAAAGGTATGCAGTTCGGATCCGGTGGGTTGGGTCATCTCCTTGTTAGAAGGTGGGGTGCAGTAGTACCATTTATAATGCTTTCGGGGTCGAGGAAGTTCAGCGAGAGCCTTCTCCATGTCTCCGCCAGACGTAGGCGCCGCGGACGGCGAGCCATACGAGGGAGAGGTTGAGAGGGGAGATTGAGGTGCCCCTTTGGTTGGATGGGACATCATGACAACGCTCGTGAACAGATCTGGTCTGGCAAGACCGCATAGGCTGGCGGTGACGGCGCCGAAATCATGCCCAACCACACAGGAGACAGACGTGTAGCCTAGAGCGTTCACAAGGGTGACAGTGTCCTTGATGAGGTTCAAGGGGCGAAAAGAGGACGCCTCGAGGGGTCGTCGGGAGAAAGTTCGTCCATATCCTCGCTGATCGAAGGCCACAGCATGATAGCCTTGCGCTGAGAGAAGAGGCAGGATCTTCCGCCACGAGTAAGCCAGCTCTGGAAATCCATGGATGCAGACTATCAGCTTGGGCTTCGGTCCCGACGGTGGTAGGTTCTGCGGCAGAGATTCGAGAATATGGAAGACAAGGCTGGAGGGACTGCAATCAACAAAGCGGGACTGGATCCCGGATGGGAGTTGCAGAGGTGACAATGTGGTCGGGTCGATGGCTTCGGGGGTGGAATCTTGGTGAGTGTACGCCATGGTGATTGAGTGAAAATAGCTATAAGATAGGTACTATGTGCTCAAACATAAGCTTGCTCGTCCAGATGATGGGAGCAGAGGGATGCTCTACGGTTTTATAATGCCGCCTCCTCACACCTTGGACAAAGGCTGTCTGCCTCAACCTTCTTCTAATGATCTCTGACCTCTACTAGTGACAGGTTCGCGGTTTTTGCCTAATGTGGCTTCAGCACTGCCATATGGGATTGGAACAGACAATGCTGGAACATACATACTGCATCAGCTGAAGTATCGTGATGTGCACTGGGGTTTGGTGCAGAGACTGTTATGGGATAGAGGTCATCGTACTTCGTATGAAATCGGCCGAGGCTGCTTTGCGCCAATCAACCTGGACTTTCGGAGGAGGCCTCGTCGAGAAGTGCTCCTCGGGGCAACTCAACTCCGCCCCTAGAACAGAAAGTAGCGCCTATCAACACTTCTCTTGTTTGATACATTCTCGTCATAATAATCTTCTGGCACAAAGACTTTAAGCGTCAAAAATGTAGATTATACTAGTCAGCGTTTTATCGCTGTCTTGATCGACAACATATCATGCTGTTGGTGTTTCTGTGGATTGATATGAATGTTTGTAGCGGCGGAGTCTGGTTTGTCCACTCAGCCTGGTGAGCCTTGCTTCACCAATGCATTTCAAGTTGTTCTCCAAGACTCGGCACAGGCTGACCAAAAGGTGGTACGCGAGGGGTTTTATGTTTGGAGCCGAGTGTCCATCTCGCGTGCAAGCTCACCAGTACACGAATACTCTGCTTCGTACCAATAGGCCTCACATAGGATATTGATGAAGCAGACAATAGCCCTGGCCAACAGTACAGGAGTCGTGGCAGTCAAATTGCGCAAGTTTCCGACGTGACTCGATGCGGCATGACTCCATGACTCAAGTCAAATTTCACGTCCGTGAACCATCAGGTAGTTTTGAAGAGGCGGACGTCTTGAATCGGTTGGTAGGAGGCAGAGGACGAACAAATAGACGAACAATCAAGCCCATTGTAGTGGTGAATGATCATAGGCCCAGAATCATTGTCCTCTCACCTGCGACGGGCGGCTCGGGTATTTCTTGATTGTGACCCAGCTCGACAGGTGTGAGGTGATGATTTGGATGATTTCAAAATGACGTATCAATTGGCCACACAGCGTTACAACAGGCAAGCCACACTCATCTCTCTCTGCGCTCGTCTTGCTCGAGGGCTCAGCCCCATCTGTCTGCAAGCTCCATCTCCATTTCCATCTCCCTTCGCATCCGCGCGATCCACGGGCCGGAAACATTACCAAAATATCAGACTTTCCTGCACAGCTTTTTCCTGTTCTCCTTATCATCCGAGCTCTCAATCACTTGCTGGCGGAAAAATTCGACCTAACAGCGCCATGGGGATCGTGGCGGCGGAATTATCCCAGGCAGCTCTGCGATAACATTTCTCTTTGCACGGCTCATCAACATCTTGTGTCTGGTTCTTCCGGTCGCGGTCTTCAACCCATTGACCCAAAAACAGCCTCAGCGCACTCTCTGAAGCCACCGCCAACATGAGTTTCCTTCACAGCCGTAGCAGGTCTGCGTCGGCCAGCGTAAGTAATCACTTTCGGCGTCCCGTCGAGTCCCGCAAAGCTGTCAAGTGCTGACGATTGTTTGCCAACTCAGCGGCCCCAGACTCCTGCTTCAGCGTCCGCGCACAAGGCTGCTACTCAGGCCTTCCTGGCCAGCCGAGCGTCGCAGGCAAATCTGTCAGCTTCCGCTGCAGCCCAAGCTCTCCGAACCATGTCCCCGCCTCCAGTTCCCGTGGATCAAGTACAGACAAAGCGCATGATACAGAGGCAAGCTTCTCCCGGTTCTCTTTCAAACTCAGCTCGGGGTCGAGGAAGAGGCGGCTTGCAGAGGCAGAACAGTTCCGGGTCCATGACTGAGAGGACGTTCAGGACTCCATCCCCGTCTCCGTCGCGACCAGTATCGCGATCAGGACCGCAGCCGCCTCCGCTCCCGACCATTCCGCAACAATTTGCGTCTGCTTCGCCGACACCCGTCAAGAAGAAAAAGAGAGCGTCTAGCCAAGACGCTCCACCACCTCGCGTTCTCTCGCCACCTTTGACGGGACCGAGTTATCGTGGCCAGAGTCTTGACAGGTATGGTTCACCTCAACCACTGCCGCCACAATCGAGCGTTCAGCGGGACAACCACACTCCTCCGAACAACGACCTTGAACGTATAGATAGCCGGAACTCAGTCAATTTCTCCAGACCGCTGTCGCCCCGGCCTCAATCACCAACACCGCAATCACCAGTCTTAACCAACGGTGACCGTTCCAATGGCAGTGGATACGTGAATCCTATTGTCTCAGCTATCCCTCCGGCGCAGGCCGCGAGAATTCAGCACGATCTGACGCAAACATCGAACCAGCCCGTGAAGAAGAAGAAAAAAAAGAAAGTTGCGCCCGGTGCGGTTGAAGGAAGCCATTTGCAGAGCGGGACAATGGCGAGCAAACCTGTGGTTACTCCATACGAATCCACGCCAGAGCCTCAACCGCAGGCTTTGCCAGAAGAGCAACCAGCAACCAGGAAGAAGAAGAAAAAGGAAGCACCTCTGGTAGAGGAAGTTCAGGGTCCCATTCCCGAAAATATCCGGTCGGACTCTGATTCTGATTCAAACGTCGAGCGGAAAAAGGATAAAAGAGCACAAAGAGCGTCTGGTATTCTGCAAAAGCAGCCATCTGTTGTGCGAGAGGATTGGGAAGGAGAGCAGGAGGACCAAGTCACCCCACCTCAGGTCCGCCAAATGGTCGATAACCTAGGCCAAGAGAAGCGGCCTATTAATACGGCAAACGTGTCGAGGAAGATTGAAGAGCCTGTCACATCACCGACGACAACGAAACAGCCCCAATCGTCCGACCTACAGGCAACTACCGTGTCAAGTGGGCTGGAGGACTCGCCTGCATCCATGAATTATCTTCAGGTCACTGAGCCCCAAAACACAAGGGGCACATCCCTCAGCCCATCGAGATCGACAAGGTTCTCAGACAGACTATCCTCAGATCTTGCTGCCGGTCGAAAGCACGAACCTCTGCCGCGATCAGTCTCACCGGCTAAACCTGCGCTAAAACATTATTCTGCTGGGATCGACGGGCACGCTCGGGGCTCTAGTGTAACTCCGAGCGAGGCGTCCGACGTATCCAGTGCATCCGTCGAGGGCCCTCCAAAACGCAAGAAGTCCGTGCGGGTCAGTTTCGATGCCCAGCCAGAGATCGTCAACCCAGTCCCAAATGAGCAAAGCCCGGTAACAAGCCCGGGGAAGGAAAGAAAAAGTTGGCTGGGCTTGGGCAAGAGCAAACCACCGCTGAACACGATTCCCTCGAACGGTGACATGGAGGAATTGATGAAGCCGCGCCCTCAACTTCCGTCGTTTGGCAGTGTTCGCGGTCAGAAGTTCAAAGATTCGAACGACACGAACGTAACACAGCCCACCAGATCACCACCGGATGCTCGTTCAGCGCCTGCGGAAGCCAGGATTCCAACTCAATCAGCCACGTCTTCCGAGGCATCCAGTACATACACTCCTCACACAGCAGCCGGCATTTCAAGCGATCATGCTGTAGGAGCGATTCTTGCTCAGGAAGCTCAGAGAGCAACCAAGCCGAGCCCTCAAAGTCGTTTCAATGAGCCTCTACCTCCCGAAGTGAGGTCCGTTGAGGGCGTGCTCTCCTATTCTGACGACGAGAGCGACGCTTCCGAGGTAGTGGGCGCGACGAATATTACACCTTCGCCAGTGTCACCGGAGTCTCAAATCAGAACTCCGCAGACAGCCGTCCCTGTTCAATCTGTCAACCAGCAAGTCACAGCCATTGCTCAGCCCGTTGAACCTGCTCGACCTGCTGAACCCACCCACCCTGAGATTCCGGTCCTATCAGTCTCGCCACCCACACCTGCAGCAGAGCAGAGGCCGTTTGACCAATACCTCGTTGTTGTGCCTGGAGGTTTTCCAGTGTCTGCAGAGTCCCTTGCCAGACTTGATGAATCCAACAAAGGCCAGCAGGGCCGAAATGCAGATACGGATGACGACGAAACAGATAACGACAGCATCTATAGTGATGCAGCGGAAGACCCTTCAGAAATGGAAGGATTGGGCTTCGGGTCGATCGATGCTATCTTAGAGAGTCCCGTTGCTCCACCGCCAACCCGTGTCACTTCTCCGCCCGAGAGTCCACTGGCGCATGTGTCCGCACCGCCTCAGATACCAATGCGTACCGCGTCCTGGGATCAGACACAAGCTCATTGGAGCGGCATTGCACAGCAGACCAGGCAAATGCCGGCTCAACAACCCGAACCACCAGTACTAGAAAGCGTTCCCGACGTGGAACCGACGTCGCAGACCACCTCTCGACAGCTGGCTGAGGACGTGGAAGTACCTGCTTACAGACAACCGTCCCAGTCTGCACAAGTTCCCCAACCTCCTCCGTCACAGCCTCCGCAACCCGATGTGTCGCAACCCACACGCAAAAAGAAGTCGCCAGCCACTATAGCTGCACTCGCTTCTGCCCAAACCCCACCGGACTCTCCTCCAAGGAGAAAGAATCAGCCATCTGCATTTCCTCCGGTCGATACACCGAGTCCTAGCCATGTTGCAGCAGCTGCTGCCCCCTTTCGTCAGTCGATGAGAGCCAGCTCACCTCCTGAGGTCGACCCTGGATTTCGCAAGTCCATGCGCAATGAAAATCGTAGGTCAGCGCCAGCTCCAGCCAGATCAGCACCACAACAACAGCCAGCGCCACCTCCGACTTCAGCAGCACCACGACAACGGCCAGCACCAAGTCAACCACGTGGCGCACTGCAGAAGAAAAATATACCTCTTGCTACGGCTGCAGCAGTCAATGCGCCCCTGCCTCGAGCGAAGCCTGCTCCTCAGCCTGTAACAAACGACAGTGATTCAGAAAGCTCATTCAGAAAAGCTCGTCGCAGTAAATCTACCACGGGCGGCAAATATTCAATGCGTCGAAGTATGCGTGGTGCCCCCGAGCCGACATTGCGTGGAGAAGCTCGCAACGGCGCCCGTTCGGTTTCTCCTGTTGGAAGACGACCTTTCTCGCCTCCAGACACCTCTCGGTCGATGAGGACCACAATGAGAGGATCGATGGACAACACACCCACACTTCGCGGCTCGTCTGACGCCAGAAGATCGGCATCGCTGTTGAGCCGACCACAAAAGAGCACACCTGCTCCTACATCAGGCTTTACCCAAAGGAATCGATCACGTATCCTCGATTCCGATGACGAGGACGAGGTGCCACGGCCTAGCAAATTCCGTTCACGTTTCGCCGACGATAGTGACGACGATGTTGACGTGCCACAATTTGCCCCAGTCCGTGGAATTCCTCGCAGGCACAATGACGAAGACTCGACGGATTTGGATGACAGTTCGGATGAGGAGAGGCCAGCACCTGCAGTCAAAACTCCACCTAAACTTCAGATCCCGCAGAACAACACATCTGTGCCGAATAGCAGTGCTGAAGCTCTGTCTCCAAACAGCGAGAAGAAGCGTGGATTGTTTGGAATGTTCCGCAGCAAGAAACCGAAAGACCAAGGCCTGACACCCGTTATCGAATCGCCACAAGCCAAGCTGACAGAGAGAAACACCGACACTAGCAAGCCCTCTCGACTAGGGTTTTCCTCTAACGCTGAGAGAGATAGAATGATCGAGCAGACAAGAGCCAAACTCGAAGCATCAAAATCACAGCAACACCCGGGCGGGCAACAGCAAGGACACAACAAACTTCAGCGGCGTCAAATGCCGGAGCGGGTCATGAGCGACTCGTGGCCTCTACCTCCGACTCTGGCCGACGAGAAGCCACAACGACCCACCACTTCCGACGGACCACCGATGCGGAATGGCACAACCAGGCTGAACCAAGGGAGCATGCGCAAGCCTAACGCAGGCGTCGACACCGTTGGACGAAGTGGGAAGAAGAAAAAATTTCCCAAACTGCGTAAAGCTTTTGGACTTACAGACTAACAGAATTTCTTTACTTGTTGTTCACACAGACCAAATGATACCATTCCTTGTGTCAAGATCTGTGCGAAGGTTTCATCCATTGTTGTGTTTTGGATCAAGCACGACATGCACGAATAGTAGCGATAAGGGGTGGAACAGATAAGCCACCTTTTGGAAAAGGGGGATTTTGATGGACTCAATAAAACCGGCGTCCATCTGGGCTCTTGGGGTTGGAAGTGGAAGTACAGAACATACATATATACCAATAATAGCTAATCACTGAACCCATACAAGTATTTTCCTGCTCTCCCTCCGAATCCCTTGGGCAGCTACTCAGCGCCGTCAATTCCGGACAATGTGCTCCGCTTCCAGTATACCGGCTGGAAACTAGTGGAGGGCATTGCCCCGAATCAATAAAGTCACTCATGCAGACTTTACCCCAGCACGGATATCTAGCTAGAGTGAGAAGGGCCGAGCTGCGCCGACTTGATCTTAAAATCACATTTACTCTCAAATGGGCTTGACCACAATGTGGATAAATCCCAAGGGCTGCACTTTGAGGTGGCGAAACATCGTCGGCTTCTGGATGGAGCAAACAGCGGCCGGGCCATGTGTCGACACGGGATGAGCAAAGCAGGGGAGCTTAGTCAGTTTACTGGTTGAGGTAAGCTTTTGATAGGACGTAATTTGATAGATGATCTGTGTATGAACACATGCTCAGCAGACCATGGTTAGTGGACGGCGCTCCTCGGAAGCGCTGGAAAGGGAGGATGGCAACACCTTAACACCTAGGTCAGTGTTTGAAGAATGGTCTGGGGGCACAGCAGTTTTTGCCAACCGAGATGGTTGTGAAGATATCATTTCGAGTTCGCGATGGAGCGGGAGAAGATGCGAAAAATCGTGTTGGGAGCACCGGGCCCAAGGCTTGCAAGCACAAACCGCGCAACCCGACAGATTGGTGGGAAGTCTGAAGATTGGATCGCGAAACTGCCTGAATAAATTCTGGGCCCCACTTTGTGCTTTCCTTCCAGGTGGTAGGGGACGGCGGGCAGTGACGAAGGAGGGGCAACTGATGCTCGTCGCATATTAATTCCAAACAGCTTCCCAAACAAATTCAGTCTCCCATTCCTACAATTGCCTCCTGAACTCACTTTGACATCCTCGACATTCATAACCCCAGATTCAAAGAATAATAATTATGACTTCCTCTCTCGACCAGCTCAAGGCCACTGGCACTGTACGTCCTCCCAGCGATCACAATGGCAGTGTACTGATCAAATTCAACAGACCGTGGTTAGCGACTCTGGTGACTTCAACTGTATGTATAGCATTCTCACAAGCCTAGCTCAGGACTAATACGTTGTAGCCATTGCGAAATACAAGCCCCAAGATGCTACCACCAACCCCTCCCTCATCCTCGCTGCGTCCAAGAAACCCGAGTACGCCAAGTTGATCGAACCTGCGGTAGAATATGGCAAGCAACATGTAGGTCGGACGTTGTTCCCGTCTCAAGACATAGACTGATACATTGTGAACAGGGCGGCAACATTGACGAGCAGGTCGACGCCACTCTAGATCGACTGTTGGTCGAATTCGGCAAGGAGATCTTGAAGATCGTCCCTGGCAAGGTCTCGACCGAAGTTGATGCACGTTTCTCCTTCGACGTTCAGGCGTCGGTGGACAAAGCTCGCCATATCATTGAGGTATACCATCAGTCTGCGCTTAAACCCGCCATATACTTACACCGTGCCAGCTCTACAAGGACGTCGGCATTGACAAGTCCCGCGTTCTGATCAAGCTTGCCTCGACCTGGGAAGGCATTAAAGCTGCGGAGATTCTTCAGAAGGAGGGCATCAACTGCAACTTGACCCTTATGTTCTCCCTGGTACAGGCCATTGCAGGCGCCGAAGCCGGTGCCTTCCTCATCTCTCCCTTCGTCGGTCGCATCCTCGATTGGTACAAGGCGGCTATGAAGAAGGATTTTCCCGCCAACGAAGACCCCGGTGTCAAGAGTGTGGGCTCCATCTTCAATTACTACAAGAAACACGGCTACAAGACCATTGTCATGGGTGCTTCGTTCAGAAATGTGGGCGAGATCACCGAGCTTGCTGGCTGTGACTACTTGACAATTTCTCCCAACTTGCTCGAAGACCTCTTGAATTCGACGGACAAGGTGCCCCAGAAGTTGAAGTCTGAAGATGCTCAGAGTCTGGACATTCCCAAGCGCAGCTACATAAACGATGAGTCTCTGTTCCGCTTCGACTTCAACGAGGAGCAAATGGCGGTTGAGAAGCTCCGAGAAGGTATCAGCAAGTTTGCGGCGGATGCAGTCACACTGAAGGGCATTCTCCGGGAGAAGATTGAGAAAGCTTAAGTGGTTATCAATTTGTCACGAGCAACGCCCAATGAAATTGTATTGATGGGCCATTGGAATGATTTTCAGTCGATTGAAACTTTAGATTGAGCTTGCGGTGACCTTCTGCGCAAAAAGGGACAACGAACATAGTTCAACCATCATTTTTGTAGCGACCAAAGGTCAAATCAGATTTCTGATCGGTCTCGTGCATTCCGGACCAAATTTCTTAGTGAACGTGTTTATTAGACGCGGCTTTCCGGGGCGGGCTTTCGGCCGACAAGTGCGTCGTCATTGCTTCCAACTTTCGAGCCGCAAGGAGTCCACGCGGGATACCACTCATTTCACACGCCTCACTGGGCATCATTACGATTTGTATTGAACGAAAAGCAGTCGGAGGGTGAAGGAATCGATGAGATGCAAGGCAAACAACTCGCCTTGACAGCGCCATGCCCTTAGTCAACTGAACATACTGCCTGGTCCACACTCCTCTCCACCACACGATGAAGAACATAATAAAGCCACGAGAAGCGAACAAACGAGGAAATGTAGCAACCGCGCGAATAGTGCCTGTTTTCCTGCTCGGGCTCATCGGCTATACAGCATGGGTTGTGACGGATCGCGTCTGCGTCAAGTATCTAATCAATCCGCCTCAATCACGCTCCAGCAGCCGCGACACCGGCGCCGCCATCGCCATCCTGGTCATCTTCTACCTTCTCCTGCTCATCACATTCATATGCTTCGGTCGACTCATCGGGACGATAACCACGAACCCGGGCCTCGTGCCGCGCGGAGAACAATACTGGATTGAAAAGGAACGGAAACAGCGCGAAGAGAGGAGCACAACGACAAACGACAAGGAAGAAGCGCTCGAATATGGCTCGACGAGGGGCTATACGCCGCGCAATCTGCGCCGCAAACAAGATAAAGACACCGAAGGCTTCCGCGCGCAGGAGTTCTGGCACAAGGATGTGTTCGTGTGTGGATGGGATGGACGTCCGCCGTTCTGCTCGACGTGCTATAACTACAAGCCCGACCGGGCGCATCACTGCCGCGAACTAGGCCGGTGCGTATTGAAGATGGATCATTTCTGCCCCTGGGTGGGCGGGATCGTATCGGAGACGTCCTTCAAGTTCTTCATCCAGTTCACCGGCTGGGCGGCGCTGTTTTGTCTGCACGCGTTGGTCGTCATGGCGTATTACTTTGCGAAGCGGAGGAGCGAGGAACATGGCTTCCTCAATGTGCATTGGTTGTTGGTGTTGATTTTGTCGGGCCTGTTCTTCATCTTTGCGGGAGGTATGTGTGCGTCGAGTCTGCAGTTTGTGCTCCTCAATTCGACTACTATCGAGAATTTCACGCGCAAGACGAAGATCTGGTATCTCGCCGTCCTCATACCGCCCAGTGTTCTGCGGGAGTATCAGCAGGGTGAAAGGACGGACCTCAGGCTGATCACCTACCCGCGTCCGCCGGAGGAGCAGTTCCAGATTCTTCAACGCCATGGTGCGACGTTGCCGAATGAGAGCGAGCAGACCTTCTCATCACAGCCGAATACAGCGACTCCCTCCCCGCCGCAGAATACTTACGATCCACGATCTACATCCAGATTCCCTTCTCATCCCGCCGTCTCTCCTAATGAAACCACAAACTCACCTCCGAATCCCTCATCGTCGCACTCGCAACAACCCACGACCATCACCTCTCCACAACCAGCTCCAGCGGAAATCCACACCTTCGCGATCCTCGAGTCCCCTCCCGGCGCGAATCCCTTCGACCTCGGTCCCATCGAGAACTTCAAGGACGTCATGGGCTACACGCTCCTTGACTGGCTCTTCCCGCTGAAGCTGAGCCCACTTGTCCACCACCGGACTCCGGAAAGTTTGTACAAGTTGGGCCCGGCTGTAGAGAGGATGAAGAGGAGGGCGGGTATTGACGATGGGCGAGATAGGAGAAGTGAGTCGGGGGAGAAGCGCAGGAATGTGTCGAGTAGTGATGGGGAGAGCAAGGGCAGGAAACATAGGCATAAGAATCGAGGGCGGCGTTCACGATCGGGTTCTGAAATTGCATAGGGCGGAGCGAAATTATTGTTGATGCTAGCGCTGGCGTTTCAGGCGATGACATATACTGAATTTGTAAAATGCAAGCACATATTGGACTCCTGAAAGTTCTGACTTTCTGGATTCAATGAATCTGGACGTTTCGTCTGAAACCAAATCTGCTTCCCATCTTCCACTTCGATTGCGAATACCACCCACCCCATGTTGGGACCCTGCTTGGAAAGAACGGATGGAGTATGCTCTAGTGAGCAGGCAGGGCTCGCTGTACCACGGGAAGTACTCTAAACGATTACATTTGATTGGGTACAAGCGGCGTGATACGCAGTTGAAAAGGATCGAAACGAATCGGAAGTAAGAGTCTTGTCTTTTAGGGAGAAACATCGTTTGTTGGATCTTTGATTGATTACATATGGAATCTACTGAGCGAGTGAAAGCTATCTAAGCCTGAAACCTATCTGATACTAACGACAGTGTTGAGAGCAAGAAACAAATGAAACTCGTGACGCCAGGACCACACTTAATGAGTGGACCAGCATATCGTGCAGAGGAGGTCGTGGGTCTGGCGATAACATTTGATGGTAAGAAGACAGAGTCGAAGTGAATGGATTCCTGAATGTTGGGGAAAAAGAACAAGGTTGAAGTGAATCGTAAGTAGGTGGTAAGAAGACAAAGTTGAAGTGAAGTCGTTGCTCGTGCTCGTCTTGCGCTGGTGTCCAGTGTTGCCTCCTGCACCGGAGTCAGGGGTCCTTCGGTGAGAGCCATTCGGCGTTGAAATGACTGCTCGTGTCGATGGTTCCCTTTCCCGAGCATGCCCTAACTGGCTGGTCGGCATTGTGTGCATTTGGAGTGATTGCAAATAGTACACTTTCCCGCACATAAGTCAGGGTTGTTCATGTTGTTGCATCTGTGGCAGTACCACCAGCCACGCATTGGACGACTTCCGAGTCTCATGTGCCGCTTGTCTACCACGGCGGTCGGGTGACGAGCAGAGATGAGCGCCTGAGGAGAGTCGACCTCCATATGGGTGGCTTGATGCCAATCAAGTGTCTGAGACCGGGGTGCCATGCCGTCATGGTAGGCCTGCAAAGTCGCTGGCCTCTTGGTGCCAAGAGGTTTGATGTTGTCGTCAGTCTTGCACTCCGTGCAGAAGACATGTTCACACTTGACACAGCTTGGATGATTTTCATACTTCATTGGCCCTTCCTTACAATGGCAGCATTGCCACAGTTCTGGCTTTCGATCCATTGCTTCTGGCGATTGATGTGTTGCTTCTTTCGAGAGGGAATCTTTGGGGAAAGGGAAGTCTCGCCGGATCGCCGTACAAAAAGTTCAAACTCGCACAACGACAAGAAATGCTTTCAAAAGAGATGAATGAAACTGTACGTTGATTGATAGAGAGTCGGTGGCAATAGTCGATCAGAGAGGGAATTCTGTACATACCGTCGTGTAAAACATGCCATTCTTATATCCTTCCGTCGAAGAGATCGTGAAGCTCTTCTGGGCAACGAAGGAGCCACAGCAATCTCGCCTTGAATGAAGCATGGTAGCATTGATGAAAAGGTATAAAGTGACAATTTGCTCTCGCCCTGAGCTGCAATGGAAAAGCAGGCGTGTAGTGATGCTGGAGACGGCAGTATCTCACCAAGCCAGTCGCCTACTTGATTCGAAAATGCCAGGTATTGCACACTGACAAAATGACATGTTTGGCAAAAATGTGAAATCTCTTTCCCCTGATTTGTGGGTTCTGGAGCTTCGTGAATCACGTACCGAATGTCGTTTGGGACAAGAAGATTTGACCAAGCCACACGGGAAGAATACTTTGTGTTGATTGCTTGCCTCGTCAGATATTGCATTCTTTCCATGCCTCGCTGATGACGAGGCTGCGGAAACAGGGGATAAACTTACCTACCTCTTTGTGGCTGTGCGACGCCCCAGGTCAAGTTTGCACTGCTCGCTGTGAAATTTGAGGCGACATGACCTTGTAGGAGCGCAACTTACTGCTAGGTTGAAGGCAATCGTGATTTGGAAGCCAGGTCAAGGTCATGTGTCGGCTGATAACGGCCTTGGTCGAAGTGCTTCTCAATAATAAACCTTGTGATAACTGTCCTGGCATACACAGCCACACAGATTGACGGAGAGAATGACAACAGAAGTACTCATAGCATTTGAGTCAGTGTAGCCTTGCATGAGAAGCTGGGGCGTATATCCTGGAGAGAGATTGCCGAGGCGTGGAACCAAAGAGGCGGTCCATTTGTGCTTGGAGGAGCCCCACAAGGAGGCTGTACGCAGAGAAGCTTCGAAGCTTCGAATTCCCGTGCTTGAAGCATCATAGTCAAGATGAGACAGCCAGTGACAGAGAAGACGACCTGGCTTGCGCAGACATGTGATCACGAGCTGGAATAGTATCCACGTGAACCGTCGAAACCCGTACGGTCTGGAGATCTTGTCGCCTGAGGAGGTAGACGGCAGGGCAAAGTGTCAGTCAGGTGTTCTTGTCGTTTCAGTTCGAGGGGCTTATTGCCGGAGACAATTCCCTAGGTCATGAACAGGTTGACCTCGATGTCAAGGCTGGATAGGCACCCGCCTTCAGAGACGCCTGCCGGCACTTGCAGAATACCCGAGATGACCTCCCTCATGGATGGTGTCACAAGGACATCCCACGCCGGCTTTCGGAACCGACGAAAGCATTTTGCGCGAACTGGTGGAGAAGTCGAGCGCCCGAATTGATAGAGGAATGGACTTGATGAGAGAGAGTTGCTTGGCAAGAATTCCACGCCCGATTGAAACTGGCGTGTGAATAATGCAATCGTGGTCTGTTGTAGCTGATTGCTTCCATTTCCAAATCCCGCAGAAAGTACTACACAGTCACTAGCAATGAGCGGTAAGACAAAAGAGAGTCTACCGTGGTAGAAGTGGAAATTAGTTGGGCAGCAGCGCATTTGATCGACGTACTTTTGGCACCAAAACATCGACGACACAAGATTGGTCGCGTTGGGCGCACATGTAGTCCCGTTCTTTTCTGTGTCCAGACCGGTGTGTGGACGAGTAAGAAGGCAACAGTATGTTTGCTTGGGTGATTTTGCTGCCTGAGATGATAGAGATAACCAGCAAGTAAGTTTAGTGGAGGATACTATCGTCCTCGCGCAGTTTAGTACGAGCCTGGGGAGGTCTGTTCAGTCTCCATGACTCAGGCTCCTAGAGCAGGCAGCAAGGAAGTCCCTGTGTATTAGCAGGTAGAGGCCGAAGACAGTCGTTTGAGGCTGCTGACAATTGTGCTGTGAGCAAGCAGGCAAGCAGAGAGTTCAGGTTGAATTGTGTGACTCCTCGGGCAAAGCAGAGAGGGCGGGGAACTGAAATGAAATGCCACCTTCAGCCTACAGGACGACGAGGAAAGGATGACGTCTACTGGCTGTGCAACAAAATTGTCAAGCGCAAGCGTCGTTGCTGTGGGACACAAGACAACAAGATCTTCTCAGTCGACTTTCCCTCATTCTTTCCTGTCCGCTATCTCTCGAATCCGTGGTGGCCACGCTGTTCCTGCGCTCGGCTTTTCCAGAAGCTACGACCCCAATTCTTCAGGCCCGCCCCCTCCACCTCATTTTATCCTCCTCCCGCCCTTGACCTCACCCTCTTGAGCCTGACATCAGACTCCCTCGTCGCTTTCCGTGGCTCTACAACCTCATCGGCGCTGACTCCTGCCGAACTAGGCTCTGTCATTGAGCCCACCATATAACTTTACTCTTCTCCCCCATTACCGCCCTCCTCTGGGCAACAAGCCCACTCCAATCTCGGCTGCTCAATGTCTCGCAGAATTCTCTGAGACCAATGAAAGTACCTTCACCATGACAGAGAACCGCTATCGACCGAGCTCTCCTACTGGAGGCCGCCGCTATGCAGACCCTCGAGCATCGACCGGCATGTTCTTCTCCTCCTCCTTCGACCCGGCTCGGCATTCCTCTTCCTCGCAACCTCGTAGCGCCTTCGATACCTTCCCTGTCGCACGATCAGGAAGTGTCTACACCACGCAAGGCGTCCCAAAGAGACAGGTGCTTGATGATACTCATCCCGGTGGTGGATCAATTCTCCGCACCGAGTATGCCGTTCGTCCTAGGAACAATTCCGCAATAGATACCGGTGCTCGAAGGCCAGTGAGCACCTTTACAGAGCGTCGGTCTTCCCCGCCTCGAATTCGACCTGCAATCGTCAGCGGCTCCGCTCGTGATGATCCGAGGAGCCCGGTATTGGGCCCACCACCCAGGGACGAACAGCGTTATCTCGTCCCTGCCGCCTCTGCAACCCGACACCATCAGCGTCACTCAAGTGCTACCCGCGCCGACCAAGAGCGGCTGCTCCCAGCAAGAGTCAACAGGCAACCCGAATACCATCGTCGAGGCGGTTATAATGCATATCCATCCTACCCCTCATCTCGAGGGCCTTTGCAAGATGAAGGCTTCTCTTACACGACTCCGAAGGAGCAATTTCTGTCCGAACAGTCTCGCCCACCTCAGCGGCGGGACAGCTACAGCAGGCGAGAAAGGCCAGTAAGCATGATTGGCCAGCCAGAGTACCGATTACCCGTCAGGAGAGAAACCCGCGATGGCCCGCCTCCTTCGTCTACGCGTGCCTTGGACCGGATTGAGAGAAATGACCCGCCTCGACACATCAGTGGCCGCACCAGCGACACCGAAGACCGCGGTGGTGATGTACCCAGACGCCGACATTCGACCAGAGCTCCAGTTCTGCATCACTATCCTGAGGATGGCTACTCGTCAAATCGAGACGATCGCGATCTTCGTCCAATACCCAGGCCCCGCCAAGAACGTCTGGATGAAGTTGATAGACCTTCAAAGCACAGGCATCACGATGAGCGTGAAAGAGAGTCTGTGCGTGAGCTTCCACGGGAATCTGACCGGCTACGCGAGCGAGATAGAGACAGGGAACGTGACCGAGAACGTGACAGGGACCGAGAGAAGGATCGTGTCCGTGAGCATGATCGAGACAGAGAGCTGCTGCGAGAGCCTGAGAGATCTGGCAAGCCTCGTAGCCGCGAGAGCAGTCCCGAGCATTCCGGGCTCCGGAAAGGAATCACTGCTGCCGCAGTGGGTGTGGTTGGGGCCGCGGCCGGCGCAGCCATCAAGAGCAATCGGAAAAAGGATGACGAAGAGTCAGGGAGTGATGATCGCAAGGAACGGAAGCACCGAAGAAGGCATCATCACCACGCTGGCGACGACCCGAGCCCAGATGAACTTGCTGGTCGTGTGGATCGCGATCTCAAGTTGACGAACGGCGAGCGTGAGCATCGTCGGCGAGACGATGACCGCAAAGGCGAGGACGTCGAAGAGGATGGAGATCGTCGTGAAAGAAAGAAGCATCGTCATCGGAAACACAGAGATCGGGCGGAGCGCGCAAATGAATCAGACACGACCGAAGACTATGACGGAAAGGAATCTCGCCACCGTAGAGCTGATCGGGACCGTGAGGACGAACCTCGTGAGGATCCTCGACTTCAGCGGGACAGAGCGCCTTCCTATGATGAAGATGGAGAGGTGCCATTGAATTTAGAGCAACGCACTATATCACCAGGTGAGGAGGAAGATGATCGGCCTCGTAAGGTCCAGCTCGTCGAGCCCGCAGAGAAGAGGGAAGAGTTCAAACCGAAAGGTATCCTCAAGAAGCCACGAGAGGTACCATTCCCCGAGGATCCAAACCCTACCCGTGAAGGGGTCGCGCCTCTGAAGGATGCAACAAAGGACGGAGTCCCGCCCAATGCACGGTGGACGAAGATTAGTAGGCAGCTCGTGAACCCGGAAGCCTTAGAGATGGCGCAACTGCGGTATGAGGAGAGGGACGACTACGTGATCATTTTGCGAGTAGTTACCAGGGACGAGATCATGAAATTGGCGGAGAAGACGAAACAGATCAGAGGTGGGCATCCATGGACATTTGCAAATTTGACTGATACTGACAACGACGAATAGAAGCTCGAGAAAAGAAATGGCAAGCTGAGCTTGAGGAGAGACGACGACGCCGTGCAGAAAGAGGCGACTACAGCGACGAAAGCTCTGACGACGACGATGATCGACGGCCATTACCGATAGAGCAAGCACCGCCTCCTGCTCAAGGGCTCCAGGGCGACCCAAGAGCGTACTTCGCGCAGCAACAGCAGCAACAGCAGCAGCCAGTGCCAATCGCCGCAGGCGCGCCTCCTCTGCAGTCCAGTGGTTATCCACCGCAAGGGGCTCCTCTCCCACCACCAACGTACCCTCCTCAACAGATGCCGCCTCCGCCACAACAGCAACAGCCTCACCTTGCAATGCCTGTGCCAGATATCCGCATCGAGCCGAATGCAGGAAGTTATGCGACAAATGTGTAAGAAGTCGAATGTACAGGGGCCTATGAGATATAAGGACAATAATGTTGGGATGGTGATGGGTGAATTCGAAGTGAGCGTTTTGTTATGTGAAATCAATGTATGGCAAAGAATGAGTTCATTGCATAAGGGTACGGTTTACTACATTACTGCACATTGAGAATTGGTTTAGCACTACTTTGAGCGCATTCATATAATTGTGGCATTTTTGGTTGAAGGTGTGGAAACTTGTCATTTTGGGTTCAGTACTTGACATGAGCAGTCTACCGATGTCGACCGAGACTACGTATCTGTGCCCTTGTCGTGTCAAGACAGAACTGGCGGATTTGACATCGTGACAAGGGCAGGTGCAGCCATTATTGCCTACCTACCTGATCCCCTTTTCCAAGGACTTGCTAGAGCAGGATTTTGATCCGTTGTGGCGTTCGAATATCGGCACACTCGCTTCTGTAACTGCTCCGAATTCCGCCGTATTGAACTTAAATGTTAGACGTGCTCGACTTCGATAAAGCATGTCAAAAAAAAAATAGAATACGGAATGAAAGTGATAGGTCGTTCGTTGGTACTTCGCGTCATTAAGACCTGAGGCAGTTTTGCATTTCGTGGTGGCTGTGCTATTTTTTCACTTCGCCTATAGTGTCTATGTTCTGCAGTAATCAGCACCCCCTGTGACTTGTGCTGTGCCGCCCTGAAGATCATTCTTAGCGGGTGCCAGCCACCCATGACTTTCCAACCCGGACGCTCGTGGCAGGCAAAACCGTGGTCCGCACACCACACATGGTTGATCGACACGGCCCATGGGTTTTGCCAACGTGGAAAAAACATGCCCTTCCCACGTTGCTGTCAATCACTTCTTAGCTCCCTCCACTGATAGTCCAAACAGAATAAACGATAATGTCACTACTTGCATTGCCGGCAACAACTCAATCCAGATTTTGTGTAATTGAGGGCGGTCGTCAGGCTCGTGGAAGAGGCCAACCACGCACCTCGCCTACCAAATATAGACAGACAGCCTGCAAGTAGATGAGCGGGTGTTGGCTTCTCGTAGCTGCACCTATCCTGTTCGTCCAGTGCAACGGCGACTGAGTTACACAGACGGGGTTTTCTGCAGTGAACCGAAACATTTCAGTCTGTGATGCCCTTCGAACCGCCGCGGTGGGAAAGTTGCGTTCCACAATGTCGGTCCAAGAATACTCACTGCTGATCAATGTATCACTGCCTTATGAGCAAGCAGCCTGTTCTCTGAAGAGGCATCCGATCCCGGATATCCGTAAAAATGTTCATGTCGATCACTTGATTGACGTTGGGTTGGTCTTGGGTGGCTGGTGGGTGTGTGCTTTGACGTCTGGAAACACAGAAAAGGAACGCCCAGCTTCTGGTTGGCGGGATGGTCGGCTGCGGGCCATAGGGGCTCAAAAACAGCCGAAATGAAATAGTGCTGAGGAAAAGGACCAGTTATTTGCTAGCCCTGAAGCCGAGGGAGGGGGGATCTGCAGCCCAGCCCGAAGTTCGCCAGTGCGCACCAATCATGGGACTGAGAAGTCTTCGATATGGTGTTAAGCGAACTTCTTTCAGGAGCGCCGACCGCATCATTCTTCCTGATTGTAGATGTGAAAGACGGTTCTCACCTCCATCATGTTTTTGGCTGATGTGTCCAGATGAGATCTCGCAATCTGTGCTCTAATCTTCAATTAGAGCGCCTTCAGCGATGAGACTAGGAGTCAGCCTAATGCGTAAAGTCAGTAGTAGCAAGTGATCAAGAGTTTCCTCCTTAACCACGCAGGTGTCAGACGCTCCTGAGAAGCTGCGAGGCGGCACAGCAAAAGGCACGATCGAGAGGCGGTGGTAGGTATGGGGATGTCTCAGACGTCTGGGTTAGGCGGTGACAATAATGATAGTGATGTGCGGTCGATCAAAGACTCGGGCTTTTTCATCTGAATCATCCCATGTCCGCCTTGCATTTCCGTAGAAGAACGTGCAATGAGCGATCAGCAATCTTTGTCGTCCCGCCTAATGCGCCACAGCGGGCTCCTTTTCCACCTCCAACGTGGTCATTTTGAGATTGACCGCGTCTGCTTCGCTGAGTCCAATTCTTTTCGGATCAAAAGGGCATGAGCTGCAGGCACGGCAAATGGTTGTTAAGTTGTTGCGCTTGAGCAGTTTGTTGTTATTATTAGGGAAGATCCCGTGGAAAGGTGGGAGCTTTCTGTGATCCGGCTCCTGGAAGCTCCTTCCAACGACGGCTGGTACTCCGGTTCAAATGATGCAATCCTCAAAATGCTGTCGTAAGGCAAGCGCAAGCGCTGCTTTCTGCTTCAGGTTAAATAATAATGCTCCGTACTCCAGGCCGTTAATTTACTGTGGGACGGATGATTACAATTTACCTTTTCACATGAATTGAACTTGACGGTCAAACGCCGCGACAAAAGACAGGCACCGGCGAATTTGCGCCACGCAAACGTTCGAAGTGGTTTTATCTGGAGCCTGAGCCTAGGTTATCTCAGTGCCCGTTGATGATCCACAGGTCCATCTGCGGGTCTCGAGGAGTCCCGTAACGGTATCGTTTCCCATGCATGGATCCCATGCCAAAAGCACAACGCGCCTGCCGCCCGGAAGCATATGCCAGCGGGAGAATTTCACGTAAAAGCATATTCATCAAATGATGACGAGAGGGACAATAATGCCCACCCCTTAATGGTGCTGCTGTATCTTGGTTCCGCTGACCTACAGCAATGCTCGAGGGGTTTGTATCATTATTATGCTTGTTCGTGATCGTATCACAGTTGGCGACGCTGATGCGCTTGGTGGAGGCAGCATTTGACAGAGTCAGTCCTCTTCTGAGTTTGGAGCAGGTCTGGAACCTGAGACGATTGTTCAATCAAAGGTGCATAAAGGAACATTGGCATGGAGATTTTGCAGCAGTCCACTTGCTCACCCTGCAATCACCTGCAGCAGAATTAATGCTGGTTGCCTCTGAGAATTGTTCAAGTGGCTTCGACGTCTCTGGAACCAGTTCAGCCACAATATTCAGCTTACCGGTTGTTTTTGTTTCCATTATTCTGCCGTGCAAACGAAATGAAGTGAGATGACATCGAGGATATCTGCACGGTCTTGGCCTCAGGTTAAGATTTTGTGCCTGCTTCTCCCGATAAGGCAGCTCAGTACACGTCCTCGTTGGCATGTCGCGATTGCCAGACCTGTTTGTGCGAGAGGCCTGCGCCTGGCCGGAACTGTTTCTCATAACTAAACTTCAAAGGACGACATGTTCAACGTCGTGTGCATCTCCAATGAGGCTGAATCCAGGCATATAAAATGGTGGTTCCTGAAGCAATAGTTTTGTTCAAGTCGTGAAGAATTGCCGTCCAGGGCAGGATTCGTGATGCGCGCAAGGATGATTAGCCTTAACCCTGCAAAGGTGCGTGGATGCTTGCAAGATGCATTGGCGTTCAGCCCGTTTTTGGTTGACTAGGATACTCATTTGCCGGGTCTACTCTCTGTCTATTGGTCACTTGCACCAGTGACTTTCTCGAAAACCTTGCGCACCGCTGATTTGCCCTGGTCTTTTCTACAAGTGGAAGCTGCGATGGTGACAACACAGGCACACATGACTTCCCAGCCGTTTGTTCTCAGTCGGTGTGAGTAGCTTCGCACGCTGCATCGAGCTGCAGACAGGCACAACCAATCGAGGGGTAAGATGACATGCGCAGAGCTATTCGCATTTGCGTCAGCGATGGATCTAAGAGATCCAGTCGTTATAACAGAAGCCGTTGAGTGCTCAATCAAGCAGCGTAGGTAGCGTGGAGATGACGACTTGATCGAATTACGGCCAGGAGAAATCATGTCGATCACAGCCAAATGCAGGATCAGCGCCGGGCTACACATGTCTACCGGTCGTATTACAGCACGGTCTAAGGCCTATTGTGGCCTAGCTCTAAAGAAGGCAGGGTATCTCTTGCCACTGAGCGGAGGGATTGGCGTGCTGGTGCTAGCCCAGGGAGGCTTTGAAGAGGGGAGTGGAGGAGCCATCCAAGCACATGAGAAAGAGGAGATGAACTGCTCTTGCAGTGTCTGGGATCTGGGATCTGTGTGCATGCAAGCTGCAAGGCCACGGTGGTCAACAGCATCCAAATGCGGTGGAATCATACATGCATCACACGACAGAGGAGTCTTTCGTTTGGAGGTTTGTCGAAGGGTTCATTGAGGACTGCTCACGAAGAGGAGATGGATGCAATCTCGCAGCCTAGATATCATTTGAGCAGCAGGCAGGAGGCTTCGGGGGCGTTAGGTGGAGGCATATACTCTATCTGTGTACCTGTTTGATCTCGAACTGCACAGTCGGGCCAGCCTTCCTGCAGCAGCAGATATGTCCGCTATGCCCAAAAACCTGCATTATTATTGCGTGTGCATTTGCAATCGAAGAAGTCATTATTGGAGAATACCAGATAGCCGTCGTTGGTTAGGGCTTAACTATTGACAGATACTCGAGGCTAGGCCCGGGAAAAGCATGTCGATGATCGCCGGCACCGTTAATGAAGGTTGTCAGGGCGTGTTTCGAGTTCAAACTCTGATCAGCAGCCACTGAGCACGCTTGGTGCCAGATTGCAGGGATGCCGCCCACCAGCCACCGCATGGGTCAGACTCGCGGAGCCAGTAGGCGTGCCCACTCTCAGCCATGCAACCACCCCAAGTCCGAACTTTACGCTTCCCGGGAGTTAAGTGCCTTGCCGCATCAGAGCATCGCTGCAATGTCCACTTGTATACTTGTCGAGTTGTTCATCCGTGTATACTGTTCTAAATGCGATGAAGCGAATGGACATGCCATTGCTGGTAGAGTGTAGATATTGCAAGCGCGCACCGACCTCCAGAGCGGTGTCCTAAGCCTTCAGCTGAAGACTGCCGCGATGGCGTAGAGTCCCAGTCTTACGGTTGCAGCTTCTCTGATGGAAAAAGGTCAATAAAAATTGGGCTTGGAGCTCTTTCCCCGTGGCTGTAGATTTTTGGCAGCAACTCAGGCCGACAAGAGCACTTACTTAGTACGCCACGCTATGCTCTGCTCTCTGCTTCGAATCGCGCTTCACCCTTCTCATCGGCATGATGAGTTGCACCACTCACTGCGCACCCCATTTCTCTGCGTTAATTACTGGATTTCAATTCCATCTTTCCCTTTTCGCCACTGAGCTGGCTCAATGAGATAGACTCAAGACCCTTGCCAGTCTGGGATACGACACGCAGCACTACTAATCCCCCTCTATCCTTACATCCTTTGCCCTCTCTTCAACTCTCTCCCCACAGTCGACCCATCGCCGTTCTTCGCGCGACAAGCGCTCGCCTTTCTGCGCCTCGAGCTTCACCTTGCAAGGCTCTTCGCCTGCCACTTTCCCCCCTGCTCTTATCACGCTACCGACTGCATCCGATCTGCCTACTAGCATCGACATCCGAGACGAACTTTCCATCTTGACCTCGGCCGGCCCGTCAAATCTCAACCTGCGCGTCACTCTTCACCCTTCCAACTTCCCTGCTACACCTGGATTTGCTAGCTTCCCCTGCTCCCCGCTGCGCCATGGCGCCTGCTCACCATGGGAAAAAGTACGCCGTTGCTTCGGAGAAACCATCAGGCACCGGCAATTTGAACATGAGGGCGGGCAGCTTGAATCCACAAATGCATCAATCGCCGCCACAATACGCCCACCAGCAAGCCCAGATGGTCAACGCGCGCAACAACGCGAAGAACAGCACGCGGCATCAGCAAGCTCACCCACACTCTCACGCGCAACATCAGCAACAGCAGCAACAACCACCTGCTCACCCCAATCTCGCGCAAGTTGTCGCACCAGCACGAAACCCCAATAATGCAGGTCCCGCTGGAGGGCCTGGCGCAGGGTCAGGTCAAGCTCACTCCTCCGGAGATGCTAACAATAATCTACTTGTGAGTCCTTCTCCGGTTGTTCATTATTCACATGGTGGCATTCTACTCTGTTCGCTGTCAACTTCTATATGGTTGACCACACGCGCATCCTGGTTTGGCCGTTGAAGCTTTTTTGGCTTCCATGATCCCCTGGGTTCGATGTGCGCAAGCAGCGCCCACAATCTCTGGTCCTTGGCTACGACCCCGGTCTATGTTTCGAGTGGATGACCCTGCCTGGTCTGCATCTGCCCGCCATGATCCTGACCCGGGCTGGCTTGATCTCGGGGCCTGTTTGGCCCTCGGGCAGCTATGATTAGCCCGCTTGTGGCCCCTCTTTCTGTGATGGGCTCTCCAAGCACCAAAAGTGCCAGACGACGCCAGCGGTCGACGCTTGGACCAACGCTACATCCA
The DNA here is from genome assembly GCA_030247875.1 of Cladophialophora chaetospira. NCBI lineage: Eukaryota > Fungi > Ascomycota > Eurotiomycetes > Chaetothyriales > Herpotrichiellaceae > Cladophialophora > Cladophialophora chaetospira. The sequence continues at coordinate 346,110 of JAPDRK010000020.1, read as the reverse complement.
CCGGCCCACAACCAGCTCGAATCAACCGCACAGATTTGTCGTTGCAGGCTCCACTACCGACACGCCCCCTCCCAAGGACCAAGCACTGAAGGTTCCAAACTGCCAGGTTCCCAAGTGGCCCGCCCGCCAGTGCCAGGTCGGAGGCCCCAGTTTTCTCTCGTTCGACATGCTCTTTAAGCTCCCGCGCCGTCGGTCCACCTGATTTGCACGCTACCAGTTTCAAACCACCCATCCACCCACTCACAGTCCCTCCCCAGCAACCTTTTTCAACGCCCTTGCCCCTCGGCTTTTGTGTATCATCATTCTCTTATTTCTCGCCAAAACTTGTTCTTTCAGTTGACTTCCAGTCAAAGTTGCACCGCCACTTTTGACGTTCGTACTCTACGTTTGCCCTTTTCGACGTCAAAACAACCATTGATACATGCCACCGCTCCTTTACATAGGAGCACTGTATCCCCCTTACCCCAGTCCTTCAATTGCATTCAAGCTTCAATCGTCTGGCCCGTCCAACGGTGGTCAATCCCAGTGCAGTACATGGTATGCCCGCCCAAACATCCCTGTGGCTGACCCATCTCTTGTCACTTGCCCGCCTTGACCCCTCTCACACTCTTGGTTTCATGCCCTGGATACTCGTCCTATTTCCTCCTTGGCTGCGCGTCCCTTCCGGCATTATGGCTTAAAGCTTTGCGCTCTCGCCCAGATCTGATCCTGGTTCTCGCCTCATTGTACCTGACAGCTCGAACGCGCCCTCGAGAAGCAATCCTTGCGAACACCACACCTGGCGCTCTCCCAAGCCTGTTAACGACTACAGAAAGGTACGGAAAATTCGTTGGACCACCGGAATCACCAGTTCTGCAGCGGGCTTGTTTTACCTGTTCTGGTGCTTGTTTGCAAATCAGGATCCTCGCTTGTTGCCGAGAAGATATTCAGGATCCATCGAGATCTCCTGGCTCTCCACCACAGACCGGGGGAACGGACCAAACCAATTACGAACCTACTTTCCCAGGGTCAGGATCAATCAAACTGTTGACGGCTGACCGGGATTCACCTTCGTGCTTGCTATTATTCCCCGTCATGGAGTTCTTGAATCCTTGACGCGATTGTGTTCTCTCGTTGTTGCGACCATCTCTGCACGAGCCTACGCTGACATATGGTCCCTCGATGCAGCATCGCACAACACAACCTTACTCGAACGTTGCACCGTTGCATCACGTCCCGCAACAACCGCAGTCGAGAAGTTTAGGTGGCGGGCAAAGCACTCAACAGCAGCCTTACCCGTCTCCCAATCTATACACGCCCCAGCCAACTCTACAGTCGCCATTTCTGAACAGCCAGGCCCAATTTCAGACGCAACAGGCGCCGGCTGAAGGGTCCAACTTCTATCCACCAGCTCAAAGTCCTCGAAGCCAGCATAGTGGTGGTGGGAGCTATTACCCCGCGGGTGAGTCCGACGCGATCAAGTCATGGCCCCCGCAGCGAGCTGATCAGGTACTAGAGAAGTCTGAGCCTATGGCAGCGACCGCGACCATGCAGAGGCCATACCCTCCCATCTACCACACCCCGCAGTCGAATTCTCCCGCTTCAGTGACCTCGCCCCAGACACATGATCCTGCAAGGCCGATGTACGGGCAGCCGGGCTCTCAGCTAAGCCAGCCCACGCTGTATGGCTACCAGTATGGCATGAACCCTGTACATCAGCCGAGCTATGGGCAACACCATCAACAGGCTCAACAGCATCAGATGAATTCCCAGTCGCTGCTGGCGTCTTATCAATCGGCAGCCTCACAGTTACCTCAGGCCCAAATCAACTCACATCACCCTCCGATTCAAAGCCCGAGACTGAAGGCTGAACAGAATCAACACTATCAGCTTAAATCCGAACCCAGTCAGCTGAAGTATGAACAAAGCCAATCGTACCAACAACCCCAGCAAACTCGACCGGGAATGCTACAACAGCAGCAACAGCACCCTACTCCAATCTCTCAACCCGCGCCACTACCCCAGCAGCAACAACAGCAGCAGCCATCGCAAAGCCAGCAGCAGCAACAAGTGCCACAAGTTCAGCAACAACAAACTCAGCAGCAACAGCAACAACAGCAGCAGCAAAACCCGAACCTACCGCCCAATTCAAATGCTGCCCCTGGACCGATACCCGCAACAACTCCGTTAGTGGTGCGGCAAGACGGGAACGGCGTACAGTGGATTGCTTTTGAATACTCTCGAGATCGAGTGAAGATGGAATATACGATCCGGTGCGATGTAGAATCCGTTGAGCCCAACGCCCTGTCGCAAGAATTCAAGTCGGAAAATTGTGTCTATCCCCGAGCTTGTGTACCAAAAGAACAGTACAAGGGAAACAGACTGAATTACGAAACGGACTGCAATCAAGTAGGCTGGGCTTTGGCGGAGCTGAACCCATGTCTTCGAGGCAAACGAGGCTTGATCCAGAGGGCAGTGGACAGCTGGAGAAACAGCAATCAAGATCCGAGGCTGAGAAGTCGACGTGTCAGGCGACAGGCAAAAATCACTAATAGGTCGAAATTGACGACTTCAGCTTCGGCTCCAGGACCTGGATCAGGCGGTCCAGGATCGACAGGGCTTCCTGGTCAAAACGCGATGCCAGCTCCCACCACCAGGCCACCAGGTGCTCTACCCAGCGCGCAATCTCAGATCCTGCATCATCCCCAAGATGTGTCTCCCACAGGTCATGAGAACGTCGGCGGTATGTATACGATGCATGGCAGTCCATGCTGCCTTTCCTTTTCCCTAGGATCACTGGAGTGTGACTGACTTTTCACAGCTCCTTCATACAATCCTGCACAACAAGCTTACCGTCAGAATTCGGTACCTCAACACATGACAAGCCCAACGGATCTACGACAAAGCCACCACTTCACTGGATATCCGAGCTACGCAACATCTCTGGCTCCATCTCTGGGACCGTCCATGGCACCCACGATGCAACCCGGACTACACCACCTTGGCCGACCCGGCGGCAATGCTGCCATGGCTTCCAAGGAGCATGACGAGAAAGACGAGGAGGACAACGCCTTGTTCGGCGAATTGCCCGAAGGCAAGCGACGGAAATTCATTCTCGTCGAGGATACCCAGAAGAACGCCCGAGTTAGAGTCAAGGTCACTTTGGATCAGATCGAAATGAGCGAGATCCCGGACTCGTACCGCAAGCAGAACTCTGTCTTTCCACGTGCATACTTCCCAGTCCAAATGCAGACGGCGAGCGAGTCGAGCCGGGGAGATCGTTTCGTCGAGGAGGGAGACGAAGTCGACAGCGGCGGACCGACCACTGGGACGACATCTGTCTCTGTGCATGGCAGTGACGGTGAGGCGGAGGTCAATGTACCTCAAATCTCCAAAGGAAAGCGAGGTCGAGAGCAAAAGATGAATGAGCTGGGCTACCGCATGGCTTGGGGCCAAGGTCGAGTGTTCTCCGGCAGACCGATCTTCCTTGCTCGAGCACGTATGTTAACTTTTGTGCCGTAACATGGAACCAATTCTGACATTTTTCGCAGTTGATGCTTATCGCAGCAAGCAACGGAGTGCCCTCCTCGCCGCAGGTTCGGAGCCATCGACAATCCCGGCTCACCTCGAAACTCGACCTGGCAAGAGGAAGTGGATTGAGAGAACCAAAGCCGTATCACATGCACCGACACCGCCCAACGCTACTTCCGACTAGTTGTTCGATTATCAAGCTGATGGGTTCACATGGTCACAATTGTGTTATGACACGCAAACGGACAGCATCGATCTTGTACACTATTCAGAGATCGCGATCACTCTCCTGGAAGAGCAAACATACCTCCACTGCTTACTCGACTGTTACATACCTGAGACTGTACAAAGCTGAGAAGGACTCACGGTCCTTGTTCTTTGACACACGTTTCTTTTCAACCTGCGACCTATATACCCACGCCATGTTTTAGGTCTTCCACGAGATTAGACCGGCACGAAAGAAGGAATAGTTCTGCGCATATCGCGCCTGCAGGGCTTTTAGGCCCTTGCACTATGGACTTGTTGGAAGAACAGCATCTTGTTTTACGGATACCCCTGCGCAATCACGTTTACCCAACAAAATGTTGAACCTCTGAATCTGGAGGGACCTTTGTTTCACAATGGGGACCTGCACTTGAGGTCGCAGCGGCGTTCAGTTGATGCTGCCCGCAGTTTCCTTGACGATTCGACTTCGAAACTTTATACCCAATTCTCGTTGAAGAAGGGCTTTTCCGGGCAGCCTGTCAGCATACGACACTTGACACTGCCATTAGGTTATTTGTATATTGGAAAGGGTCTTTATTGGCAGGATACTGGGCAGGGACAGCGGGAAGCGGGATGGATAAACGAACATTATAAGGTCCTGCCAATGTGCACGACCGACAAAGTCACTCACGGCCTCTGTTACGGGGAAGGGATCAGGAGGCTTCACAATTCTCTTCGCCTCGGATGGATTTTATGATACCGATTCATTTCTTCTCCTGTGCATATTTTTTCTTCTTTTTGATTCCCCCAAGGGCGGATTTGATTGATTGGTGGATTTCCAGCCCGGCGAGGCTTTGCGGCAGGAAGAAGGCGGCTTGACAGAAAGGAACAGGAGCACTGGGACAAGAGAGGCGGGTGGACAGATATGTAGGCGCAGGCGGGGTCCAGAAAGAGATTCGCTGTGCAAGGCTGGATAGACGAGGGGAAGGAGATGGAGGGGAGGGTAGGGTACAAAGAAACAATAAGGGGAATGGGAATATTTTCGTTGTGCTCACTCGTTGGTGATTTGACTTTTTGCTCAATCTCTCTTCTCGCTGTTGTTATGCCTCTCGTCGTGATGATTTGCCTATATCGGGTCGGGCCGTTCATGAGTTCGTGTTTGCTGTGAAGGGGTTTTCAGTAGTCTCGTGGGTTTTGGTGATGGCATGTAAAATTCGAGTGGTTACGTACAAGTTTGAATGGTTCTCCCACACTTCACAAGTACTTTTGACGATCAGAGTCATGTCTTCCACAGTCTCGAACTCAAGGAGTCTGAACCTGAGGGGGGTCCAAGTCTCTTTGTCGAGTGAAAACGTAGTTGTCGATATGCAAGGAAGTACTGCATAGTAGTATCTTTAATCCGTCTCACCCTTCATCTGCATTTCTATGTTCATGTAGCACTATAACCTGTACTCTGTGCCCTCTGTTGATCATGCCAATAATGTACAATTGCATTCCCGTCAACCCATCAAGTCCAGTTCAGCGCGGTTCCCGCCCAAAACACTTGCGACAATCCCAAGTTGAAGAACTTTTGCCAGTGAGGGTAGGATCCCACTGCATGCGAATCGACATGTCACCACCCGTGTAACGGCCCGGACCTGGAGGTCAAACATGCCAACCCAGAATCCAAAAGAAGAATGCCTCCCACGTGGGCGAGGATTTTTCATGCCATGGAGCTCCGTATCATGCGAAAAGCGAGCTCGGGTGCAGGCCAAAGGAATACCCAATATGCAACCCCAATGACTACGTTCCAATCCAATCACGATCCAACAGTCTGGCCACCACAATCGGGTATTTTTAAGCCGGGCTTCAGGTTCCTGCCGGGATCCATCAGACCCCATTTGTCTTCCCAGGCCTGTTCGGCGGTGTTGTAGACGACTTTCCAAGGCTCATCAAATGCTTCAAACCTGAGTAGAGATCAGTAATTAGGCCTGGCGCATATCGTCAAGAGGAACTCACCAAAAATATTCTGTACCGTTTGATAGTGCTTGGCACACCCAATTGTCCATGAACGTGTTCATGCCATCCACTGAAGCAACAGCACCACTCTGCCCAGCTGCGCAAGAGCCGTCGGTCCCACCGCAGTCTTCTCCGCCACCACTGGGCCAACCGGTCTCACTGATGAGTTGCTTGACAGCGGTGTTACCTTGAGTCAAGATAACATCGTGGCTTTGCCAGAAGTCCCAAGTCCAGCTGGCAGCGACTTCTGCTGTCACGCCAGCAAAGAAGGGGTGAATGTTGGACATGACGTAGTCGACAGCTGTGACGAGTTGCGCGTTCCAATTGTCACCCAGATCCGACGTGGCAATGGGCAGGTTGTAACCGAGCGACTTGAATTTGGTCCGGACGTCACCCAGGAAGGTGATCAATTCCTGCTCAGATTGAGCTTTGTCCTCGCCTGCCCGGTAGAGAGCTTCGTTGCCAACAATAACACCCTTGAAAATGGAAAGATCTTTAGTGTCTGCGAGGACCTTGTACATCTGGTCCAACTGGCGATCTATAGTGGTTTGATTCGTGTCAATCCACACGCCCATCCAAACCTTCATGTCGGTCAGCTCCAGTCGGTCAATCGCATGGAGAACCATCTCGGTTTGATTGCAGTCAGTACCGTAGAGGCGAACAACATTAGTCAGTTGGGACAGAACCGCCATGTCACGGGTGACGTTGTTCTGAGATGGAGGATAGGTCATGCACAGCGGGTATTGCGTTCCCCAGGGAGTGTAGTCCATGCCCGGGAAGACCTTGTGGAGATCCTTGTTGTTCATGAGGGCTTGAATCTCTGCCGAATCCTTGCCGAGATCTCCGTTGGCTGCGGTGTCTCCGGCCGCATTGTTAGTGTCGCCGCTGGATGAACCTGAATCGTCCGAGTTCTTGTTCGCCAACACACCGCCGACAATCCCGCCCACGATGGCGATCACGATCACCAGGCCAATCCCCAAACCTACCCAGAGTGTCATTTTCCGTCTGCCTTTCGTTTGTTCTGATAACCATGAACTCTTTTCGGGCTGACGAGGACCATCGACGGTGTTGTACGTGCCGCTGGGTGTTTGATTCTTGGCTCTCCTGCCGAAAATGCCCCCAAGAACACCGGCAGCACCAACGGTGGCAGCCGCCCCCTTTCCAATGCCCCTCTGCTGGCTGGCTGGAGCGAAGCCATCATCGCCATCGTCAAGGATATTATTGGGGTTGATGCTAGCTTGATTCATCACACCGCTGGGATGGCTAGACTGGTAGGGTAAGTCGTGATAGCTGGAATAGGACAGTGGTTGACTCGAGCTGGAATGATAATCTTCCAAGGGGATGCCTCTGCCTGAGTACGCAGATGATCTGGCTCCTGAGGGGGCAGGAGATACTCTACCAGGCGTGGCAGCACCTTGAGCAAGTGCGAATGACGAGCCGAAGGAATTGCGTTCTGGCAGCCGCGAGGGAGGAGGTGGCTGTTGGTATGGGGAGTAGGACTGAGGAAGTGAACGAGCAGCCTCGAGGCCACTTTCACGAGGGTAGCGATCTGCAACATCATGGGCAACTGTATTGATTCCACCTCCTGCTACTCCCTCGCCATAATTGTCCATCCCTGTCGTAACGTCTGAGTAGGGCCGGTAGAGTTGAGGCTCGTCCACCATCTGTCTAGTTGGACTAGTTCTGTGCGGTGGAGGAGGGGGAGCACCGAAGTCGTCGTAGTTGGTAGGCACTGGCTGTCTTGCAAGGGCTCTCGGAGGAGATGAGTCACTTAGGAGATGTGTATCTTGCGGAACAGGACGCCGTCGGGGTGATGTAGGAGGTGACTGCTGCTGGTTGCGATTGGGAGAGGCGGAGGCATATCTAGGAGGTGGGGACATGAAATCTCTGGAGGGTGCATCGTGGTATTGCTGTGGTTGGTAGGGTGTGTAAGACTGAGGTAGGTGGTCCTGGGTTTGAACCTGCCGTTCGTATTGATTCATGGTGTGATCATCCTGAGGCTCGAACGAGAAGTTCCTTCCGTTGGACATTATGTCTATAGCCGCGCCCAAAGCGACAAAAGCAGCCGCCGATGTCTAATATTGCCGGGCAAGTGTAGTGTAGTGTACTCAGTGATTGAAGTGATCGTGATACATGTAGAAGCGAATTTAGATTTGTACAGCGAGATCGACCAACAAGGAATGAGAATCTGTATTGAGCGGGATGGCGACAAGCGGGCGCAGCAGATCAGATATAACAGGTTCGCTTGGGGGCCGCGTAGCAGCTGAAACCGCAGGGGTCAGACGGACTGCGGCGAGTCGAAATAAGTTAGAGAGGCGGATTTAGGTGCATTGCTTGAATAGGGAGTGGTAGAGTCTCCTGCAGTAATGTTTGAGACTCGCGCAAGCAAGACATTCAGTGTGCTTGACGACACCATTGCCGTCCTTGCAGCAGCGGCACATGCCAACTTTTATTGTCGCCGAGTCGCCTCCACAGAATGGCTTGGGCAAGAATTGAGGCCCGGAGTTTTGGTGGAGCCTCTTTTCGCCTGGCTGCCCGTTGCCGTGGCATATTAACGGTTTGACCAATGGCAATACCCAGTCTGGGTCCCCAGTCCGGGTCCCCAGTCCGCCGAGGCTTGATACCGACAAGCAATTGTGCTCTCACAACCGCGACATCTCCGCGTCGTACAAAATGCTTGACTTCAACCCTCCTCGTCATTACCTCGAGCCTCTAAATAGTGGTCGGCATTCGTGTTATTGGAGCCCATGGCGCAGGCTGTTTTTCTACTCGGCGAATCACTGGAGGCAGGTCTTTAGAAGCAGACTCAAAAATAGATTTCAACCACTCGTTTTCATTCGACACTCCAACTAAACTACGCTCACTTCGTACACCATACGGAACACTGCCATTTTACAGTGCAATTCCACTCCTTCTCTCTCCTCTCAAGAGATGTCTTCAGTCATCTCAACGACTTCATCATTGACAACAACTACCTCATTTCCCCCAGAACCATCTGTCCCTGTCTTTGCATCTTCGATTGCGAGCAGCAGCTGGTTGCCCGTCTCTTGAAGCTCGAGTTGGACCTGTTGAGACAATTCGTCTTTGAGATCGAAGTTGAACTCAGCCAGGCTCATGTTCGACGACTCGATCGCAGCCATGCTTTGCTTTGCTGGTTCGGCAGCCTGGGCTCCCCAGCTGGAGGTCTTGGTCTTGCTGCGACGCTTGGTCTTCCGAATACCTGGGATAGCTCTTCGCTTGTGAGGTCGTGGCGCGTCCGAGTCAGAGGATTCGTCGGAAGAGCCTGATTCCTCGTCGCTTGAATTGGCGTCGCTGATGGTGTTGTCGCTTTTCAGGTCAAGATCTCTCAGTCGTTTCAACACAGGAGTCTGTGATTCGGGGCTGCTTGAGCTCGCAAGAATTCTCTGCTGTTGACGGGAGGTCGCAGATCCGTCTCGGTTCGCAAGGCCCAAATTTTTCAACTTTGCCAAGTCGTGGTAGGCAATGTCTATTTTACAATAGAATTCCTCATCTTCCCTGAACCGACGAGTCCTCACCACCTCACTGCGGCAGTGTTGCTTGTTGTTTTCGTCGACAATGATCTCGTGGGTACTGCCAGCATCATCACCCAGGTCTTCTCTGACACTTGACTTCGATCTTTTCTTTCGACGGATCGCTGATAATTCTGTTTCACGTCTGATGACAATTTCAATATGCCCTCTCTTTCGATTCGCTGATTCGGACAGACTGTCGTCGGCGATTGCTTCCTCAATATCAGCCATCTGCTTATCATGGTCCGTTGTGGCGACTTCCGCATTGTCTTTCGAGAGGTCCATATTACCTAGCCAAACATCAACTCCTTTGTCCCGCATTATCCAGGGCAGGATGTGGAAGCTGTGGCGACTGTCAGACTCGACATCACCATCACTAGATGCATCATCGTCCTCGGGTGCGTCGCAACAACGACCTTCGAAGACCTGGCCCTTAGAAGAATAAAATTCAGCTCCAGGCTCTGTCGCAATGAGAACACTGTCATCGGCCTTATAGTTACCGTCAATGTAGACATACCCGAAGAAGTCGTAACCTCTTTTCGGCTTCAAAACCGATTCGTCGCAGTCCATGGCGTCTTCTACAGCGTCCCGCGACGAAGATCTTAGAGTGTATCGCTTTCGGCTGCCGTCAATGTTTGCATCTGCTGGTTCTGGAAAAGGATTAGCCGGTCGAATGCGGACATTGAACCTCACTCCGTCCTTGGCCTCGATCGATGTGTACATAATTGATCCTCTCTTTCTAGTACCGTACATTTGGAAAGGTGTCCCATCGGCTTCTTCGACAGTTACCTCAAAGCCTCGAATCGATGCCATTTTGACTGGAGTAACAGAGTTGTGAAAGTTGCGGCAGGATTGTTCGAGCATAGTCAGGGGTTTGGCGGAAATGTCGACAAGAAGTTTGGAATGGTTCAGTAGAAGCACAAATAAATACTGCCTAAGTAGGTTCAGTGCGACAGAGACAGCTTCAACATTGCCACTGCCTGACTCGAAACCGCCCAAGAAATACAACGACTCTTTGTCTTCCTCGGGCTGGCTTTGAGGAAAAACATGGCGTCAAGGCAGTTCAGTTGAGCCGTTGAACTCGATCTTTGTTCCCTACCGCGTATGTTGAGTCCTTTGTACCTCCTTTCGCCAGAGGCATAAAGGGAAATGAAGCATCATCGACAAAGACCATAATCACATGTTCGGATGTTGTGGCCGAAAACTACCGTGCGGGTACAGCGATCTCATAGCCCAACAGGACTTCAGTCGAAGCGCCTTCCCATCCTCTATTGCCTCCAGTTGAGAGCATGAATCGACAGGATGGATCGAGAAATAGCTGTGACACTACTCCAGTCCGGTGGCCAGGGACAATCAAAAATGGTACTGTCGATCGCTGAGATTGTGTTTCTTTGAGGTCGTACAATCGCAGGATATCATAAGAAGCGCAGATCAGGTGTCGGCCATTAGGCATAGCTTTGACCGATGTCACCGCACCACTTCCAGTTGGAAATCGGAATACTCGCTCCGGATTCTTCAGCCCCTTGCGAAGGTCATATTCTTCCACTGTGTTATTGCGTCGGCCTGCAAATATGAAGTTCCCATCAGGTGACCAACAGGCGCTTAGGCACCACGGCGGAGTGTTTCGGGGTAGGATGCGTGCAACTGGCTTAGCTTGCCTTCGATCCCACACTCGTATCGCGCCATCGATGGAAGTGGCCAGGAAGGTTGAGTCGGACGAGGGCGGCGCTTCACTGTCCTGGGTGGTATCTGCCTCATCAGGCTCTTTCTCCAGATCGTCTCCATGTGGTAACCCATTTGCAAGTGATTGTTCAGCGGAAGTCGAGATACCATTCACCATATCCCCAGCAGAGGTTGGCAGTTGCGAGTTGTCTTGGGTGGCAGTTGCAGTATCGTGAGTTGAATCTACCGAATCAAGCATTGGATGGTCTACCAGCTCTTCTGGCTGTGGTCCACTTGCCATCGCGCGACTCATTTCATCGTCTTCAACTCCAAAATCGTCTGCTAGGCCGCCTCCATTAACCATCACGCCGCCATCATCACCAAACAAATCATCATCTCCACCATCTCCGAACAGAGAGTCCGGAGTGGCAACGGTGGGATGTTCCAGGGTGGTCTGACCTGGAAGCTCGCTCTTGACACCGTTCGTAAGCGATTTGCCGTCATTCGAGGAGAACGTTCCATTTGTCACGACCATTTCTCCGGATTCGGCTGGTACGGACACGGACGAGACGGGACGCGCCTCAATCGAAGATATTTGGCTAGCACTAGCAGCGAATGTGGTTCGAACTTGTCCAGTGTTCAAGTCCCAGTCGAGAATGGTCTTGTCCCAGCTCCCAGACAGCAAGCTCCTCTCGTCAGTGGAGAGTGTAAGTACCGACACGGCTGAGGTATGCTTCTGAAGCAAAGCGATCTCCTTGCCTTCATCGTGTCGAATGGACTGCAGTCGAATCGGACCCGAAGCGGTTCCAGATAACAGCCAGAGTGACTGACTCTGGCAAGCAAGGGAGTAGACAGGTGAGAGGGTCTGAGTCGTTTTTGGCCGCGCATCCCAGTTTTCCCAGTAGGTCATGAGCACTCCGGCTTTCACAACGCTATCGACGAAAGGATGCCGTTGTGCCACTGTTAGCGCGAGCTTGTTGTTGACTGAATCGACCCAGTTGAACTTCCGAATATACCCATCGGAGCCTCCTGTAAAGATCCATCGCATATCGGAAGTGGTGCAAATAGCGTTGATCGAAGTACTATGAGGGGCGGCAATAGTCGGAACGATGTCGTAAGTCAATGCTTCGAGATACTCAGGCGAGATGTTGGAGTCCGTTGCAGCTCCGCGAGAGGAATCTGCCTGCGTCGAAGATGGTTGCTGCGTGCCGTCCTGGGTGGTGTTTGGCTCGCCCGAGGCATCGTCGTTGTCCGATTGCTCAGATTGGCTCTCGGCATCGTCATCCTCGTCACCTTCACCCTCAACATCCACATCGCCCTCTGGATCTATATCGCCATCACCGTCTTGATCGACGTCTGCATCTCCATCGGCATCGGCATCTCCATCATCCAGATCTTGCATGGTCTCATCATTGTCGTTGTCAAAGCTTCCATCCTGAGAACGGTCGTCATCCTCATCGAAGGCAGGCATGGCTGAGGTTTACATATTAAATGACGGCGAGATCGTTGTGAGACTTCGACCAGGTGACAATAGGTGACGGGCTGGGCAGGAGAATTGTGGTCTCCTTGGTTCAAGGTTGAGTGATCCCAGATCCAATTAGTCCATACAGGGCTTAGCGTTGCGTTTCCTGAGTAAATGGTTCTCCGTTTGATACTACGCGCTAGTACACTGTGAACTGAGGACAGTCGTTCTTGCCGCCGGAACTTCTAGGTTACTTCGACTACCTTCACTTGATGCGGTCTCTTTTAATCGGCGTTCACTCATGTCTCAGGGTTCGAGTTGATGGTTAATGATGTATGAATGTTTCACAATTGCTGATAGACTGCTTCCTTTGCTAGATCAGTCAAACCAGGTTCTTCGTGGAGCATTGTGTCTTACCTGAACACAGACTGTCTGTGCAGCTTACCGCTGGAAACACGGGCACCCGCAAACTCCAAAGGTCCTCTGCAAGGTACGATCAGCTGTCTTCGACTATCGGGGGGTTTGGTGAGTTTGCGCGGCTGGTGTCACATGGGTTGCGCGCCAGGTATTCCGACACTGACCGCTTGTTTATTCACAGCTGTCTCTAACTTTTCACTACTCAAGAGAGTCTTTGCATCCTTCTTCAACGAAGTCCTTAACACCGCCCTTTGTCCTTTTCCAATCCTTCATGTTGACACCAGGCCATCGCATCAGCAGAGCAAGATCAATACCCACGCAGTGGCTAGCGAATTGCTCCGAGCTCAGCTTTCTTCGACTTTGTAGGGAGACTTGCTACCTCGACCACCGCACGCCACTACTCCAAGCAACATGGTTCGAGGCAACAGCTCGAGCAATCGTGGGCGCGGACGAGGAAGTCATTCGAACAGCAGGGCTTCTGTGGGTATGTCAGCCTCATTCGCAAACTTGAACCCTGTCTTGGCTCAAAGTTCTCGTTGACGAACTGACGGTGGTTTCGTCAGATGTTCGAAACTCCTTCGCCTCGCTCGACAACAATGGGGGTAAGTGCAAGCGAGTCCTAACTTCCAGATCCTCTCCCAACCCAGGCTGCAACGCCAAGCTACACGGTGCTGCTGGAATTACCGCTGACAATCCTCTTTCAGAAATGAATGCCGACATATCTGAACGCTTCAGAGGCGCACCACGTCATCCAAATAGCCACAATGCTCTGAGTAGTGCTCTTGAGGACGGCCTGGACCTGACCTTGAACCTGGACATTCGCGACTACGTTTCGAAACAAGAGCAGATCACGTCGACATCAGACGCGGACAGCTGGCTTTCAAGACCTGATATTCCCACCAACGAAGAGTTGTCTGCTCTGGCCGCTGATCTTTCCCCGAACAAGGTGGACGGGCCGTACAAAAGTAAGGAGAGATATGTCAGGATTCAGTATGAGCTACTCCGCGAGGATGCCGTCGGTAATCTACGCGATGCCATTCATGACTTCCTCCCAGATTCTTCGACTGGAGATACACACAAGTTCTCCGTTTACGATCAGGTCCACATCATGGGCTTCACATTTGCCCGTCGAGGGCTAGCTGCCAGAATCAAATTCTCTACGAATCGTGCGGGAAAACAAATCAAGTGGCAAAACAGCAAGAGACTTGTCAGCGGCAGCATTGTCGCTTTGATTCCTGCCAAATCGAAGGTGATTGACTTCAACGAGCTCGTGGTGGCTGTTGTGGCCGCAAGACCTCTGGCTGGTGTCTTATGTGAACCTCCGGAGATCGACCTCTACTTCGGTCGCTCGGAGGACATTCAGCTTGATACGCAGAAGGAGTGGATCATGATCGAAGCGAAGCAAGGCTACTTTGAGGCATATCGCCACACACTGAGGGCTTTGCAGAAGCTCAGTCAAGAGAAGTGCGCTCTATGGCTGCGAACCTGTTCCAGATTGCTAAGATCTTTCTAGATTTCCCTTATCCGACGACATCTGCCGCCTTACTCCTGCAGAAGAACCGCCTGCTTATGTTCAAGAGAAGCCTGTGCGAGATATCAGTGCTGCGGCAACCCAACCTGAGCAAAAGAAAGAATACTCCAAGGTCGATATCACACAAGAGTGGCCATCCGCCCCAGTCGACTCGCTTGACAATACCCAGTGGGAAGCATTGAAACAGATCTTGGTCAAACCCCTTGCCATCGTTCAGGGTCCTCCAGGTACTGGCAAGACTTTTGTTTCGAGGGTTGCAGTGGAGATCCTACATGCGAACCGCAAGGCAGACGATCCACCTATAATCATTGCTGCCCAAACAAATCATGCCCTTGATCAGCTACTATCCCATGTCTCCCTCTTCGAGCCCAACTACATTCGACTAGGAGGCAGATCAACGAAGCCCGAAGTCAAGAAGCGTGCCCTGTTCGAGGTCCGACAAAGCGAGCGGATAAAACCTATTCCAGGAGGACTTCTTGGCAAATCGAATAGCTTCTTGACAAAACAGACCAATGGCCTGGTAGGACTCCTCGACCCCTTTATCTTTCCTGGATCCGATCCCTGGTCTACACATGAAGTGTCCGGTCCCAAGATGTTGCATAAGCTTGGTGTTCTCTCAGCCCAGCAAGCCAAATCCTTGGAAGATGGCGCTACTCAATGGGTGTCGGCAACTGCTGCTCTTGAGGGACCCATTAATCTCTGGCTCGGTAAGGCGCTAATCCCATTTGAAGTCAAAATTATGAATGAGAACTACGGCTTCGAGGAAGTCGACGATGACGACCTGGAGTTTGAGCAACTACGCGAGAACGAAGATTCCAATGGCATCAACGATGAAGAAGATATTGAGATGTTGAAAGGCCCGTGGTATCAACTGCATGATCGGTTCACGGTCCAAGAACCATCCGCCGCAGATCTCAGCAAAGCAGAGAAGCTCTTTGACTCTGCAAAAGATATGTGGAAGATCCCGGACTACTATCGTGCTCATGTCTACCATGTCATACAGTCACGAGCGAAGGCCAAGATCACGGCTCAGTTCCGCGAAGCCGCCAAAGTCTATGAGAAGCTGGTCAAAGACAACCTCGTTGGTAAGTGGGAGCAAGATGCGGTCTATCTGCAACGAGCGTCCGTCATCGGGATGACAACAACGGGTCTGAGCAAGTACCGACCTCTCATCTCAGCTCTCAAGCCCAAGATCATTCTCATCGAAGAGGCCGCCGAGGTCTTGGAAGCCCCTGTGACAGTGGCCTGTATCGAAACCCTTGAGCACCTGATCTTGGTTGGAGATCACCAGCAATTACAAGGTCATTGCAGTGTTCAAGAACTCGAGAATGAGCCATTCTACCTCAATGTCTCACTTTTCGAAAGACTGGTACGAAACGACATGCCATACAAGACTCTACTCCAGCAACGTCGGATGATGCCAGAGTTTCGCCGCCTCATCGGCGATCTTTATCCGAATCTCACAGATCATCAAAGCGTCGTTGATCGTCAGGTTGAACCATGGGGTATGGGTCAAATCAAGTCCTTTTTCTTCAATCACGAGTGGTGGGAGGCAAAGGACGCGTCCTTGTCAACTTTCAACCCTGAGGAAGCCAAGTTCATTGCTGGG
Source organism: Cladophialophora chaetospira (assembly GCA_030247875.1). Classification (NCBI taxonomy): domain Eukaryota; kingdom Fungi; phylum Ascomycota; class Eurotiomycetes; order Chaetothyriales; family Herpotrichiellaceae; genus Cladophialophora; species Cladophialophora chaetospira. Next base: position 330,187 of record JAPDRK010000020.1, on the reverse strand, counting down.
TTCTTCCGTTATCTATGCAGAAATGCCATCGACCCGACTCGAATCACGGTCCTGACATTCTACAACGGCCAACGCAAGCGTGTCCTCCGCGAGCTGAAAGAGTTCGCGGAGCTCCATACCTATGTAAATGTCAAGACGGTTGATTCATGTAAGTTTCACCTCTGCTAGGTGCATTGCAAACTGGTGCTGACCTGACATTAGACCAAGGAGAGGAAAATGACATCGTCATTCTCTCCCTCGCTCGAAATAACCAGGAAAACAAGATTGGCTTCCTGGAAAACATCAATCGAACTTGTGTCGCACTATCCCGGGCCAAATATGGATTCTATCTGTTCGGCAATGCTGAAATCCTTATGCGCAATAGCCCCCTGTGGTTCACTGTCCTCAGTCTTATGGAATCGAATCCACGGCGACGAGGTGATGTTCTCCCGATTATGTGCAAGCGCCATAGCAGAACTACGTTGATGAGATATTCCGAGGATTGGTCGAAGACAGATGGAGGCTGTATGAACCCATGTGGCACTACGCTACAGTGCGGTCATCCTTGCCCGTTACAATGCCATCCCTATTCGCACGACGTCGTTCAGTGTGCGTTAAAGTGTGGGAAGACCTTGCTTTGCGGCCACGGGTGCTCGAACAAGTGTAGCGAGACGTGCCTTTGCTCCTGCGAGGAATTCGCAAAGCTCAAACACGCAGAATTGGTGATGGAGCCGAGACACATGAGTCAGGATATTCAGGAAGCCCAGTTCAATGGTCAGCACCTTCCCAATTGTGGCAGCGCCTCTTACTTACCTCAACAGGATACTATTCCCGATGAAGGGCAATGGCAGGTCCGTCCCGCCTTGGACTGGGGTCCTTCTGGCGAAGAGACCGCCTCGACCGATCGACGCTCTACGAGAACGGGCTACCGCGTGGGTGGGGTTTGGAACCCCGTCCCGGACATGACAGTCAGAGCACATTCGCTGTCTCCTGCAAAGCAAGGTCAGCGTCGGAGACAATGGCAAGATTTTGCACAAGGAGGCTTTGTCGCCGATGACGAACGACTTCAGTTGATGGCTAGGCCGGCAGGTCGGCCCTCATCAGACAGCGGCTATGGGGAACAAAATTACTTTCAGGGTTCGTCTATCATTACAGAAGCAGTCCAAGTTCTAGCCGATGGCAGAAATCGGGTGGTGCAGGCATATCAACCTGGAAGAGCCCGCCTTCAGGGGACTCAAAAAGACGGCATTATTTCAGACTGGACGCCAAAGATCAGAGGCGGTGGAAGCCCGCAATCTAGCATGCCCGAGCGCAAGCTCTCACCGAAGAAAGTCACGGACATCCGGGTCACACAACAGTCTACCGGCGGCTGGCCAATTCCTTCGAACACTGGGAACGCAAACGAAAACAGTGCTTTGAACGATCTCAAGGACTTGGACGACTTTTTCCGTACAAGCTGAGCTATGGCAGCCTTTTAGGGTCAGTGCTTGTTGGGACGCAAAGCAGACACGGACCGAAGGCCGCTGTGGTATTAGCGAGCAAGTCCAAGTGACCAGCACAATCTTATGACGAGTGTACCAGAAGTGAAACGACCTGATACTGCACACCGCGCTTGTGGCTGGCACGACGCTTCTGCGGAAGTTTTCAGGAGCAGCAACAGAATTCAGCTGAAAATTGACACTCAGCGAGTGCTCCCGAAATAGCTGTATTAGAATCAAGACTCCCGAGTCACGAAGGCTCGTGACAAGTCCATTCATGATCATTTGACTTCATTCAAATACCGTGAAACAACTGATATGCAGGTAAATACAGGGTATTAAAAAAGTGAAATCCCACAACAGATGTGGCACCATCTTTACACATGAAGCGGTCGTCGCCCACATCGTCTTCGTCCCTTGCCTCCTCCCGCTTCAATTCCGAAGCTCAACGGCCGTCACCTGCGCTTTGGCGCGAAGCCGTCGATTTCGCCTCAAGCGAGCTTTTCCGGCAAGACGAGTTGATTATTCAATCGACGCACTCGATGCTTGAATCGCATGCTGGAGGGGAGGCGTGCGCTGGAATCCTTCGAACCGCCTTGAAGAGGAGAGCTGGGTGCCGCCGTAGCCGTGGGTAATTCCGAGGCGTCAATGGGCCCCGTCATGACCTGGAGTTGGAGAATCGTGCTGGAAGCAGCGAGTTCCACCGTACACTGCACGCGTGTGCAGTTGAACAACCGCATGCCGTCTGAGTGCCGTAATGGAACGTTCTAAAGAGTATCTTCTCGAGTCCCCCTGTCCCCTCAAGTTCATAAGAACACCAGACCCAATATGACGGCAAGCGCAGTCGTCAGATATCCGTACCGATTTGTGGACAACTCAATCGAGTCCGAGGACAACGAAGATGTAGTGAAGATCAGGTCACTCGTGATCTGAGTTGAGTTGAAGCAGTTGCTTGCATTGACTTCGGGCACATCTTCAGGGTCGGCGAAGGTGATATCGACGCAATTGTACAATGCAGCCCCGTGCACGGCAGTCTCGATCAACTGTATTGTTGCATTGTCTCCCACATTGACAGTAAGATTGGCGGGAAGAGGCACTTGTGGGAAGCAGAAGGTGCCTGGGTATGGGTCTTTGCTGGGGCCGATGATCTGCACGCCGGACAGCATGACATTCGACATATTCGGAGGATTTGTTCCCAGGCCTAAGTTGATGTAGATAAAAGCTGACCCGTGGCCCTGGAACCATCCAGGTTGGAAGGCGACTGCACCGCCTTTCAAGGGCCATTTCGTGCGATTTTGCGATGTGGGCATACCGCCGCCTGCTCTTGTTAGTTCCCAGCATTTCGATACAGCTCGTAAAAAGACTCACAAGGATACATCCATTGCATGCCATATGGATAGAGATAATCTTGTCCTTCGGCAAATGTGCCCAAGCCGTCCGTGTCCTCGACGGTGCCATTTGAGTGCAAATTGTCTCCTCTCCATCCAGGATATGTAATCACCGTATGCGCAGAGACGAGGCCAAGGAACGAGAGGAGTGCAAGGGCTATCGACGAGATCGAGCTTGAATGCATTCTGCCGGGCGTGCTTGATTAATCAATGCCGGTTGTCTGTGCGACGCCGAAGCAGCGGGCGTTGGATAGGACGTGGAGAGGAAGATCGCACAGTCAAGTGTTCTTCGAAGCTTGCTGACTTTTGTCCTGGGATCGAGGTCAGTCGAGCTTCACAGTGACCAGGCCGGTGAGGTCGCAGTGGAGAGCTTCTCTCGAGGTGAGAGACCGTCGACTCGCCATGGCAGCGGCCATTCGGGTGTTATAGGTTTGGCCAAAGTGATTGGGATTAGGCCAGACGGACAGCCGCCCAGCATGCAACTTCACTTGGTCTCCGGACACGAGATAACTGTGATGTGGGCGGTCATTGGCCGTGGTGCAAGAGCACTGGGCGGTAAAAAGGTCGAGGTCTGCCACGATCTGGGAGCTGATTGGAAGGAGCTCTGCTGACATGCAGGGTAAATCACCTAGCCGGTTACTCCTCCACTTAAGAGGCCGGCCCGCAATGGAGACTTGACCTTCAAAACGACCCTTCATTGTTGGTCTGCCCACTCCCGATCGAGCACTCAATTTTGCTGCTGGCTTTGTTCTCAAATCTCATCTGGATCACAGCATGCACCGAGCTTCCAAAGACACGCAAGCTTCGAGTTCCCCAGCGGCAAAGCTACCCCCTTTCTGGTTGCATTGCAAGACATCGTGCGTCTGGCGCCTGCAAAGATTGCTTTCCTAGACACTGTTCAGGAGAGTGCAGAACCTCCTCTACAGATGAATGATTCCAGAAGATTGCTTAGACAACTTAGGTCTTATGCTTGGCCGGCCTGAATGCTTCTAGCAAGTCTATCGTTCCACGTTCGCGGACTGTTCCTGGCACTCGCACTCGCCCAGCTCCGGAAAGCGGCGGCCGACGAATCCAGTTCGAGTACAGAGTACGATTGGCTCTGCTGCATCTTGATGACAAAAGCCCTTCTTCTCCAGGCCTCTCATAGTGCCTGGCGAATCACCGTCTGGACTGAGTTTCATGCCATAAAAGGAATTGCATCTAATCCTCATTTCAGCCTTGTATACGACTACCGCCGCAACCCACCTCTGATCCGTTGCTCGACATGGCTGGTTTGTTCCATTTTGACCATCTCTGCCTGCATAGCGCTTCGCCGTCCTTTGCCGGATTTACAATCAAATTCTGTGGAACAAGGGTCAAGTAAGCCAATGCCAAGGGTGTTCGGTCGAATTTAGTGGAGCACTGAGGTATCCAGATATTGATGTTGGACGTCAATGGGGCATGTATTATGAATCGAGGAGATCGGCGAGCCCTCAAATTCAGCCGTGTCTGTATATAATGACCTTTTTTCCAGCGAGTCTCGATATCCTTCAGCACATTAGTCAAAGAAGTCAGGCACCCAACTTATAGCACCTGCCATCCTCACTCAAGCACCAAATCCACCAACACCACCAATACCGTCATGCCCTCATATCTAGTCACCGGCGCGAATCGTGGCATAGGAGTAAGCCCAGTTCGAACCTCCAGTTGATGTGCGCTGACCAAGTTCCAGTACGGCTTCGTGCAATACCTTGCCAAAGATCCTGGGAACACGGTCATCGGTATCGTTCGAGACAAAGCTGCCGCGGACAAGACAGTCGCGGCCGATGGCTTCAAGAACGTCACCATGATCCAGGCCGAGGTTGCGGACCGCAAGTCCCTCTTGAGCGCCAGAGACAAGGTGGCCGAGATCACTGGCGGCGGTCTCGACTATCTGATCAACAATGCGGCATTTATCGACAAAACCTCAATGGGCAAGACACTAGATGACTTTGAAGATGATATCGAAACCTTGGAGTATGCTCTGAACGAGTCCTTCAAAGTCAATGTCGTCGGTGTCATCCACACGATCAATGTTTTCTTGCCGCTCATCAAGAAAGGATCTGCAAAGAAAGTGACTCTTATCTCCAGTGGCGCGGCTGACCCGGCGCTCGTCAATTCCGGGATCGCGACAGACGGTCCCTACTCGATCAGCAAAGCCGCTGCCAATTTGGCGATATTCAAGTACAACGCAAAGTATCAGAAGGAAGGCTATCTGTTCTTCGCGTTGTCACCGGGTGTGGTGAAGACATGGGTTGGAGATGCGATACCTCCTATCATTGCCGATTTGGAAAAGAACGCTCCTGGTTGGGGCGGGCCGCTGGAACCTTTGGAGTCGGCCACCATGTGTGTGGATGTGATACATTCGTTCACTGCTGAGAAGGATGGCGGCTCGTTTGTCTCTCACCATGGAAATCAGCAATGGCTGTGAAGGGCAGGTGATGTAGACGTAGGATAGCGCACAAGGCTGATAGCTCAGCCTTGCCGGATGAACTACGGATGAAATTGCACCCACTGACTTCCCAAGATCGCTTGAGATTAATGCTTCAGTATCTGAGCCATGGTCGGCAACATGTCATCTACGTGCTTGCCTCGCGGGTGTAGGTTTTCCGTCACATTGATGTTAGAATTCAATCTACTTACCTCAATCCCATGACTTCCAGCTGCGTCTGACTGTCCAACTTCGAGTGACCTTTTCTCCGTGCCTCCTTAGCCCTCCCGGCGCGATGCCGCACACAAGTCACCGGAATAAGAAAGGAAAACAGAACAAGAGGCAAGAGATCTTGGACGGGGATGGCTGGACACGAATAAGCTCCACCGGCCGGTTGTACAAGACCACCTCAGACCCGATAACAAATGGAGTCGTGCATGGCTTGGGCGAAGTTACAGACACTTTCATGAACCGACTCCCACCCATTAGACCCATGTTGGCAGCCAAAGGCTCGTCTTTAGAGTCAATGCGAGCACAGTACTCCAAGGTGGAAGCAATATGGCTGGAAACAGAGTTATGCCGGAAACTCAAACAAACCCTCGTTGAAAGGGCCTTGACGGGCGCGGACAAGATCTCAACTTGCGTCCTCCTCGGCTCTGGCAGTTTCTGCGGCGATGCGATCCACTGGATGAACAGGCATGAGGTTGCATACTTCCAACTCGCTGCGCTCAAGACGGCGGTTAACACGATCGAAACAGAGCAAGGTCGACCAGTCTCTGCCTACGCCCAAGAACCGTACTATAACGAGCTCGATGCCGAGCTTCTCGCCAGTCTCGATGTCACTAAAGTCGACCATCCCAGAGGCTTTGAACTGCTTGATGAATGCTCCTTTGCATATTCTCCCGCAGCGGAAATAAGGATCGAGCAGATGGTCCTGGCACGAATGCCCCAAATCTGGCTGCATCGGCAATTCAATCCCTGGCTACGACCCGACACTGAACCGAGCTCGGAGTTGCAAGACCCCTTCATAAAGACGCACGATTATTCGGACCTGCCGCATGCAGCTCTCAGGGGCTTTCCCTTCCAGAACTCGGTGATCTGGTGGAAGAAGCATGATGATGCCGAGGACACCTGAACAATCTCTGATTGTCTACTTGATCTCGGAACTCTGCACAACCGTGCCAAAGGCATCGCTCAGCTCCTTCAGCGTCGCCTCGGTAACCTCCGATCCGCTGAGTCCAGGAATATCTCGATCTCCAATCGCATCCTTAGCCAGGACGACATTATAGCCCAGATCGTTCCCCGCTCGGGCCGTGGTGCTCACGCACACGTGCGCCATATACCCAGTCAAGACAGTCGTCTTCCCTTTCTCCCCGAGCCCGCTCAAATAGTCGTGTAGATCCGTATTCGCGAAGCCGGAGATCGTTTCCTTGGCAATTACCTTCTCGCCGGGGCGGGCTTTCAGCTCGTCGAATTCTTCCGCGAGGGCTGTGCTGGGTGTGAAGATTGGAGCACCTTCTGGCGCTTTGTGCACGACGTGCACGATGTTCTTGCCGTCTCCGGCGGCGCGGTATTTCTCGAGAAGGCCGGCGATGGCTTTGCGGGTTTGGTCGATGTTGACGGTTTTGAGTTGGCCGTCGGCGTATCTTGGCATGTGTCAGGATTGACAATTTTCGAAGAGGAAGATATCTCAGGGGTTGGGTTTCACTCACTCGTTTTGCGCATCAATGATGATCAATGTGCTGTCGCTAGGGGATGCTGTGGCCGGTGGCGCGCCGAGCAGAGCCCTTAGTGACTTGACTTCCGTTGCCGATGACATTATCGAGTGGTGACTTAAAGTTTAGTGATGAAAAGATGAAATGAAAGTTCTTGCTTCGAACAAAGTGAGGGCAGCACTTTCTCTCCTTATATAGTATGCGATGCGATCATGCAATGACCCACTCTAACGTAGCAGTTCAATCTTCCCTCCCTCTTTTTTGTCCGCACCTTGTTCACGGCGTCAAGCTGACAGATTGTTCTTTGTGCATTTCTATAGAAGTTCAGTAATACTACCGGCCGAGCGCCAAAACGAGTGTCACGAACGATGAGGCAATGGCGGAAAGTGACCTTGCCTGCCACATCAACCATGTTGCCGAATGCCCCTCATTCTCTACGACACTTCGAGATCCATCATCCGGCGGAAAGTGATGTGATTGGCTCGCCTTCCTTCGATGATGAGATGGAACTATACTCGAAGCTGATTAGCGATGACTGGCGATATCAAAAGCAGCGCGAGCTTGAGATGTGGCGAGTGGCTTGGTAGCGACTTTAGTGGCATTAGTATATAAGTAACTGACAGCTATTTCCCAGACTCCGTAATGATATCGAAATGGGGGCGGAAAGCCATGGCAAGAGAAATTTCATGCGGAGAATCGATGTGGACAGGGCGTGACCTCGTCTACCATAGCCACCCTCGAGCCACTTTACCACTTCAGACAACGCCCGACTTTATCGCATTGCCTCAGCTTCGCCAATAGAAGGCCAATGAGCTTCTCTGGCGCCCGCCGCTGCAGTGGCAGGCAGACTAAGAAGCTGAACCGCATTATGGGAAACGGAGGACAGGTTGCATTGCAATTCCTTCCATAGCAAGCCGGGTTCCTGTTGTAACTCACCGAGGTCTTCCTCTTGCAGTGCACTTCTCATCAAGGCATCCTTCTTTGGTTGAATTTGTTTTGTCAGCCCTCAATGCCGTCTAGCAGGTCCGATGTGTCTCCTGTAACCCCGACGCAGGGCCATGCCATCGATAGGCCTTCACAGGTGACCAACGGCTCGGAAAATGCTTCGGTTCAGTCTTTGTCCGATACGTACCGCCATCGTGATGAGGGCTCCACCGCCACTCAAAGGAGGCTGCCCTCGATCGAAATGACAGAAGGCTTCGTTCGCAAGCCCTCAGAGTCCGCTCCGTCCCAGCAGGCGAAACTCCAAGCGGATGGGCACGACAGCACAATTAGGAACTTCCCTGAGAAGACCAGTGCATCGAACCACGTCCCCGATCAGAAGAGGTCTCTTTGGAGAAGATCATGGAAGTGGTGCAAGACAACCATGAGCGATACATGGGCTCTGGAATTTGCTGCCCTAATACTGGCGTGCATCTGCTTGACTGTCATCATGGTGCTCTGTGGAGTCTTTCAGAACAAGTCACTACGACACTGGCATTCATATTTCAGCATCAACACGCTGGTGTCTGTCCTCGGGACCGTGATGAAGAGTTGCATTCTTCTCGCGACAGCCGCTGGACTAGGACAGCTGAACTGGGCCTGGTTCGATCGTCAGCCGAACCCATTCTCAGACTTCGACTCCCACGACCAAGCCTCGCGTGGACCCATCGGAGCAGCTGCATTGTTGTATCGTTTGAGATTCTGGCATCTTGCCTCTCTGGGTTGTCTTGTCACTATCCTTTCACTGTTTTCGGACGCCTTCATTCAAGCTTCAGTCGAAATCTCAACCCGGACCGTTGGTCAAGAGAATGCCGCGACCATTCCCATCTGTACCGATTTGGTCCGTGGTGGCCTGTCCTACGGTCGAGCGGCAGCAGCTCTGTACAGTGGGATCAGCCTGGATGGCACAATGCCCATGCAAACAACGTTGCAAGCTGTGTGTCCAACTGGTAACTGCACATACAGCGCTTTTGATTCGCTGGGGCGTCTGCTCTACTTGTGATAGTAAGATACCTATCACCTGCGAGGAGACAATAAACTCGGCCGAGCATCAGGTGAAGATTGTGACAATACCAACGGCCACCGGTCCCTTATCATTGAGCATTGAGCTCGCTACCAACGGACTCGACTCCATGAATTACACCTACATCGCGTACAACTCCTCCGCACACCTAGGAGTCGATAATGGCCAGTCACCCTTTTCAAGACCAAATTACGATATCCCGGATCCGCATGGGCTGCCGTTGATCACCTACGCCTTCATTCAACTGAACGACTCCTTCTCAGATCAGGCTAAGGATTCTACTAACACCAAACTTGACTGGCTCAATCCCCACACCGTTTCGCGGTACGTTCAAGCGATCCACTGCACTTTCTCCGTGTGTGCACAACGTTGGACCAGTCAAGTCGAGAGTGGCAGAGTGATCGAAAATGTTATACGACACCAGTCTTCTGGCAACTTTGTGCAAGAAAGCCAGCCGAACTCTGCCTCCCCCTCTGATGTCTTCTTCCACTTTGATGGGAATTGGAGTGACGCCTTGTCCGCAGATCCCATCATGGCCGAAGCCTATGCAGTGAATCTCATATTGGACGATCTCGTCGGATTCGCTAACCCGAGCAATATTTATACCACTACAGGGTCATATAGTACCGGCGGCGTGCCCGGTCCAGGTGGCTCTGGAGGCGCTCTTGTGCCATTTGTCCTTCGCAACTTCGACAATATCTCATACACGTTCGATCGGGCAGCACTTTCGGTCAGTCTTGCCATGCGGTCGTGGTCTTCTACACAGATTGGCGGTCTGCTGAACGGCACGGCTATCAGCACAGAAGCTTACTTCCGAGCTCGCTGGCCTTTCCTCACGGTCCCTCTGTTGTTCCTCTTCTCGTCGCTGATATTCGTCTCTCTTACTGCGTGGCAGAGTCATCGTTCTGGCTTACCGCTGTGGAAGACTAATGTTCTGGCAGCGGTAGTGCATGCCGGGCGCAATGTATCGAGGGCAGGAGCAGGAAGACTTTCAAGGCCTAGTAGTCTACAGGAGTGGGCCGAGAATGAGAGGACTGCTATTCCGTGGGGAGGACTCCGAGATGCTGGATAGCGAGACAAGCGGGCAGAGCGAGTGGAAAACCCGAACAGTAAGATTCCTGTTGTACTTGTCTCGCCATGAGCAGTCAACACGGCGACTGAAAGAGACAGAGACGAGGTGAGGCGAGCACGACGATATGGAGAATCCAATCCATTCAAAACCTGCCTACCTACCTATCCGACCCTACTTTTCACCCGCCACGGGCAAGAAACTACATACTTGTCATAGACCTAGCCAGGTTGGTCTTGCTTGCTCATGTACACTGGATCTGTCAAAAACGTTGTCTGCACATGACTCTTGAACCTGCCCTTCCCACTCCCACCTTAACACGATCCCCTCCTCCATCCCTCCCCAACACTACAATCTCGAGCCGTGAATGATCTTCATATCGACAATCAACTCGCGCCCACCATCATTGATGACCAAGACTCTCACACTCCCTCTCCCATCACTGAAAGCTCGATCAATCCTGCCGAACAACCCACCCTGATCAACGACCGGCAATCCCTGCTTGACATCTCCCGTCTCAGTCATAGCCACAACCTGACCATCGTCACGAATGTCCAAGACGCGGTACTGCTTGAAGACCGGGCCGAGCATGGTCTGCACGATCACAGATGGGGCAGGGTTGCTGATGAAGGAGGTCTCCTCGTGCAATTGGCGGGTGAAGAGATCGACACCGAGGTAGCGGTACTGGCCGGTCTGCGACGACATCGTGATACGGATGACCTGGCTGGGACGGCCCTGGAGAAGCAGAATATCGCCGATACGGATGAAGTGGCACTGGATGGGGACACCGCGGCCGCCGAAGCGAGGCTCGACGTAGCGGACTTGCTCGACATTACCGTCACGCACGCGGGATGGCCCACTAGTCTCTCGTGTCTCGGTGATTGTCACCTCTTCCCGGCCACCGTCATGGTGATGATGGTGTCCGCCGGAGAAGGGATGCAGGACGCGGTCGGCAGCTCGCTCCACGCCACGGCGGAAGCTGTGGTATTGACCTTCGTCGTCGTAGTAGCCCATGTCTCTTTTGATCGGTTGGTCGACCTTGATCTCCTCTTTCTCGAATGTGACTTCTTTGGCGGGGCGGCGACGCTCGTATTCGATGTCGTAGGTCGGGTCGGTGCGGCGACGGTACTCGCGTTCGGTGACGTCTAGTTGATTCTCGACGGTCTTGTCGTAGGTCTGGCGGCGGTCGACGTCGATCTCCACGTGGTCTCTGGTGTCTCGACGGTCGATTTCGATGTCGACGTTGGTGGACTTGTACTCGGCGGGTGCACGGTACCTGTAGAGCATGTCAGCGGAGGTCAATGCAGAGAAGAGCACGGTGCAATCCGGGGTGCATGTTGACACGGACCGTGTCGGGGCACGTACTTTTCACGAGTAAGCTCTACTTCGGGATATCTGCCGTCCCTTTCCTCGTAGATTCGAACGTCGTCCTTTCTGTACTGTTGGTCGCGGCGTGGACGGTTGCTGTCTCTGTAGGAGATGTCGACTTCTTCCTTGGAGTACCGAGTATCTTCCCGTCCGACGCGCGAGGATGGGGGCAGTTGAACCTCCCCTTCTACCTTTGTGACAGTAGTTTCTTGTTGGGAAGCGTCACTCCGGTACGTTGACGGGAAGACACTGGGCGGAATGGGGACTCTGGCGTCAAAGTCCAGATTGCCAGCTTCTAAAGGCGCCTCAACTCTCTTCTCCCTTGCGGCAGTCGAGAGTCAAGACTGTCTTAGGGGGAAATGGGGTCTGGGGGTGGTCTGGCAGCGGCGTTGGAGCTTGTGAGGCCAACAATGCACGCTGAGCACTTGGGTCTTTGGGGGTGGGCAGGAATGCAGATGGGTTTGTGTGAAGCGAGAAGAAGGGAAAGAGGAGGGTCAAAGCACAAGACGCACGGATTTATCTAGCACAGGGGATGCAGAAGTGGAGATTGGCTTCGAAAGTGAAGGCCGAGACAGCCGCTCACAGCCCAATTGCAAACAAACATCGTTGCCCGGGCGATCAGGCTTTGGTCGGCATGATTCCTCCCGACCTTTGCCTCCTTCTGAGCTGCAATGCATCAGCTTGTTTCTCGCAGTGTAAATCGTTCTGCACATCAACGGCCTTGAGACGATAGAGACAGGAAGTTCTCTGTCCCAAGACTTCGGATTGTGTGTGACATGAAATCTATCCAGCTAGATCCTACACCATCCGCGACGGGCCACCATCCCAGTTCCTCAAATCCCAAGGCCTTTCGTGTGCCCTCATCATTGGTTTCGTGTCACCTTTATGCCTGACCAACGCAGCCAGAAGAAAGCACCTCATGCAGTGTCCTCACAGCTCACGGGAACAACACGCACCCTTTACGGACCTTTCGGCCACTCAAGCAAAAGTCTCCCACTTGACGTGAAGAGAAGGACCATTTTGACGCGTGGGTGAGGCGCCTTGCATGCAGGTGCTCAGCTCGAATGGTCCAGCTAGCTGCATTGGCGCATATGCATGCAGCTTCGGATTGACGCATCTCGCAAACTCCTCTGCCAACGACAGGCAACATCGACAAGGATGAGACTCGTAATATGCTTCTCACAATACCGTCAAGCATGTGGCATCTTAATGATGATTGTCTCGGTCTGTGCTTTTGACAAACGCCTTGCCATCCTGGCTGTCCGGTTGACTTTTCGTCTTGTATCTCTACAGGCATCTGTCCAAACCCCGTCTTTTGAAGTAGCCAACCATTTTTCCGCTCTCAATGCTTGATCTTCGTATTGAGAAATGACCCTCCCGCGCCTCGCTATGCTTCGAACTCACAACCTCTCGTTACCCTACACTACTCCGCAAAACCAACGACTGCGTTAGTGCCTCTGCACACAATTCCATTCATACTATATCCGTCATTAGTGAGCCTTGTCATGCATATCCCTCAGCGAACAACTCACCACTCTGCCATCCTCATCTCCCGTGTACACCACCTGCGCCATGGGTAAAATGCAACTGATCCCTGCATTGACATTCGCACCGTCATCCCGGCTGCCGTCAGCATGATTGAGCTGTCGAATGAGTTCAAGTTCAAACCGTCCTCCGCGGACCACTTTGCTCCAGATACGCACTTGACCCCGCTTGTGGCCCGTGAAGACCAGATCACGCTCGAGCCACTCGTTGCCGGCTCCTTCGTAGCAAGCGCAAGAGACGATGCTCTCCTGAGAACGGTCTCCAGAATCCTGTCTCAGCAGCAAGTCGCCATTCAAGGTATACATGCTGATTTCGTGGCCATGGCAAAGTACGATATTGCCCGTCACATCGTTGATGGTCGCACACTGTACCTGCAGCTCGTCGCCCAACTTGCGAATGAACTCACACCGGTTGAGATCCCAGAGCATGACTTGTCCGTCGGTCGACGCCGAGAGTAGTGCATTGAACGACCTCGAAATGGCCAACACACTCACCGTCTCGCGATGGCCAAAAAGGCTGGCTCGCGGATGCAGTTCGACCGTTTTGCCGCTCTCGACCACGTTCCACACAGCAACAGTGCAGTCCGTTCCGGCCGTGATCAGCGTCTTCGAGTCCAGGAAGAGGGCGCAAGATAACTGCCCGATGTGTAGATGCTCAAAGAGTCCGATCTGCTTCCTGCTCTCGGTCGAGTAGAAGCGGACACTGTTGTCAGAGAAGCCCCATTCGAGGTACATGTCGTAGTCTGGAGGGATGTTGAGTCGGAATGGACCCGAGCATAGCAAGCGATCGGCCTTCCAAGAGAATCTGAGCGACGCCACCCTTTCACCAGTCTCCAGCAGGGTCGATGGGATTCGAGTCAATGACTCCGCTGCAGTGTCAAGTCGTTTATATCGATGGCGGATTTGTTCCCGAGCTGGATGAGGCTTATTGAAGATCTGATATGGTGTTTGACCGAAATTGTGAATGATGCCGATGGTCGCGAGTCGCTCCATTGGATCAGTGATAGTGTCCAGGTCTTTGGCTCCTTGGTACGAGAGGTAATGGAAAACATTGACAGCATCAACTGCTGCTTCACCTTTCTGCTTGCTGCCGAAGATCAGGTCGATCCATTTGTGAAGGTTGCGGCTGACGTGGGGACTTTCTAGCGCCTCACGCTGCTTTGCAATGAAGATGCGAGGGTCGCCTTTGGCCCACGGTGGAAGCTCGACGTTTCCAACTGACTGAGAGGTCTGTCTGGTCCCGAAATCGAAATCGTTGACGTTGACCAGAAACTCTGGTAGATAGTAGAATTCTGGAGTAAGTTCCCGAACATCCGACATGTTCATGCGAGATGCAGACTTCCAAGCCCCCTCAATCGAGAAGAACATACGATCTGCATGGTCAAACGTTCCGCCCTGCAGGAGAAGGTACGACTTGACAAAGGGCTGCAGCCGAATGAGGTAAGATGTCACAATCATTGCCGAGGAATAGTGTGTCCCGTAGTGGAAGGCCGGCGTATTGCTGTCGCCCATCTCTGCGAAAGTCTGATATCGTTCTCGGAATCCTTTTTCGCGCTCGAGGGTTTGACAGCCCATGGGCTTCGAGAGATCACGGAATGTTTTCGGATGCGTGAAGTCAAGCTCTTCGCTGGTGTAGTCGGCGATAACCCATGGGAACACCGGGTACTGCGTCAAGTCGTTATATGTCCGCCCGGCCATTGTGTTGATGAGCATGAGGTAGTGGAAATTGGACATTTCTCCCTTTTGCCATTTCCGCGTGGCAGCAAGGTAGTTTGACTGCTGGCTGAACACATTGGCAAACTTGGAACCCAAGGTCTGCGGCTCGTCGTCGACACTGCGCAATGTTTCATAGCGCCAAGCTGTGTCTGGATGTGTACTGGGTCCCGTCGATGAGGGTGCTTTGGCACTGATGAGGCCGTGCAAGTCGTTGCGAATCTGCGGAGAGATGACAGTCAAGAGGTAGCTCCTGCCATCGCCGAAGAAGATCTCAGTCGCCACATCTCGGAAGAGGAAGCGACGCTTCGAGACACTAATGATGTCGGACCACTTCCAGCTGCGGGTGCCATGCTCGTCAGTGCGCGAGACAGTCTTGCGTTCAGTTACATCACGGCCTGAAATCATCCGGACGTAAGGGTCGCGTTCTTCCTGCGGTGCTTGCCAGACGTTGACAATTTCGCCATCGGCCCGTTGGAAGAAACCATCGAGGATGTATATGTAGTCTTTGCCGATAATCAGCAATCCTTCGACAGCCTCAAGTCCGAGGATGCGGGAGATGTTCGCCACGTGTTTGACTTGATCACCTCGATGCAGACTGCGCATCACTTTCCGATTCTTGTCTTCGAAGTCGTCCAAGTCGGCGTTGGGATCTTCGACGAGCTCGAAACTTTCCTCTCCTTCGACCTCTTCGCTTTGCTCTTCATTGACAACTTCCTGATGCTCGGATTGCTCGCTGCTTTCCTGAAGCTGGGGGAACGGCTCAGTGTTGCTCTCTGTTCGCTTCAGAGCCTCCACCGGCGTAATTCCACCGGGTGTCACACCAATCGTCTCAGCCGTCGACATCTTGGTGTTCCGAGTGTCAAGACGTAGTTGTAACATGTCAGATCCTTTCCTTTTCGGCTGCTGGTCTTCTTCAGTGTAGGTAAAGTCTTCGTGCAGGCGCATGCGCATTCGGTTTCGACCTTCCGTTTGATCCAACCTCCATTTCCGAGGTTTGTCTATGGCAAAAAGTCCAGCTGGTCGGCTCGTATCCCGTTGCATCCGGTTGAAACTAGTTTCAGTGTAGAGAAGATCGTCCTGCTGGTCCTGGAGCAGTCTTTGATGCTTGAGGTATTCGGAAGAGTAGATATTTGCGGTCCAGTTCTCGAATGCAAGCTCATGGCGACGTGTAAGATCTTCACGATCGGCTTCTTCTCGTGCCCATTGTTTAACCTTCTCCCTTCTACGAGCTATCCGCAGTCGTCCGTTCTCTTCTGCCCTTTTGTTCTCCAACGTGACAAAATTGGTCCACTGCTTCGATAGGATGTCAAAGAACAAGGAATCTAGCTCGCTTCTGTGCTCGTCGACCCAGTGGAGGAACGTCTCGTTGTCAAGTTCAACGAGCTTCGCAAAGCCAGTGGTCAACTCTGAACCTTCAAGTTGTCCGAAGATCGCCACGGCTTCGTCGGGCTTCTGCACGAGGATAATCCGCCAAAGATTAGCCGCTGCTTCGCGGACGGCGGTTGTCGAAGAGATGAGGTTTGCATAAAGCAGGTAGCAAATCAATTGTAGATTTGTCGATTGAGTTTCCTCGCCGGAAAGTAGCACCGTTTGCCAGTATGTCAATTTCTCCAGGAACGGTAACGAATCATTGTCATGAGTGGAGGACAGAGAGAGAAGGACTGTGCGGAAGACAACAGCACGAATTATCGCGATCGCCTGCGCGCAAAGCCTTACCGACTTCAACTTTGCAATGTCAGGGCGCTGCAGGTATTCCAAGATAGAGCCAGAAAAGTCGAGGACGGGATCAGCACCACCGATAAACCAGCCTTCGAATAGTGCCTCCTCAAGATGTCCGAATAAGCGGGCTAAATTAGTCAGGACTCTGGGCTCGGAAAGGACCTTCTGATTCAGTGCGACCTGATTTGACAGTTGCGAGACGGTATTTCTGAGGATCCACGTTTCGAAATAGGATTGATGTTCAACAAAGCCCGGTGGCGTCTTTAAGAAGAGACCAAGTCCGGGAAACTCCTTTCTCACCAGAATCTGATCGGCAAAGACCGATATGACAATCTCTAGCATACTCTGAACGATCGAATGTCCATCATGAAGCTCGGGCATCTTTCCTAGAGCACTCGAACCGTTTGAAGCAGTTGTGGCGACTGCACCATTCTGATGTGCATGTTCCTTCGTGACCAGGACGAAAGATGATCCTCGTCGAAGTGTCTTGCCTCTGGTCGCCAGAGATGAACTTTCGGTCTCAGTCGTTCGGATCACTGGAGGAGCGGTAGAAAGTGGATGCACAACGACGTCTCCGCCATCGAACGTGAGCATGGAATCGCGAGCATCCAGCTCAGTTTTGGCTTCAACTGTATCGGATCCAACCACGACAGGGAAGAGGACGGCAAGGAGGTCCTGGATGTAGGATGAAGAGATGGCAAAATCCCGGAACTTCTGCGATCTTGTATGCAGGTCTGCCAGAAATCGGACAACCGTAGTAAGAGTTTCAACATGCTGATTCGTGACAATCGTGAGAAGAGGATTCGGTGGTGCCATTGTTGACATCGAGAGGCGCTCGGGAGGACCGTTCAGATCTTCTAGTGGCGGAGCCAACAAGTTGGCAGCTTGATGCTTTTTCGATGACACGATTGTCTTCAGACCACTTTGCAACATTCCCATAATAACTTCAAGAATCTCCGGATTCGTCACCGAGAGTTCTTTCTTGCTAGCGAAGAGATCAATGAACCCGAATAGATCAAAACTTCTATCCAGGTCCAAACTACCCACATCCAAGTCAAATAGAATGGCGAACAAGGCGGGCCAAAGTGCAGGCAGGTGCCACCACCGTTTTAGGCGGTACGCCATGATCGTGAAACCGGATGTCTTTGAGGTGTCCTTGAATTTCTTGACATAGCTTTCGCCGTGCACAACGAGTAACCTGGCCAAAATTCTCATCGACAGCACCACGACCTCTGGCGAAGTCTCAGACAAAAGATACAGTAGCCACTTGTTTGTGACAGTCTTGGCAAATTTCTTGATCAGGCTGTCGTCGTCTTTGCGGCAGAGCATCTCCGAGTACAGACGCAGGACCTCCATCCCGATCTCGAAATGAGACAAGTTCGGTTCCTCCTTGGAACCGTGTGAAGAGCCACCAGATGAGCTCCTCTGCCGTGCTTCCCTTCGGCTTGGCTTCCGCAATTGTAAGCCCATGTTGCGTTTGTTGACCGAGAATGTCACGAATAGCGCCAGTGAGCGCAGTGTTTCCTGCGACAATGATTGCGGCAAGAGAATCTTGATTGCAGCCATATACTGTGGCACGATAGCACGCGAGACCGGCTCTGACTTCAACGCTTCCATTAGTCGCTTTAGAACTCGCATCCTGGTCAACCTCTTCAGGTTGAAGCGCTTGTGTTCGCTTTGCTCCGCAAATATTTGGAATTGGTCAAAATACAGCTGCTGTACGGGAAGTGGGCCTGATCTCCAAAGGCTCGTGTCTGCGACCAAGACTTTATAGGCCAGTGGATTGTTGATCACCGACTTTGCTAAGTCTCCTGTGTTGTAGCCGGTGAACGTGAGGATTGATGTAAGAACTCGCATGCTTAGTCCCGTTCTGTCGAGTCTCGAGGTTGGTATTGCCCAGCCGAGCTTCGCCGATTCGCCGTTGGTCTGCGTGGGCAAGCTGAGCTTCTCCTTGAGGAGCATTGCGAGGATAGCGTAGCCACCGTCTCTTTCCATCACTTCGCTGTTCCTCCAGCTATGTCGAACAGTCTCGAGTAGGATGTCCACCGCAAGGGCAACCTCTTCTGTAGTGCGGGCTCGTTGAACGAGTCCCAGACCGACCGCACCGCAACCGCCCAGACGCCAGCTTGCATCGTCTAGGGACTGCGGAACTGCTACTGTTGGATCACCCATGAGCATGAACACACCTCGGGCTTGAGTCAAGGCATCGTTAATGGCAGGAACTGCGCCGTTGATAGCAACCGCATTCGTACCCGATCGTGTATAGGTCATCAAATTCTTTGCCGCCAACCTCGATAAAGAGCGAATCAATTGTGATTCGTCAATGTTGTTTCGGTCGTCATTGTCAAGGATGCTCGCTGGTGACACGTTGATCAGAAGCTTGTCTTCGCGAATGAGGCTGCTTGCCTTGTGCCGAATTGCCAGGATCAGTTCCGACTGTTCCTCCTTTCCCTGGTGCAAGAGCTCATTTCGGAGATTCAGTGCTGCAGAAGCTTCATATGTCTGGAAGGAGCCCAGGCAGTCCTGAAAGTTGCCATGGTACTTAGGACCCAGATGATAGAATACGGAGACTAGATCGTCGCTGGTCGTGTCCTGGAATAATATTGCAGACCCGAGCGACCATTTGGAGAGGCAACCTGCTCCCGCAGAGTTAGGTGACAGGTCTTGAGGAGTGCCAAAGAACGCTTGCACTTTGATGTTTTGCCCGCGGTCATTTGGGGGAACAGAAGGATAATTCGCCTTTTGCTGCTCGGCAAAGTCACCATTCACAAACAGCAGGGCCTTAGAAGAAGAGGTAGTGCGTGGTTTTTTGTGCACGATGCAGATATGGTACCACTGATCAGGTTGGAAAGCGACCGACTTGAATCTGACACTGGGCCGGTTGCCCTGTATTGCTGTCTGCAAGATCAAGTGATGGGTATCTTTCTCGAGGTATGCAAGAATGAAACATGTTTGAGTTTTGTCGAACGCACCGAAGAGGGTCGTGTGTGCTTCGGGGTCGAAAGCGTCGAATCGTGCCCATAAACTCAACGTGTACCCGGCTGTGTCGACAGGTGGAAATGGCTTGCCAAGTGTGGTAAGTTCTGTGGAAGCATATCCGT
Source organism: Cladophialophora chaetospira (assembly GCA_030247875.1). Taxonomy (NCBI): domain Eukaryota; kingdom Fungi; phylum Ascomycota; class Eurotiomycetes; order Chaetothyriales; family Herpotrichiellaceae; genus Cladophialophora; species Cladophialophora chaetospira. Next base: position 310,656 of record JAPDRK010000020.1, on the reverse strand, counting down.
GCTGAGACAGGTCGAATTGCAGACTTGGTGGCTGACGAGAGATTTCAATGGCTTCGTGAAGGAAAGAAGCTGCATCAGAGGACTTGCTGGCTTGTTTGAAGAGGAAATGAGCATCGTCGAGGCTCGAAACACCTTCTTGACAGAGAAGTAAAGCGACTTCCTTGAAAAGGGCCCTTTCGGTGGCCGAAAGCTGGTCTTCAAAGATTAGCTGCAGAATTGCTGTAAAGGCACCGGCGGTATGGGTGGAGACAATGTTTTGCCTTGACAATGAGAGTAACTCTTTGAAGCTGAGCGGTAGTGCAAGTCTCAGACATCGTTGCGGAATCTTCCCAGCTTTGATGGCCGTCGTCCACAGGGACAGGATGACGGTGAAGAGCTCCGGTACCACCAGATCTCCTGCATTTGCAACCGCCTTACCGACACTCGCCTGCGCTGCGCTGACCGACTCTAGGCAGAGAACATCATCACCCTTAGCGCCAACTGATCGTTCCGCTCCAGTGTAGGTATCGCTCAGCATATCAACCCCAGTCGTTGCAGCAAAGAGGATTCCAAAGAACTGTTCGAAGTACAGCTCATCGCCGGTTTGACAGGAGAGTATGGTGAAGAACTGCTCCAGAGTACACTGCAGCGAGTCCCATCCACCTTTGTCTACCTTCGTTCTAAAGTACCTCTGGTTGCCCTCATGACCTTCCAATGCTGCTCCGAGCACGCCGAACCATTGCGAAAGCAACTCTAAGAATGGCTTGACGGAGGCAAAGGAGTTGTCCGGAGCGACGAAATTATCGACAAGAGAGCGGAGCAGGCGGAGCAGTGCTTGAAAGCCGCCTGCCCGTCGGAAGCCGCTGTTTGCTCCATGAAGGTCGCTGTCATCCTTGAGGAAATGCCGCAGTTCCTGTAGACATGTGGACTGATCGAGGCCAGTTTGTAGTGCACTGTAGGAACTGCGATCGAGGGTGTCAAGACTTTTGACCAACCCAGCAATGTCCTTATCTTCAGGCCGGAGAATGTCTGCGGTCGAGACAGCCCGCGCACGAGGATGGTTAACGGTGAGGCCCATATCTCTGCCTTGTCCGCCTCTTGTCTGCCCTGAGCACCGTACCTGTGACTGACCGCGACAGCTGCATAGGGAGGATCGTAGCGCGAGGAGCTCTGCTGGTCAATTATGCTCGTGGCTGTTCGGTCAGATGTTTAAAGGCATAAGGCAGGACACCGAAAGGGTCAGCATTCAATTCTGTGCTCGTAGCGGCAAGGAGATTCGAAAAATGTCAAGCAGTGAACTTTCAAAGAGCATGTATTATAGTTGCACGATATACAAGATTGTGCTAGAATTGCAGCCTCGGGTGCTTGAAGTTTGACAATCCAAGGCTGCGATGGAATGGTGGCATGGCCTCGTCCACCGCAGACCGAAGGGCTCGAAGTCGCACACTCTGACGTCGGTGTCCTCAGCACCGAAACGGCAAGACGGCGAAATGAGCTTAGCAGATCCTGCGGGGAAATGGCTCAAGATCGTGTATTATATGCAAGAGCAAGATCTCTACAGAAACATGGTGACCACCTATATCATATTGAAACCGAATTATTGGCAAGCGTGATTGTAGAATTGGCTGCAAGGAAATGGAATCCAGATGACTTGATGCCAGTCGTGGTTATTTGCTCTACCGTGCGAGCAACCCCACGCCAGCCCTCAGTTAGGCGGCATCGATCCCGCTCAGCCTCCGAGGCTGGTTGCGGCACCCTGCCAACCGACTCCGACTCGTAAGTGGGTCTCTAGGCATCACCTGGTCGAGGTCATCGGGGCTGTGATATCGTGCTCAGTCACCTCTCTCTTCCAACACTTATCCTCCACAACCCTCTCTCCTTCGCATCATCATCTCTTCCATCTCTCATCTTCTGGTGAAGCTGGTCATCTAGTCTGATCAGTGGTTTCAGTGTCTTGATTGTTGCGGTCACCCAAGTACTCCTTCCAGTCATCATGAAGGGCCTACTCTTATCTCTCCTCCCTCTGCTGGCGGCAGGCTCGCCGGTGCTCGTCGACACCATCCACAACGATGCTGCTCCTGTCATCTCTTCTTCTAACGCAAAGGAGATCCCTGACTCATATATGGTCATCTTCAAGAAGCACGTCACCGAGCGAGCCGCAAGCGCTCACCACAGCTGGATTCAAGACACTCATTCTTCACATGAGGGCCGCAAGCTGGAGCTTCGGAAGCGTGATCAAGCCCCAATGGCCGATGATACTGTCTTTGAGGGCTTGAGACACACATACAATATTCCAGGCGGGCTGTTGGGATATGCTGGTCATTTTGATGAAGGTGTCATCGAGCTGGTGCGCAGGCACCCAGATGTGAGTCTTCCCCATGTTTCATCACTCTCCTTGCCCAGATAAGGCTCGAGCAAGCAGCCAGCATCGATCTGGCAATCTACGATACTTTCTCGAGCTCGAAGATGCCAAATCCGCTACTTTATTAGCTTATCATTGTCGTCGTATCATGCCCAGAAGCTCACGTGCCCGATTGCTTAGGTTGAATACATCGAACGTGACTCTGAAGTTCACACCATGAACAGCACTCCTTCTCTCGAGAAGAACGCTCCGTGGGGCCTTGCTCGTATCTCCCACCGTGACGCCCTTGGCTTCGGCGACTTCAACAAGTACCTCTACTCGGACGATGGCGGCGAAGGTGTCGATGCTTACATCATCGACACCGGCACCAACACTGATCACGTTGACTTTGAAGGCCGCGCCAAATGGGGCAAGACCATCCCTCAGGGAGATGAAGACGTCGATGGAAATGGACACGGTACACACTGCTCTGGCACAGTCGCTGGCAAGAAATTCGGAGTTGCAAAGAAAGCCCATGTCTACGCCGTCAAGGTCTTGAAGAGCAACGGATCCGGCACCATGTCCGATGTCGTCAAGGGTGTCGAATGGGCCGCCACGGCTCACTCCGAGTCCATCAGCGCTGCAAAGAAGGGCAAGAAGAAGGGCTTCAAGGGCAGCGTCGCCAACATGAGCTTGGGAGGCGGCAAGTCCCGTGTTCTCGACCTCGCTGTCAATGCTGCTGTGGACGCTGGTCTTCACTTCGCCGTCGCTGCTGGAAACGACAACGCTGACTCCTGCAACTACTCTCCCGCCGCCGCTGAGAAGGCCGTCACTGTTGGCGCCTCCACTCTGGCTGATGAGCGTGCCTACTTCTCCAACTACGGCAGCTGCAACGACATTTTCGCCCCAGGGCTTAATGTGCTTTCCACCTGGATCGGCAGCAAATATGCCACCAACATCATCTCCGGAACTTCGATGGCTTCTCCCCATATCGCCGGTCTCCTCGCCTACTTCCTCTCTCTCCAGCCATCCAATGACTCTGCTTACGCCGTCGCTGACATCACACCCAAGAAGTTGAAGGCCAGCATCATCGGTATTGCCACCGAGGGAGCCCTCTCCAACGTCCCATCCGACACCGCCAACATCCTCGCCTGGAACGGTGGTGGCAAGTCCAATTTTAGTGAAATTGTGAACGACGGTGGCTATACGGTCAGCAAGTTCAACACCGCGGGTTATGTTTCCGAGAAGGCTTCCGAGCTCCGAGCCGAGTTGAAGCAGATTGCTGCTGAACTTGAGGCTCTGATTGAGAAGTCCTAGGGATGCTAAAGCGTGTGATCGCAGGTTTGCACGCCGGTAATTCATGAGGTGTACATCGCGTGAGTTGGATCCGGAGCTTTCATCCTAGATCGGGTTGGACTTGCGCGTCGGTCGAACGGTGTCTTCGCGGCAATGGCTTATTCTTACAGGATTGCATCTCATGTAGCCGAAGAGTCTTGGTTCGCGTTGACTACATTACATACAATGGATGATATCGCTTATAAGATCGTCTTCAATTGAATCCTGCCTCTTGTTTACTATGATCACAATCTATCTCGATAAGTCACTGTTGCCTGCCGTGTGACCTCTATTCGGTGTTAGTTCTACCCAACAGCGGTGTCGTTTCTCCTTGCCCGTTGTCCTTCTTCTTGTTGCGTTGGCCTTCTCCATCGGCTTCTTCATCGTCACCGATCCCCTCAGTGTCGGGAAGAACTCTGAATTCGCCATCCCTGACACGACTCACGCGCCACGACCCTTTCTCGGCGGCTTCTTTGAAGAAGTCCTGGTTCTCCTCGAATGTTCTGTTTCCGGATTCCGGACAGTACAGGTATGTCCACAGCCCTGCGAATGCGTTGGTGGCTGCGAAGACCAGGAACAGCCAGTATTCCAGGTTATTGAAGCCGATGGGCGTTAAGAGTGTGACGGCGAAGTTTGCCAGACCCCAGATGATCACGCTGATGGCAGCGCCTTGTGCTCGTGCCGTTGAAGGATAGATCTCGGTGGGAATCAGCCAGGGAGGCACGAGCCAGCCGATTCCGAAGACCGAGGTCGCGAGGTACAGAACGATGATACCTGGGATGCCGGTGGCGAGAAGAGGGATCTTGAGCTTTTCGCCGTTAGATGCCAATCCGCCCAAAATCGTGAGCAAGGCGAATGAAATAGCCAGCCAGAAGGCGCCTTGGATCATCAGCCTGCGTCGTCCCAAGCGATCAATCAAGATCCAAGCCACGGTCATCATGCCGAAGTAAAACACGTAGTTTCCTAACGTGATGAACTCGGCCGTGGTGACTCCGAAGCCCAGTAATTCGAAGATCTGGGGCCCGTACACTGAGACGGCGCCGTATCCGGTGAGAGCCTGGTTCACTTGGCCCATCACGGTCACGACGGTCGGGTGGAATTGCGAGCCACTGGGCCAGATCATGTCAGCGTAGGAGGTTGTTCCCTCTTCCTCTTCCTTCTTATGCGCCTCGACCAGCTCGTTGATTCGATCTTCGACTTCGTCTTCTCCAAAGACGCGCTTGATGCTCTGTTTTGCTTGCTCGTTTTGTTCATGCAGGACACACCATCTAGGCGTTTCTGGCAGCAGACTGGCGCCGGCGAAGAGTAGAGCTGGGTAAACTTGCATCACGATGATCGGGATCCGCCATGCCCATTGATTCCATTTGCCGAGGGTATGTGTGACGGCCACTGGATCTCCGTTAGCCTCTACCATTGTTGACGGAAAAATGACAATAGCTCTGTTAAGAAAAAGACAGTCTTTCACAGAACCAGGGACTTACCATTGATGATGAATGCCATATTCAGTCCGAAGATGTTGGCTTGGAATTCTTGGGCCAAGGCGGTTCCTCGAGCATCGTCTTCCGAGAGTTCAGAGCTGTATACCGGTACCACGGCGTCAATTCCTCCTGGTGAACGTCAGACCTTGTGCTGGCACCTGGCAGAGGTCATGTACTCACCAACTCCCAGTCCCATGACAATTCTCCCTACCATCATGAGAGTCAACGCAGCTCGTTGACTCGCGCCTCCCATTCCCGCAACGAACATCAGCAGGTTTCCTAGGCTGGCGGTGGCCAAACACGCGAAGATTCCCTTCTTTCGACCTTTTGCGTCTGCATATCGGGAGCCGAGTACTGCTCCGACGGCACAGCCGAGATAGTACACAGACACGATCACGCCGACGACAGGCGACTCTTCGGCAATACCCATCGTCCCCAGATAGCTGTAATTTGTATTGATGAGGGACATCATTCCTGGGCGAATTGTCAGTTGATTCGGTCTTCTATTAGAGCAACGGCTACACACCTTGGTCGTAGCCATAGAGGGCTATGGCTGTCGAACTGAACAGGACTATCTGGGTCTGCTTGTCCGCGATCTTTCCCGCTAGGGAATTGAACTTCCCCATGTTGGGCACCGGCTTGCACAGAAGCCTAGTGTCAGCGAGGAAGAAAGCAGCTCTATTGTAAAACCCGCGAATGCTTAAACAGAAGAATTTCTTCACGCTCTATCATCAAACAAAACAGAATGCAAGAAAAAAATACCTAGGTAGTGAGGGGTAGCAACTCGGTGGATGTGCTCTGCTCTCTAGTTCAAGATCTTCTGACCGAAATCTTCAGAAAGGCTTAGGAGTAGTGACGTCTTGTTGCAGGGTTAGAGATTGGGTGCATGCACGAGGATCCCCAGATCGAGACCACGCGACCCATTGATGCATGTCATCGCAGCCAAACGCTTCTAGCACGTGTGGAAACCTGATCCAACGATGGTGAATGGCCAACAGTTTAGTAAATCTAAGTCTATCTTAGAATCAAAATTGGACATCTACAAACTCATGGACCGCCTTCCACGGTTGTGCGGTGTCTTTGAGACAACTTCAGACTCCAAACCATCGTAACGGCCCGGTGGCATTGCACCCTGGATACCAAATCCTTCATCTTCCTCCAATATATCAACATGCCTGACAACGTCCTCTTCAATCTCATTTCTGAACATGAGTTGTGATTCCGGTTCTCTCCATCCGTACTTTACCCTCATCGAGTCCAGCTCGTCCGCAATCTCTTCCCCTGTCAACAAACAGCCTCTGTCACCCAGCTTCTCGACGATTGGCCGCAACAGGCGTGCCGTGCTCAAAAAGCTGTCGTCCCTGATAATGGCGGAGTTTGCCTTTGCAATCACACATATCAAAGCTAGCAGTTGACAAAGGGGTATCAGTCCCAGGATTGCAGCCGACCAGCGCCATTGTACGCTTACAACTTGTGCTGTCGTGGGATAATAACCAGTCACGTTTCGCCTTGGTCCATTGTAATCGATTGCAGCAACGGCTTCGATGCCGAATTCCATGATCCGTCTAGAGATCATGCCAACATCTGCTGGGTTGTCCGGGCTCCACCAAGACTCGGTGTTATATCGAGTATACTGGTACAGATCTCCCGGGGTGTAATTGAAACCTGACCACCCGATGGCACCTGCGATGATTTTCGCTTGCTGGTCCGGCATTTGAAAAGCGTCCGCTGTTTGTCCATGGTAGAGGTATTGGTCAATGGCGGAGACAGTGGAGAGGGTGCTGTTGCATTTGAAGAATGACGGCGTAGGGATCGCATCTCCATCTGCACTTTGCAAAGCCATAATCTCGGTGCATCGCGGTCCACAAGTCGAATTCAGGACGCCAACGTAGGTCATTGCTCCCGATCCCACCCTAACGACGTCGAGTGTCGTTGGCTCGCCATTCTCGTCGAGATACGTCACGAAGGTGCTGGTTCCGTTGCCACCATCCAAAACTCTCATTTCGTTGCATGTAGCAGTCGCAGTAATGTTACGATGGGTGACGAAGGTAAGCTGCGAATTGTGCAAACTTTGATCGATGAAGATATAACTCATGTTCGTCCAATTGCTGTTGCTATAAATTGTGGCGGTTCCTGGTGTTCCGTAGGCTGGGGTATTTCCTTGACCAGGCGGTGTAGTATTGACAAAGAGGTAGTCCTGGCCTTGTATCCCGAACAGATTTGCGGATCCTAGTTGGGCATCGAAAGAAGGATTTTCGGCACCCCACACATCGCGGATGACCCTTAGGTTGGCAATACTGATCATCCCGAACTTTCGAGTTGGAACATCAGACGTGTTCAAGTTGTAAGTGAGGCCAAGCAACGCAACCAGGACCTGGAGAAGTATATTGACTCCGAGCCATAAAGCGCAGAGACACTGAGTCCTATTGAGCCAGAACCAAGCAACGCCAGGAGTCCTTGTGACCCAGAACAATCGCATGACCTTTCGCAGGCTTTCACAGCGCATCAAAAGATCGAATTCCTGCAATGATCGATATCTCGAAGCCAGCATCTTCCAGCGCAGCATGAGGGCATACTCCCTCAAGGAGCTTGTCAGGTTATTGCCAAGGAGGATGGAGAGCAATACAATCAAGGCATTGAAAGCCTTGACCTGTGTGACGGTCATCGATATGATCTTGCCAAAAACCACAAGGCATGCTGCTAAGAGGCCACAAAGGGTGGTTGTAATGAACCATTGCCAGATGCCCACAGCAAAGAGCCTCTGGCGCTGCCGCGCAGGTTTGAACTCTCTGGTAGTGTGTGAACTTGATGTCAGTCCTTCTCTTGAGACAGAGTGCCGCCATGGCTGTCTAAGGTGAGGTTGTTCGTTGTGGGTCCGATTGGTAAAGCGCGAAGAGAGGGTTTTCGTGAAGGTCAAGGAATCTTTGGTTGATTCGACAGCCGGTGAAAATGTAGATTTCTCCATTGAGATGTTCGAGAGGTTGCGGGAGCATGCTCAGGGCGCTTTCTCGGGCGGTTTAAAAGATACAGAAGTCCCATGAGCGACGACTCTTGAAGAAATCCAACTGCGGAACTCTGTCGTGTTGACTTTGAGCCGCACGTCCGCAGGACGATGCCATGACCTGTCTGGAGAGGTGCGGGACCTCATGTTCGTATTTTGGCTGGCGGCACCGACGAGTCTGGGCGTTCGACCAAGGCGTTGAACTTTGAGCTGGCCCATTGAGGAGTCGAGATGTCACTCAAAGCTGAGATGGTGGTGGGGGGCTCACAAGCGAGGATTTTAAGCCTTGGTGGCTGCAGCTTCTTGATCGAGCAGAAGCGGGACCCCCCCATGCTGCAGGTGCAGCTGATTGGTGATCCAGCAAGCTGAAGTCGAGCAGGTGCTTAGAACACCACCATTGCCACTGTGCAAACTTGCTCAGCTAAGAGTAACAACTACCTCCAAATGCCACAAAGACTATGCTGCTCACCTTGTTGGACGTCTTGCACTTATGAGCTCCTTCAGAGTGCGGAGCACATGCGTCGCAATCCTGCGCACAAGCCAGACTTGGCGGAATACCTGTGGCCACATACCGACGTACCATGATTTCTGTGTTGCTGTTCCCCACAAGAGTCTGCTGGAACGTCTCAGAATAGTACAGGGTCACGGATACCTGCGCCAACTATGTCCCATTCATAAGGGTCGGAGAAAGCTGCCTTGCCAGTTTGCACTATCGCGATTTCACGGGAATACCTCAAAGGCTCAACGGTGCAAGTACGCATAAAGTGCTTCCCATCTTCAATTTCGTACAGCATTCACCTTTTGACCACCTCGATCACTTGGAGTGAACGACAGCCAGAGTAGCAGCCTCAGTCTCAATTACAGGCCCGGTGTAAACCTTCCTAGCCCTCAAAAAATAGTACAGCATTCCCCCAAAGACCCAGCCAGCCAGAACTACTGTCGAATAATTCATGTTCTGCGCCGTGACCGGTTGAAAGTTTGGAAATGTGCTGAATATCATCGCAAAGATCAGCCACACAATGGCAATGCTGTTAACCAGGACACCACCGATCTTTCCAAGCTTGAAAGGGCCGTATTCATCTTTGGTGAGCTTGGCACGTCCGTAGATCATCATGTAAATGATCGGGAGGAGATACGACAGGTACATGCCGATAATCGCCATCGAAAGAATTGCGTTGAATGCTGTTGTATTGCCCAGATAAATAAATCCCAGCAAGGCCTGAAGAACAGTAACCAGTACGATCATGCTTACCGGGACTTTCAGACCAGGGTGCACGTGAGCGAAGAATCGGGAGAATGGAGCCGCTTCGTCTCGCGCGAACGCCCAGAAAGTGCGACTCGTTGACGTCAACCCAGCGGCGTTCGCAGCTGTGGCTATGAGACAGATGATCAACGATAAGATGGTGGCTCCAGCGCGAGACTCGGAGACATTGAGGTAAAGTTGCATGAAGGGGAAGCCTGTGGGTGACTCGAGGAGGCTTGTCAAGTCGCCCAGGGAGAACAACAGCATCAAACAGTAGGCGAAGCCGATGATACCGTTAACAATAACAGAGCCCACCATGGCAAGCGGGACGTTGCGGCTAGGACTGGGCATTTCTTCACTAAGATGTGCAGCGGCGTCGTAGCTAGAGAAGTCAGCCTCAGACCACGAAACGTTATGGCAAAGAGACGCACCCGAGGAAGGGATACACCGAGCTGAGAAGTCCGACGAGCCATGCAATCCCGTCGCTTTCCCACCCACTGGAGTTGGACACTTCGGCGAAAACGTAGTGTGCAGAATGTTTCGGTGCCATGACCCCAAGCACGATGAGAATGACGAGGAAGCCGACCACGTGGAGGACACCTGAAGCGAGATTGGTATGCGGCAGCACTCTTGATCCCCAGATATTGACAAGAGCGGCATAGAACAAGATAAGCCAGTAGAACATCATGCCTTGCCATCGTTGGGGAACGTAGGTGTCCGGATGATTCAGGGTAATCAGTGCTTGAAGCTGAAGGCCAGCCGCGAACGCTGCGGAGGCAGTCAAGACTATCTGTCCCCCAACTGAGATCCACCCGGTAAACCATGAAGCAACGACTCTTGAGTTTTGGGGCGCGAGGACTGCGACCCAATGATATTGGCCTGTGAGCAAATTAGTCGAGGCAGAGCCTGTGTCCAAGATGTATACTTACCGCCTGCTGTCGGCCATATGCTAGAAATCTCACCCAAAGAGAGTGCTATTGCCACTGTGCCGAAGAAGGAGACGATGCTAGAGAATGTCAACAAGCGCGCCAGAACGATGGTCGTCCATTCCTTACTAGTTGTAAAACAAGCACGGGGCTCCTCCACTGATCAATGCAGTTGCCACGACCGAGGACAATGCCTCCCACGTGGCCATCAGGCAGAGACAAAGGCATCCAAGCGACCAGATGGAGAACTCGCGTTGCAGCTCTTGTTTGTGACCAAGAGCGGCGAGGAGTTGCTCATCGTTCAGTGAGCGCCGATGAACGATCTCCTCCCTGTTCTCTGTTTGCTTTTCGACGTCCATGGTTGTTCCAGTGAGACGAGACGCAGAAAGCGCCAACATAAGGAACGGGGTAACTCGAACTTTTGATGTAAAGTAGAGATCGCCACGACGGGCAAAGAAACCGGGAAGCGAGCAGTACACGAAGGTCTGAACATTATTAGTCAAGGATTGCAGAGGCACCTACCTTCGTTTCATCATTGTTCAAAGACATTTACATCTTGAAGCAGGCGACGCCACTCAGAACTCAGTAGACCAGGTTCGACTAAGTTGGAGCCGCACAAGGTGTGGTTGAGGTGCGACGCTTAGAGCTCTTGTAGCGGAAGGAAATCGCAACATGCAGAGACGGAAAGGGTTTAGTCGTACCCAAAGTGCGGAGAGACATTCCGCTTTTCTGGGGAAGGAGATGAGCGAGCCAATATCTTTGATTTGCGCTGACCCGCTCGCGCTGGAAAGGCGCCGCTCTCTCTTGCCAAATCTGTGCCAGAGAAACAAAAGCATGTCTCAACGCTTTTCGTCCACTTTTGTCCCTGAACGTCAATCCCACCCGAGATCAATCCATCACCTCGGAAGTTCTGAACCAGCGTTGTCGGTCATACACGTGGAATAGACTGGGGTACGGTTGAAAAAAGACCCTTCAGGAAGTCGTAGCCGAACGCGTCGTTGACAACACCAGCGTGTCGCGTTGTGCAAGACTCATTTGATGACGGTAGGATCTCGGCATATGTATAATGTCTGAATCAGGTAGGAGAGACTTTCGTCCGAATCGTGTTCCTGGAGTATAAAAGTCTATCCCTGCGGTTGATTGAGGTTGTTTTCGCGCCATCCATTGCTATCAACTTGTCCTACTCACATCATGTCACCTCATCCATTGGATATCCTCTCAGCAGCAGAGACAAATGCAGCTCGCGATCTCATCCTCAGCCTCCATCCGAACGCTGTTCTAAGCTTCAGAGAAATTTTCTTGGAGGAACCTCCTAAGCAGCAGCTCATCCAGTTTCTGACCGTAGAGCACGCTGGCAAGACCGCTCCTGCTCCAACACGACGAGCGCTTGTTCAGTATGATGTTATCGGCTCCGACAGAGTACCAGAATTCCACGAGAGTGTCATTAACCTAGATGCGCAGAAACGAGAGTCGCAGACCGTAGTCGATAAGTCACATCACGCAAGTTTGACACTGTGAGTTGGCGTCTAGCCTAGTATTAGACTTTGCTGATAGTGCTTTAGCTCTGAGTTTGACACTCTCGTCGAGGTCTGTACAAAATCTCAATTATTCAAAGAAGCATGTGCCGAATATCAATTACCCGAAGGTTTTGAAGTTATTGTTGAGCCCTGGCCGTATGGCGGTCTGTCGCCGGGTGAGGAGAACCGCCGCTACTTTCAGGGTCTATGCTTCGCGCGAGATACACGGTCAGGCAATCCCGACAGCAATTTCTATGCATTTCCTCTACCATTCATTCCCGTCATGGATGCCCACAAACAGGAAATCATTCGAATCGACCGGCTTGCAACCGGCGGCAAGAGCGACGCACTTGATGCGAAGACGCACTCTAAGAAAATCATTGATCACTGCAAATCTTCAGAGTATGTTCCAGAACTTCGCGAGAAGGGGACTAGGACGGATCTGAAGCCGCTCAATGTGTTACAGCCGGAAGGGCCCAGCTTCTTAGTGGACGGCTCACTCATTGAGTGGCAGCAATGGAGATTTCGCGTCTCCTTCAATCCAAGGGAGGGAGCAGTCATCCACGATGTTTATTTTGGCGGAAGAAGTATTATGTACCGGCTTTCCATCAGTGAGATGACGGTACCATACGCCGATCCGCGTGGGCCTTTTCCGCGAAAACAGGCCTTCGATTTTGGTGATGGTGGAGCGGGCAACTGTGCCAACAATCTCTCTCTGGGCTGCGATTGTCTGGGAGTAATCAAATATTTCGACGGCATTGTGACAGGACCCGACGGAACAGCAAAGGTCGCACCGAATGTGATCTGTCTTCACGAACAAGACAATGGCATTGGGTGGAAGCATACGAATTGGCGAACGGGCCGTGCTGTCGTGACACGATCCCGAGAGCTCGTGATCCAATTCATCATCACTTTGGCGAACTACGAGTACATCTTCGCCTACAAGTTCGATCAGGCGGGTGGAATCAACGTGGAAACCCGAGCAACGGGAATTGTGTCGGTTGTCAACATCGATACGGGAAAGACCTCTCTGTATGGTAATGTTGTCTCGCCCGGTGCGTTGGCACAGAATCATCAGCATATCTTCGCTGTCCGGATCGATCCCGCAATCGACGGGTACGAGAACACCGTGGTGACGGAGGAATCTCATCGAGCACCGGTTGGCAAGACCAATCCGCAGGGGAACTATTATGAGGTCCGCCAACGGGTGATTGAGCGCAGCGAATGTTTTGATGCAGCACCGATGGACAATAGGATCGTCAAGATAGTCAACAGGAGCAAGACGAACCCAATCAGCGGCAAGCCAGTCGGCTACAAGTTCACGCCGGCACCAACACAGCTCTTGCTCGCCGATCCGGATTCGGTCCAGTCGAAACGAGCTTTGTTTGCACAGCATCATGTCTGGGTCACCAAACATCTTGATGGAGAATTGTATGCTGGTGGCAGATACACCTTACAAAGTCAGAATGAGATTGGCGGTGTGGCTGACGCGGTGAAGCGTGACGAAGTGGTCGAGAATGCGGACGTTGTGGTGTGGAATGTGTTCGGGCTGACACACAATCCCCGAGTCGAGGATTGGCCTGTGATGTGAGTATTGCAGCGCCGGGGACAAAGCAAGACCACTAACAGTATGCTCAGGCCGGTCGAAATCCACCAACTGCATATCAAGCCGGCAGACTTCTTCACAGAGAACCCAGCGATAGATGTGCCATCTTCGAGGAACGAGGCCTCTGTGTTAACGAACGGGGCGGTCAATGGGCACTCAAGTTGCTGCAATTGAGGCAGGTACTTGCTCTACTTTTTAGGCAGCAAGGAGGCCGGCAAAACGCCTCCCTGGCTTACTTTCGACAAAAATACCCCAGCTGGAGCCAGGAATGTACGCTTTCTGAATGCATGAATAGACTGATACTGGAGCCTTGTACCCAGCCTTGGCTGCCAGGTTGCAAAGAGCCCCCGTAGACTCAGGCTGTGATGGATGCTAGTTATAGCACGCCTTATGATCGCCAAGTCTGCCTCAGGAAGGTGCTCCAAATAAAGAACAGTACCACTCCAGCGCTCATCTTTTTGCACACCTGTCCCTGTCGCTTAAGCATGGCCCCTAAGCTTGCATGACTGCCACTTGAACTTGAACACTAGCGTGAATGCCTGCGGTTGGCGACCCGCGCCCTGACCTTCAGTTGGAACTCGTCACTCAAGAGATGTCTCCACTCCGGTCATGATGGTATAGGAGGGATAGTCTATAGACCGGCACCGAACTGGCTTGCATATCTTTTGGCCGTTTATATCAGACCAAATATCGACATACAACACCACTAGCAGAAGATTCCACGGTAGTCGGACAGTAGAGCGCCTGACACAATCGCTCAAACGATTCCGACTTCTACGCCAAGTCTCGACTCCAGTCGTTCGTTAGCCGGGGGCCGTGACTCCAGTCGCTCGTTAGCAGAAGAGGACAGGCGCCACTCCACAAAAACATCGTCCTTGACCAGAGTCGATCGTCCCGGTGTAAAATTGCTAAAGTCCAAAAGCCCTCACATTTTTGATATAAAAATCTCCTGAGCCTGAATGTGGTGAAGTAAATCTTTTCCTCTCATCACCATTCACCCTACTTTTTACCCACGAAGTCACGACTGCTCGGACGTCTCAGTCATCGAGACTTGGAGATAAACTCAATTTAAAAGACGAAAACAACATGCGTTTCTCTCACGTCCTGACTCTCTTGACCATTGTATCTACGCTCGATGCGGCGCCACTACTGCAACAACGCCAGTCTGCCGCGCAGCGATGCCGACACTCGAGTCACTCGACTCCGAGTCATTCTTAGTCATCCAAATTCTCATGAACCGCCATGAGTCGAGTCATGAATCGACTCTAAATCAGAGCATATTATTGGCTGTAAGAGGTCCAGCCTTGCCAAGCATGACGAGGCTTTACAAGGCTGACAAGGCTGAAAATTCTCAGATTTCGAGGATAAAATGACGTAGATATTGTCAATTCTCCATATACGTTCAAGCCACTGTGGCGTATACTAATAAAGCCCAACGCCACATGAACCGGTTCATTATCGACATTGATGAACCGCCGCCATGAGTCGGTTCATTTCAATGAGTCGCCTTGGCATGAGTCGAGTGTCGGCAACGCTGAGTCTGCGGAATGCTCCGCAGCTGTCAGTGCCGCAGCCCGGGCCGAACAACTGCGGTTGCGGCTCGAGCTCAATTTGGTAAGGACAGAAACCTCCCCTGTTGTGTCCTGTTCATTTCATCCATTGCTACGATGAAGCCCTCGCGGACTGCCGCTAACTTATGTCTGTTTCACAAGGATGTCGAGGTAGCACTAAGGGCAAGTACTCATGGAGATCTTGCTCTTGCTCTGGAGGAGGAAATTGCAAACGTCGAGGCGCAGGTGGAAGCGCTCAACGAGGTGGCAAATGAGACATGCAATGGATAGAAGTGTCACGAACTGACCTTGAGAGCCGACCTCTTGGGTCCTTGGGGACGGAAGATCAGCTGAGCATCAAATGATTCAGCCTCACTGGCGATGGCTGAGAACGAGGGTAGCATGAATATGAATGCCCCGAGTTGAAGAACGGGAAAGGAGGGAAGTCGCTGCAACATTCGCCGAGTAGAGCACGATAGAGTAACGCCAAAGTCCCAAATTAAGAGGTGTATGTATACATTCATTATCATAGTTCGTGAGACTTCCTCCTGATTCCGTGCTCAACTTTGATTACCTCAACCTCTCAGAGTTGGACTGTTCTCGTGTTGTCCCATGAGTCAAAGTTGCAAGGCGGATCAAGTAAGGTAAAGCCTGGCTGCTTCCCCTCTTAACAGAGACGAATGTCCGTCAAACACGCTCTGGTCGAGGATGCAGAGGATTTGTGCGACCTAGTCCAGTTCCGTCGTCTCACCGGCTTCGAGCTCTTGCTCGATGGCTCAACCCTGTTCGGTATCTGCCGAGGTCACCAAAAGGCGTCTTTCAGTAGCGCAACTCTTACTTGAAGCTCGACAATCTCTCCGCTTGCTGCCAGAAGATAGAGGAGAACATCTCGCAGTTTCCGTGCCATTCAGTGGCATTCACCCCAAGCAGGAAAGCTTTGGTGGGCAGCGAGGTGACGCTGGTGAAGCAGCGATCGAAAGTCACTTGACAGCGACATGCCATCCAGAACTCTGGTAAACTAGTTGCCCTTGTACATCCCCGGAAGTCTTCCTGATGTCGCGCAAATCGCTCAGATCAGAGTGCTTTTCGCGGGTCTTGTCGTCCAAACCGTGAAACAGAAGAGCAAGCGCTGATGATTTCCATTTTGGTTGCGCTGCTCGACTCGTAAAGATCGTAATACCAAGAAATATTGCAGCTAGAAACAATAGTGCAGCTGGTAGACTGAGCCACGCCCACTGCACATGGATACAAGTTTCCGTGATATAGACAACGCCAGTGGGTGAAGCGAGATTTGGTGGATCTCCATTTTGGCGCATCGTGACCGTCATGGAGTTTGACAGGCCTTTTAAATAGTGATTCATGGTATCCAGAGTCGCACTACCGTTCATGAACATGTTCACCAACCAAGGAAGTCCCACTGCCCCAGCCGGAGTATCATCCTCGGAGTTCGATAACCCTCCCGCCGAGAAAAGATTGGTAGCCAGGAACGTTCTCAGGCCGTCTGTTGTCTGGCTTCCAAAATTCCAGACGCAGTCGTTGGGATAGTACTCATATTGTATATTGAAGGTCGTGGCGCCATTTTGGTCGACCGCGGTTGTGCTTATTGCAATAGCCGCTGGATTGGTTGGTGACGGCTCGCTAGCACCCACGCAGTCTTGCAACACTCCATTGCGAATCGTTTTCTTGCTGGCGATCGTGTAACTATTGTAGCCGTCAGTTGTCGCATTCGGGATCCGAACAGAAGAGAGCTCCTTCTCGTCGAGCACAGAGTTCGCTATCTTTCCCCAATATGTCTTGAGGCACGGATATATCTCGCAGTTGAACGCAACGGGCTCATAGGTGCATGACGCACTTGATGCATTGCTGCACGAGCTCTGCCGGAACATGAGAGCGTCGAATGCAGAAATGTACCTCGATCCGTAGAATGGCCAGTACGGCCTTGTCGCAAGCCAAAACGCCTCGAAGTCATTACCAATGCTTATGTTGTAGTCTGTGTCGGCCTCAGGATCGAGAAAATAGCGGTCAAGACCGCGAGTGGGGTCAAAATCACCAGTTGATGGGTCTTTTGTAGTACTGGTGTTTTGAACGATTCTATCGGAGATATCGGCGCAAGAGCCACACATAGCAAGCGACATATGAGTTGCCCCTTGGTCTTCCGAGAAAGTGCAATTTCCAGTCGCACATTGAAAGGGCATTCCAAAACTTGCGTTTGGAGCAGGATTGATTGTGCCGGTGTATAACGCGCTTGCCATGGCATTGTCCAGCGTCGTGTCTCTTGCACTGGTATGGACACCAAACTTGGTGTAGTTATTGGTTGCCGATATTGTTCCCACGATGTCTGAGACAGGCTGAAGGCAGGAATAATAGTGCAGGACTTGTTGCGAGAACGGGTCAATTGCGAGAGCGGCGAGAGATATTAGGGCACCGAGCAAGGCGAGGTAACTTGAGAACCTTAGCGCGACTGGATAGAAGGCAGAGAACTCACTGTCTGTAGACCGTAAAGACTAAACGAAACGAGCCCCATGGTCCGCGGCTCGCAGAGTCCAACTTCTCCATGTCAATCAGTGTCCGTGGCTTGTGGAACCAATTCCATTTTAGTTGGCTGAGCGCTAGATCGATCAGCCAAGTATCATTTCCATCTGAAGGTTGAGACTAGCCTTCGGCGACGGGCATCATCAGCGCGGCCTTCAGGATGGTTGTAAAGATCGCGACCAATGCGTTAGTTGAGATATGGGATGGCCACCGCGGCAAGGGGTGATTTTGATAGATGGCAACGGTGGTGACTGTGGCAGCAAAGGCGAGTATCGCTACGAACAAGCTCACGACTTCCACAATCCAAGTATACTGCCAGATGTTGAATGTGTTCGGAGTTCGAGCATGGTGGGAGGAACCTTCCTTAAGGTTGCTGTAGCGAGCTGTTGATAAATCGTTGGTCCTATTGGTTCTGGGGACTGGCTTTCTGGGTATCGTGGACTGCGATACTTCGTCTTGGTTGACTCCCTCCATCGCTAATGGTCTCTCATAGGAGACAAAGCTCACCAAGCAATGACTCCAGATTGGTATGAGCATAAGAAGGCGAAAGGTGGAAGAGCACACATCTTTGAAGGCTGGCCACGCGTTGGCCGCGAATACGAGTATAGAAAGCAAAACGTAGGTTAGGGATAGCGGTGGGCGGCCTCAGCAACGGGCCATTCATGCCGTCTTTGGGAGGTGGATCATTTCCATTGGCAAGGTTTCGAGACAGGATGGTTGAGCCAAAACGCCTCATGTCCACGACTCGCGTGATTTGTCTTTTCTTCAATCGCCCTTTTGACCAGACTCGACGTTGAAGATTCAAGTTGCACGGTCCCATAGCCGGGGTTCCGTGCGCTCTTGCAGCCTGCTTAACCTCGGGGGTAATCGTGGAGACAAAGCGAACAGACATCGCGAGATCCTGCTCTGGCCCCCATGCTCAACGAACTCACCCTGGGGAGGTAAGGCCATCTGGAGGCAATGACGCCATGGATCTAAACGAGGATCGGAAGCTTCGCAAGCTATCTTGGCCGGGTAGATTTTGTGCAGCTAGAGGCGTGAATCGTGCGCAATAATAGTGTTTGGGACCCAAAACAGTAGACGGCATCTTACGTCCAGTATGAGACCTACAATCTCTCTCCAATACGTCTTGAAGCGCGAGTACGTGTTGCACTAAGTGCGAAAACGATTGGATGGAAGGTGTCAATGATGGGTGGCTTGAACAACAGTAAGAGGACGTTCAACGACGTTGATCTATGCCACACGTCAGATTTTTAAAGACGAGCCTGCCCGAAGCCTGCCTAGAAAGATTCTGGTAAGCCGGCTTCAGCTTTTTAGAATGTTGTTAGACGAGCGAGCGGGTTGCCTGAAGAGACAGACCTGAGATGTATCCCAAAGAAAACCGGAAGAATGATATCTCCAGGCCGAGACGGCTAACGCCGCTCAGGGCGGTCCGAATTTCTAGCAGCTACAAAGAGAGCTACTTCATACTTACAGCAATAAATGATTGCTGAGGCTGCAGCATCTTGGGTCTTTGCTTATTGGCTAGCTTCGCTCACCTTAACGTCCTAGGCCGCACTTCGACTTCAAGTTTTGGAAACGTCGCAATCCGGGCGCTATCGGTCAATAATATCAAGAGCAGTTTGTTCCCTATCAGATCAAAGACATAGCTTCACAGCATGAAAACATCATGCAAAACGACAGCATACTCGACCATTCCCCAAGCACCTTCAACTCAGCGTCCTTTGGTGTCAGGGTAACGCGGCCAGT
Source organism: Cladophialophora chaetospira (assembly GCA_030247875.1). Taxonomy (NCBI): domain Eukaryota; kingdom Fungi; phylum Ascomycota; class Eurotiomycetes; order Chaetothyriales; family Herpotrichiellaceae; genus Cladophialophora; species Cladophialophora chaetospira. The sequence goes on along the minus strand of JAPDRK010000020.1, from coordinate 291,399 downwards.
AGATGCGATGAGGTAGGTCGCGCGCACTTTTACTTGACTTAAATGTCGTCAATGCAGTCTTCTCGGCCGCCGAAAGTACGGCACTTCTACATGCGCTCGCGACGGCTTGAGATGTCATGACCGAGGCGGCTAAATGCCAAGTGGAGCAGCAGTATCATTATGCACCCAGCACTGGCTCAACTTGAACCTCGTCAGTCTTGTAGCGCTCATGCATGAAGCCATCCCTCAGCAAGCTTGGAAATGAAAAAGTGCCTCTTTCTGTTCAAAAGCCGGTGTCGGGAAGTGGCCGGCGGATAAAATTGCAGGTTCATATCCCGGATAATTGACGATCTTGCAGCCATGCACGCGGGGAGACAAAAAGTACATATGCTGTACCTGCATGCCGCAATGCTTAGCCAGTCGATCCTCAGCCAGCAGAATGGAGAGTCTCCTCGTTGTCGCCTTGGCCACCGTCGCATCGGCATGGACCTACTCGCCGAACACATCCTACTCAGCCACCATCTCAGTTGATGCCTCCCAGAAATACCAGACAATGATCGGCGGAGGCTGTTCGGGTGCATTCGGTATTGCTTGTCAACAATTTGGCAGCGTGGGACTCTCTCCGGCCAAGCAGGAACTCGTCACTCAAATCCTGTACGACGAGAACATTGGTGGGCTGTCAATCGTCCGCAACGACATCGGCTCGACGCCCAGTACGACCCCAGGTGACGTAAATTCCATCTTGCCAGTCTGCCCACCAACACCGGATGGTCCATTCGATTACAAATGGGACGGAAATGATACATGCCAGCTTCAGCTTACGCAGACTGCACTCAAGTATAACCCCAATATCTATGTGTATGCTGATGCTTGGTCCGCTCCCGGCGTGAGTCTCCCTTTCGCCAAAAATGAGCCCTTCTTGACGACGTCACTGTCCTCGTTCCGTCAACAATAGCACAAGCTAATGAAAACCAGTGCATGAAAACCGTGGGTACAGAGGATAACGGAGGCTTTATTTGTGGCGTGAGAGGAAGCACCAATTGCAGTGGTGACTGGAGAAAAGCATATGCCGACTATCTTGTGCAGTACGTCAGATTTTACGAAGAAGAAGGCATAGAAGTGTCACTCTTGGGTGCCTACAACGAGCCAGACTTCAACCCAATTACGTACGCATCGATGGAATCCGATGGCTATCAAGCAAAGGACTTCTTGGAAGTACTGTACCCAATTGCGAAAGCAGCCTTCCCCAATATAAGTATCGCATGCTGTGACGCCACTGGTGCTCGGCAAGAAAGAAACATCCTCTACGAGCTAGAACAGGCAGGAGGTGCTGATCTATACGATATTGCTGTAAGCATCTCTGGATCTCAAAGGACGAAGCTGACACTTCCAGACATGGCACAATTACCAAAGCAACCCGGAGAGGCCGTTCAATTCTGGTGGAAAGCCGAATCTCCAGACCGAGTGGGCGGATGTACGTTTCTTCCATGGCCACACGTCGGTCGCTAATCGTGGCAGGGTACCGGAAAGTGGAACGCATATTGGGATGTGACCGGTCAACTTGCGTAGGTGTCATCGCCATCCTCTTGAGCTCAATTGACTGACTTTCGTAGTGAGGGTTTCCAATGGGCCTTGTACATGCAGTGAGTACAACCCGGAACCTGTCTCGGGTTTTCCAGAATCACCATCTTCTGGTTGTCCCGATACAGTTCTTGTGCGCTAACAAAAGGCCAGCAATGCCTTTGTCAACTCGGACACTTCCGGCTACACTCACTGGTGGTGCGCTCAGAATACGACTGGTGACAATGCATTGATTCGGCTCGAGTACGACAGCTACTACGTCTCTGGTCGTTTGTGGGCTTTTGCCTCATACTTCCGCTTTGCTCGACCAGGGTCAGTTCGTATCGAAGCCTCAAGCAATGTCGAGAACGTCTATGTCAGTGCTTACGTCAACACCAATGGCACCGTCGCAATTCCAGTAATCAACGCTGCCCATTTTCCATACCAGACAACCATCAACCTCAATGGAATCAAGGCGTCGACTGCCACAGCATATTTGACAGACAATGAGCACAACGTCACCATGATGGGACAGACGCAAATCGGATCGACGTTCCAGGTTACGGTCGAACCAAGGTCAATGAAGACGTTCTTCTTGAGCTAGAATTGGACGGTGACCTGAGATTGGGATTATGCAAGGGCTTATTTATGTGTAGACCTTGCGGACTCAATGCACGGTATGGCCCGAGGTGTAGCTTGAGAGCGTGCTGGACGAAGAAGGGGACTACAAAAGTAAAATGATAGCAACAAACTTGTGCGAAAGAGACTTTGTCGATGGTGGCTGCGTTGGAAGGACAGCCTCTTCCCAGTTCGCCAGCCACACAATCTGCTCTTATATCTCCGGATTGGTAGCTTCGCCTACCCCTGCAACTTTTCTGCAGGTCAAGCTTGCTCGAGTGATTGTATCTACTTACCTCTGCAGGCAGGCAGCAGCATTTCGAAAGCGTTTCCCTTTCCTGCACTGGGGATGATCGTTTCGTAAGAGCACGTGAAGACCGAACAACGGTCACATTTAGATCCTTGAATGTCAGTATCAAACACTCTAGGCCTCTCGCTCTTACCTCCAAACACCGCGAAGAACAATCGGATGGTGGTCCACCTCACAAAACTGGCCGATTGACTTTCAAGAAGCAGACATAGCCAAATGAACACCACAGCCACGCAGACGGTGCGTCTCGACATATATCGTCCCATCTGAGAAATACTGAACATATCTGTTGAAGTGGCGGGAAGCTCAGGCACCCTCGGCAGCCAAGAGCTTTCGGGGAAATGCCAACACCCTCGACACCCCGGATTTTCTCCAAATTTCCACTTTGGGGTTAATTAAAAGCCCCACGATGAGGCTGCGCGGAGCAGGGGATCTCTCGAGGCCTGGCCTTTTTCATGGCTAAACCTTTGTGTCAGCTCAAATACATGTCGGTGTGCCGAAGTAAGAAATATTTGTGAACCGGTCGTTGTCCAAATCACACCATTTGGTCTCCTCGAACATGGCGAACACTATTTGGACGTTGTTGACGCAGCGTCCCCTGTTCGGGTTCGCCTTCCTGAGCACCTTGATCCTCATCGCGGTCTGGCAAGTGAAACGAAGCGTCAACAACCGGAAGTACAAGCTGCCACCCAGGATCCCAGGAATACCCATCTTTGGCAATACTTTTCAGCTGCCACCGCTGAAGCAGGGAGTATGGGCAATGGAGATGGCTAAGCAATATGGGGAGATGTGCGCTGTCCTCGTTTTTGAAGTGCAATGCTGACTGCTCCAGGTTTACTTGCAGCATTGGTGGCAAGACTTGGGTATTCTTGAATTCGTCCCGTACCGTCAATGACTTGATGGAGAAACGGTCTGCGATATACTCATCACGGAGCTATATGCCGATGGCCTCAGGGATCTTGTCTCAGGACAATAGGGTGCTATTAATGCCATACGGCGAGCGTTGGCGAATGATCCGACGAATCATGCACTTGATCCTCAACAAACAGAATGCTCCTGTCTTCGCACCCTTCCAAGACGTCGAGTCCAAGCACTTACTCTACGACTTCCTTCACCACCCGGAGCTGTGGTACTCTGCAACTCAGCGTTTCGCCAATTCCGTCATCATGAGTGTTGTGTTCGGAATGCGGATGGAACTGGAAGATCCAAAGATTCGCGAGCTTTTCGAAACTTCCAACGCCATCATTGAAGCACTTCAACCTTCAGCAAATCTTGTCGACTCCATGACTTTTCTGGAGAAACTTCCTAAATCCTTGCAATGGTGGAGGCCGCGAGGAGAAGCAATGTTCCAGAAGACTGTCAAGTAAGAAGAACTCTCATTTCACCATCATCACTGACCTTCATCTAGCATCTACAGGCGAGAAGTGGAAGAGCTCGAGGTCAAAATGAAGAACGGAACAGCCAGAGATTGCTTCGCCACGAGATTCCTCAAGAATCCAGAGACGAAAAGCTATGGGCAAACGCAGACTTACTTCGCTCTCGGCTCTCTCATGGAGGCCGGCAGTGACACATCCCGAATGACGATCAGCCAAACGATGGCGGCGGCGGTTCTGGACAAGCGGTGGGTCCAGACGGCGAGGGACGCTCTCGAAAAAGTCTGCGGCAAGAATGCGGAGCGGCTTCCGACCTTCGACGACAGGATCGATTTGCCTTACATTACCGCAACTGTCAAAGAAGCATTTCGATGGCGGCCATTTGCAGAGATCGGAGTGCCACATTTGCTCATTCAGGATGATGAGTACGAGGGCTATAAGTTTCCGGCAGGGACCTTGTTCACGTGGAATGCAACAGCAATCGCAATGGATCCGAGAGAATATGAAGAGCCGGAAAGATTCTGGCCGGAACGCTTTCTCAATGATGATCTTGACCATGTTCTGAAAGGACATTGGAGCTTCGGACCAGGTATGTGGACCTTATCATGCCTCGAATGTGCTAACGGTAGCAGGTCGTCGAGTGTGTTCGGGTTACAACGTCGGCGAAACAAACGTCTGGATTGTCGTCGCTCGGCTGCTATATTGCTTCGATTTTGAAGGAGTGCCCGTAAGTCCGTGCTACGCCCCTCTCATTCAAGTCCTGACACTCTTCAAGGGGAAACCATTTGACTCATTTCGTGTGAATTGGGGAGAGCATCGTTTTGCGCCATTTGATGTCTCGATCAAAGTTCGCAGTCCTCAGCATGCGGCGCTGATAGAGAGGGAAGGCAGGATAGCTGTCGATACAAAGTACTGATCGATGTTCCTTACCCCACATCCTCTCGGCTGGACTCCCACGGCCACGCCGAGTGCGGAGAGGAAACGAGGCAACCCCACCACTTCCAAGTGGCCGTGGATTGGCTCGGCCCTGTCGAAGCAATTCCAGGACTTACTTGAATCGCCGTATGGTCTTCGTAGTCATTGGAGTAGCACTGTATCAGACTGAATTCAAGCATCAGCATATTTTCATCCGAAGTTTGAGCGGCTGCGGAATATTTGTTAGCCGATCACCTGAGTCGGTCCCTTAGGCCTATGTGGGGCTTTGCCTAGATCCAGCGTTACCAGGTAGTGGTGGCACCACTCGTTCCAGGCATCTAGACATAGGTCAGGCTGAGCATAAAACATCATCTCAGAAACCTTCTCATCGGTCGTTGTTCCTTCAAGCCAGAGCCTCAACAAATACCTTCAAAATGATTGCCAAGACAGGAAAGCAGACACAAGTCAACAAGGTAAGCTCATCAGCACTGCCCTTGTCGCTTTCTACTCACAGCCATATCCAGATCATCATCGTCGGTGCTGGCCCTTCAGGCCTTCTACTCGGCATACTTCTCGCCAAGCAAGGGGTCAAGGTTCAACTTGTCGAAGCAGCCGATGATCTGGACAAGAACCCTCGAGCTGCTCACTATGCCCCTTCAGCAGTCTACGAACTGAACCGCGCGGGCGTATTGGAGGACGTGAAACGAGACGGCATCCATCCTGACTCGGTGTGCTGGAGGCATCCGGACGGGACATTAATTGCGGGCATCAAGAGCAGATTCGACATCGAATTCCCCATGGTGTGCCTGCCCCTGGATCAACTAGACGTTCTTCTCCTCAAGCATTTCCTCGCTGCTGGCGATACGGAGATCCTCTGGAAGCATAAGGTCGTGTCGATAGACCAGGATGAGAATGAGGCACGGGTAGAGGTCGAAACTCCAGAGGGCAAAAAGACCCTGGGTGCCGACTACATCATCGGGTGCGATGGAGCCAACAGCCAGATTCGAAGGTCGCTGTTCGGGGATCTGAATTATCCTGGTGAGACCCTGCAGAGCCAGATCATTGCCACGAACGTGAGTTAGCTTTCGTCGAACAATACCCGATTTGTGAGCTGACGTTTGAAGGTATATTATGACTTCAAGAAGTTTGGGTACTGGGACTCGAATTTCATTATTGACAAGAATGATTGGTATATGGCAGCGAGGATCACGAACGATGGTCTGTGGCGAGTAACTTATGGCGACGAATGGGGCTTGTCCAACGAAGAGTACCTTGCTCGTCAACCCGCGCGGTATGAGAAGATCTTGCCAGGCAATCCAAAGCCAGGGGACTATAAACTCGTCAGCGCCAGTCCATACAAGCTCCATCAACGGTGCGCCGACTCTTTTCGAGTCGGAAGGTTCTTGCTCGCCGCCGATGCGGCCCACTTGTGCAATCCTTTGTGAGTTGCTCTCTGCCACATATGATCACAGCTGACCGGTTACAGCGGAGGGCTCGGGCTGACCGGAGGTATCGCCGATGTGGGAAGCTTGTTCGACGCATTCGTCGCGTTGAAGGAAGGAAAGACCGACGACAGCATTTTGGATAAGTACAGCGAAGTGCGACAAGAGAAATGGCGGAAGATCATCGACCCAATGTCAAGAGCCAATTTCGCCCGAGTATGTTTGGCCGAGCCCGAGAAGGATAGAAATGATTTCATCGCCTTTTGCAAAAAGATGGAAGAGGACGATGAGCTGGCCAAGCGGATGGCAGAAGTGAGTAACGTCCAGCTTTTGTTCGCCGCGGCAAGCTGACATGTGACAGGGGACGAACGCACTGAGGGAAGATTTCCACGAATATTTGACCGCAGGCATCCAGGCAGGTGTTGCGTAACGGTTTGCAATGGCAACGTTGAGGTCGGTTCCAAGGGAGAATGGGCCAGCTCTTGACTTGAGTGCAGTGACTTGGCCAGGGCGACCTTTCAAGAAATCTATCGGCACGAGGAGTGGTTGGGTAGATGATTGATGTCCTGGAGTTTATATTGAATTCCTGCCTTGGTTGCACTGCATGGTGATGGTCGGACAAGAAGGTTGCTGTTCCAGAAGGGCCATGCCAGAAAGAGTAGACAATGAAGAATCCGAGGAGTCGTTCAACCGTGAGGTCGAGAAGACATGTCTCGAAAGAAGCGGAAATTCGGTGACTTTGTTGGCTTGGAGGTGAAGAATTCGACCAGAGACAACGGGATCAAGACATTATACTCCTCCATAAGAGTCAAAACATCCACATCTTACTCCTCTCTCAATATTCTGTAACGCTGATTGACGCCTGCGGCTATACCAGTTAAAGTAGCGGAGAGAAGGTAACTGAGGGTTTCCTCAAAGTCCGGGTATTCTGACAGGGAAATCAAGCCGCCCATGTTGAAGAGATGGACGTCTGAAGAAGAGAGAAAGTGAGGGAGCAGTGATGCTCAAGTAAGAGAGCAGAAGACACTCAAGTGAGCGCGTGACGGACGACTTAAGTAGGATTGTGAGTATCGCACGACTTAGTGGGGAAGACGCAAAGGCGAGGATGAGTTTTAGCATGCGGATGTCAGCAGGGAAGAAGCCATGACGCAGGTCGCAACATGCGGGCGCGAATGTCAAGAATGAAGGCGCGGAGACGGCGAGTGCTTTGAATATGCTGATGCCGAAGTGGAAAGGGCCTTCTGCAAGAAGACGAGCTCGCTTTGCAACATACTGAAGCTGAAGAGGAAGGCGTTGGTTGCGCGTAGATTTTGTCCACCGTTATCGATGAGTACTCGATCCTGGTGCCCAAAGCCGTGGCCACATTCATCACCCACACCTTCGTCTCTCTTTACTGCAATATGCACCAGCTTGTCGCTCTTCCAGACTACCCTGCAGTCGAGGCCAACATGATAGCTCTGTTTGCAGATGCTTTGGCATACGGCCCCGGCGTCAATCCACACTTCAAAGTACTTGCCGATGATGGTGTAGATATGTCTCCCGTCGTGGAGCATTAAGTCTTCCCTTTTATGTCGTGCCTTTCTCCGGTCTGCCCATCATTCTCCACTCCTTCCCCCTTCGGAGCCCTTCCCTCCTTCTTCATCCTGTACCGTGCCGTCACCATCCCTCCATGGTTATGCAGGACCACAGCATCATTCGTCAGAGCCCCGTCGTACCTACCCGCGTCGACTATTCCAGCTTTTTTCTCGTGAGCGGCCTATCTCGCGAGTTCCGCCACCGCAGCCAGCTGAGCCAAGTGGCAAAACAAAGCAGAGTAAGCGGCGCGGCGGCCCCTGGAACGACCCACCATTTGCGGGAAATCTTGATTCCGTTTTCGTCGAAGGTGAAGAAGACGGTGCTAAAGATTGTCTGTATGGGAGGCCCCAACTCGGCAGCATCTGTTGGTAATTTCCACCGACACTTGGGTGGCGCTGGTGACAAAAGGAGATGTCCATACCGCAACGAAAGTTCCTGGAAGGAAAAACATGGTGACAGCGGCAATTGTGATCATCGCGGCACTGTCACGTTGAGTCCGCTGGGCCAGTTCTGCTGTCAGTTCTGCAATCTCTTGGTTCTGCGCCGCAATTCGTATGTTCGCCCTGCTCTCCGCTTGATTTGCAAGATGGAACAGCTTCATTCTACCGTTAGTGGTGTGCTTCAAACTCTCCTATCAGAGAATGTTCTTGACCCACCAGATTGATTTGAGTATTTGTGCGACCTCTGTAGTCGGTCACCAAGTGCTTCAAAGATCGGCAACTGGAGAGTAAATGATCTAAAGCGTCCTTTAGTTTTGATGAGCCCTCTCTAGCTTCGCTTGGATGCTCCCTGTTGATAGGCTGTGGTGCAATGATTCCAGACAGTCTGATCGATGCGGAATGCATGAATTTCAACTGGGCCTCGAAGTCTGACAAGTTTCGGAAATGAATGAACCAGTTCCTTGAAAGGTCATGGAGTTCTCGTGTGGTGTTGTCGATATTTGGAAACTCGGCGGTCACTTCCTAATTCTGGTTAGAGCTTTTTCGCGTGTACCGATACCAGGCTTTGGTCTCCTCCGAGATCACTGACAAGCTGTTTCAGAGCAGAGCGCTGCCTCTGTATGTCACGCTGCCACTGCTTTATTACCTCGTCGGCAATGAGAACGTCCAAATACAACGGGAAATTTGCCAAATGAGGGTCTCGTTTGATGTCGTTAGTAAAGCGGCTAATAGCCGACTTCGGAACGTTTAGACAAAAGTAGGTGGTAGACTCGGAACCAGTGATGAATTGCGTGCATGCAGGCGACCCGAATACATATTCGTAGTAGACGTCTAGTAGACGTTCAGCAGCAAGCCAGCAAACATTCGCATGGCGAAAGTAACATACCACAATATTTGGGCCGTTCTTGGTCGTCTTGACACTCAAAGAAAGCCTGTTTCGTTGAAAACCAATGTCCAGCGCCACAAGACGCGGCAATGAGCAGATTGGATAGCCCAGACCTCTCACGGAGTAACCTCAGGGCTACCGGATCGACCGCAGCAGCTTCAACCTCGCTGGCAGGATGCCCATTGGCGATGATGCCTGTTCCATGACTTTGAAGCAGACTGCATTGAAACGAAATTAGCTGCATCGTAACACACGATGAATCGCAAAGGGAAAGAGGGCAAATACAATATTCGCAGTGATGGATTTCTGGCCTTTCCATTTGAGGAGTTTTCGGTCTAGAGATCTTTGGTGAGCCTCAAAGTTGTACAAATAGAGCTGCTGAGGTAGTCGGAAAGTTAAGTTGGGCAGCAAAGTTCAGAACTGGACCGCGATGGTGAGATAACACACGTTAAAGAGCTTTCCTAGATCCTCAGTGTCGAGGTAAATGCAATCTTTTTTTCCATCTTCATCAGCAAAAAGGATTCTGGTCAGATCAACTGAAAGGAGCCACTTACTAACAATACCGCTACACACATCCAAGACGCCTATTTGAGGCCAGTTCTTCGACAAGCCTTCTCGCTGCTTGAGAACTTCTTCAACCTCTTCATAGTCAACAAGTCCGGGATAATTCATGTGCTCGTTGGAGAATGAACCAGAAAATTCGCGGAACCAGTACAATTGGACGTGGACACGACGACGATGGTGATGATATCGATGGATCATGAGCTGCTGAAAAGTGATGTTGAGGGACTCTCGAATATCCCAACTCATGTTGAGTAGCTTGGCGAAGTGAACGGTGCCTTCAGCCTCACCTATACAAAGTGCTGCCTTCAGCCTCACCTATGCAGAGTGCTGTCCAGTGGTCCTCCATGCCTCGGTTTAGCGAGTTCTTCAAAGAGACTAGCACATCAGCATAGCCTTGCCACCTGGCTAACTCGGCCACCACAGACTTGCCAGCGGCTCTGCAAAGTTGCTTCGCAAATGCTGAGGCACAATGTCTCCCATTGCCTATGATTATTCCCCCTAGCTGTACTTAGTGTAATGAGATAATGGATGACTGAGAAAGAAGCCGGCTATCAGAGCATCGCCATTGAACCAGATGCGTGTTTTCTCACAATGCTTTCACTCCCGGGCCACATCGTTCCCCACGAGTAGAGAGGAATGAGAGGAGAGCACTTGGGTCGGATGGATGTGTTGAGGTGTGCCAAGTATGACATCATCTTCGCATTTTCTTCTCGATCACTATCTCGATTGATGGCTGCCTCGGCGGTTCCCTCTCCTCGTAACTCTTGTCCAGCAACCACCCAGACATTTTGTTCATCATTTGTTTGCATTAACCCAGGCTGTATCTCTAGGTTGCCTTCCAGGCTACCCTACCCTCCATGGCACCCGGTCGTACTATGAAGAGCCAACCACGAATTGAACTGAATGCCCTAGACTCACGGATAACCTTTGTTCTCTTTTGGAACGAGTGAGTTATCCGCCACATTCCCCTATCAACTGGAAGTAATGCACACATTCTTTACCTGTGTGCTTCTGCTCATTTTCGCATCATTTTTGATGACAAGACGGGGAACAAAACGTCTCCGCATTATCCTCGACTGGGACGGCACCGTCACCACACATGACACCCTCCACATCGTCGCTGCAATTGGCTACGAGCGTAACCAACATCTCAATCTCACGCCGTGGGACCAGATAGTCCAGGCCTACATCTCGAACTACACCCAGCACGAGGAATCATATCGTCCGGCAAGGCTAGACCGCAAGACCATCGCCCAGGAGAGCGCATGGCTCGCCAGTCTGACCGACGTCGAAGCAAGAAGTGTGAAAACGGCACGAGATGCTGGTATCTTCACAGGAGTCACCAACAAGGACATTTACCTGGGAGCAGAGCACGCAATACTGAACAATAAGATCCAGCTCCGTGATGGATGGAAGGACATTTTTGCCATGGCAAGCCATCCTGGGAATGACATGGCAAATCAATCTCCCGTCTCCATCATCAGTGTAAATTGGAGTGGCACCTTCGTAAGAGCATGTCTATCAGCAGGGCTTCGGGATTCTCCACCCATGAGAGGCACAGCAGATTCCATCCCGATTTTTTCCAACCACCTCCTGCTCGACCCTTCCGGCGGCGATTCCGAGGGTCCTGGCATTCGCACCAGTGCCGATAAACTCGACGCTTTCCAAAAACTACGTGACAGTGGAAGTGGTCCTGTTTTTTATGTTGGCGACTCGCCTACAGACTTTGATTGCCTTTTGGCCGCCGATGTGGGATTCTGCGTGCGTGATGAGCCGATCGGCAGCGGACAGGCTAATCTGAAGGAGAGTTTGGAGCGGGTGGGCGTTCAGGTGACAAGGCTTGAATTGGACGCATGGGACAAGTACCAAAAGAAAATCGTGGGTCGAGAAGTCGGAAAGGAAAGTAATAAGGTGATCTGGTGGGTTGCTGACTTGAGGGAAGTCGTCACCTTCGCCGAGAAGTATGTCGGGAGTGATTCAGCTGTATAGATACAGCCAGCTGTCTGAAGCCCAGTACAATGCTCGACTTGGGCGCGTCTCTTGTAGCTTGGTCAAGTGATTTCAGTCGCTAGTATATGAGAGACATACCCTGACGGACGAGTGACACACACAACATAACAATGACAAGCGACATTCGAGAGGACCTCGACACCTTAGCAGCAGAGGATAATGGGATCATGCTCACTTAACTTCCGAATTTACCAGCCCGAAGACAACAATATCAATCTGAAGACGCAACGTTGAAGTTCGACAGTTTATCAAGAATCGTGTGTATGAGGTGACGTGAGATTGGCTGGGACATGCAGCCGATCATGAAACAAGATAGGATGATACCCAGAGTATTCAAGCCCCAAGGAGAGAGCATTCGTATCGAGCCAGCTCCATGACTTTAGGTGCCAGTGAAGTATATTGGTTAATGGAATGCTTGCCACAGGCGTCTCGGCGTTGACCTTCCCAGCCCGGGTAAACTCTATTTCGTCATTGTGCTTGGCAAATCCCCTCACTCTGCGGTTGTTCCCAGCCCGTGCAGGGCCTCAAGTGGAGTGCAGTGGCTTGTAGAGCTGCCTGGCCACTCTCATTCGCCCACCCAGATCGCAGTTGTTATCGACACTCTTGGTCTTTCTTTCTGCTCTCTATCGCATTCTCCTGGCACATCAGATCAGACCGCTGCATATCGAGTGGCTAGCCAGATCGGAGGTAGGATCTCTTCCACATATTACGGGAGTGCTGTCGCGCTGGACCTCCGTCACCGTCCACCTTACGACCGAACCTTCTCAGGCCTCCATTTATCCCCATCCTTTGACTTCCGGGCGACATCCTGAGTTTCCCTTCCATCCTAGGCCCAGCGCCAGCACCAAAATAAATATCGGCTACAGCAAAGTTGTTATCAAGAGGCGGACAGAAGCCCGTGCGTGGCAGGCTAGAGGGGGATGGCCGACTTTTCACTTGTGCCCAGTGGGCACGGGACGAACTACACGGGCATGTTGACGAGAAGCATCGTCTTTTCCGGAGCTCTGCTGGTGTTCCTCGCAGGTACGCCGGTCAAACCAGACATGTCATCTGAGTTCACTAAATGGTGGTAGCATCTGGCATGACAATTGCCTCGATCGTTATTCCTAACTGGATCGCATATGATGGGACCACTGTGAGTCGAGTACCGTGCAAGAATGATTTTATCTGACCGCTCAGAACCATGGAACCTCAATTCACTATAGCTATGGACTCCACCAAAGGTGTTCGAACACGAACCTTCCTCCTGCAAACGTTTCTCTTGCCATCACCTCGAACTACCATTGCACGCAATTTCCGCGATACGAAGACTGTCGCGGCGAGGATCGATACTTTTGCAGCATGTGGAGGTCTGTAGGCTTTCTCATGTCCTTCGCAGTGGTGCTCGAGGGTATGACGCTTGCTGCATTTGCAGTATTGCTCGTGGGAGGAAAACAGAAAAGAGAGCAAGGATGGGGCGTCCTTACGATTCTTGTGGCGCTGGCCGCATTTGTTCAGGCCATCGGAATGGCCTTGATGGTAAGAGTACATTGGCTCGAGTGTCGACACCCAGTCTAACGGAAGCCACAGGCGTACTTGTACGAAAATGACGAACGCTTTTTCTCCGGCTGGTTTCTCGATAAGAGTTGGACCATGTGTACGATATCGTGGAGTTTCGAGGCAGTGTGTGCGATAGCGATCATCCTAGCGGCGGTGACACTGCCAAGTGAAGGAGGGTACGAGTTGATTCCTGATCATGGCTAAGGACCTCTCAGAGGATGATGGATTTATTATCGAAAGATATATGAGCGTTCACTGGCAGCGTTCGGGATATTTGGAGTTGGCGCATGCTCAATCGGCCGCACGGTTCATTAATCGGAAGGCTCATATACGAGTCCCTTGAGAAATGAGGCCCAGGTGATACAGTATAACAGAGGTAACGACTGACAAATGCCGCGCTTTGCCTTCACACGGTGGCTGATGCGATTGGTGGTGTTGGACAGTCTCGTACTTCGTATGGCTCGTATGTACCGGCCTCCAGCTCGGTTCGGCTATAGGAGTCTGAGCAGCATCGCTCCTGCGAAAGTACAAGCTTAATCAGATTATCTCAGTGGACGTGTTTAAAAGGCTACTGTGTAATCGGGATAAACATGCACATGCTGTGTCCGCGACGAAACCGAGGTTCCTGCCAATTGGCGGAGCGTAATCCCTCCGTGTTTATTGTTGTTCCACGACAACATTCATCAACCTCAACCTTCATTGGCAATCCCGAAGCATTCAGACTACGACCGTTTGTTCCCAGCTTCGGTAAGTGCTCATCTTACCCAATCGTGGCACAATCCCGATTAGTCCATTGTTGCGAAGTTGAGGTCACCTTGAACAGGCTGGTGAAGGCTGAGGCCAAGACACACATCGTGTATATATGTCACCTTTGACGTTCCCGCAATATGGCAATTTGATTACACTCATTGTGGTCGACTTGTTGCTCAGCGTCGAGCCTTCCTTTCACTTCGACGTACACCGGCTTGGAACAACTTTGTGGTCCACTCTTCACTTCTCGCGTTCCTCGAATCGATCTCATTTATCTTAGCTTTTCTTCTTGTTATAGAACCCTTACTCTTTCCCACAGCCCACATCATGTCGACGCCTATACCAGCTCCTCCGGGCATCCCACTGCTCGGAAACGTCTTAGACATCGATCCGAGCAACGCTAATCAAAGTCTCTCCCATTTGGCAGACAAATATGGTGCGACCCAGTGCGTCAGGAGCAATTGCTGCTGCTGCTAACAAGATCTTCAAGGTCCAATCTTCAAGCTAAACCTGTTCGGAGGAGACAGATACATTGTCAGTTCGGTCGAGCTGCTCAACGAAATTTGCGACGAGAAGCGGTTTGCCAAGATGGTGTCTGGTCCTCTCGAACAGGTGAGAAACGGAGTTGGAAGTGGGCTGTTCACAGCATATCATGGAGAGCACGACTGGGAGGTTGCTCATCGAACATTAGTTCCGGCCTTTGGACCGCTGGGCATACATGACATGTGTATGGCGACCTTTTCAAGTTCACGCTAAGTTGTTAACACTTTCAGACGACGAAATGTACGACGTCGCAACACAACTGGTTGCAAAATGGGCTCGTGCCGGCCCTGAGCAGAAGATTGCAGTCACAGACGATTTCACCCGACTAACATTGGACTCCATTGCTCTTTGCGTCATGGACAAACGGTTCAATTCCTTTTACTCCGAAAAGATGCATCCCTTTGTCGATGCAATGGTTGGCTTCCTTATCGAGTCTGGCAGGCGTGCAGCGCGAACGAGGATCGGAGCTCTATTTAACAGATCCGTGGAGCGTCAATACCATGAAGACATCGCACTGATGAGGAACGTGGCGCAGGAGATGGTGGACTATCGCAGAGCCAACCCCACTGACAAGAAAGATCTCTTAAATGCAATGCTCTTTGGAAAGGATCCAAAAACTGGGGAGAAAATGTCCGACGAAAGCATCATCAACAACATCATCACCTTCTTGATTGCTGGTCATGAAACAACATCCGGCTTGCTCTCATTCGTCTTCTATCACCTTTGCAAAAACCCCGAAGCTCTGCGAACGGCTCAAGAAGAGGTCGATTCAGTGGTTGGCAAAGGACCAGTGACAGTGCAGCAGGTAACAAAATTGCCTTATATTGAGGCTGTCATGAGGGAAGCACTGAGGCTCTATCCTACCGCCCCAGGTTTCTCTGTTACAGCCCTACCCACTGTCCCTGGTCCGGTGGTCCTTGCTGGAAAATACACAATCCCGCATGGCGCTCCGATCGCTGTCATACTGTCAAAGGCAGGTCGTGACCCAGTGGTCTTCGGCGCTGATGCGGATGAGTTCAAGCCGGACAGAATGTACGGCGAGAACTTCACGAAACTGCCGCCGAATGCTTGGAAGGTGGGTGCAGTCCTCCATGGCGGTCGATCAATGCTGACAACTTCTAGCCTTTCGGAAATGGTGCCCGAGGGTGCATTGGAAGACCTTTCGCCTGGCAAGAAGCTATCCTGGCCATCGCCCTTATTCTCCAGAACTTCAACGTCAGAATGGACGACCCATCATATCAGCTTCAAGTTCGGCAAACCTTGACCGTCAAACCAGACAATTTCTTCATACGCGCGACCTTGCGAGAAGGTATCAACCCTGTGACTCTAGAAAGAAAGATGTATGCCGGACTCGAAGTCGAGGATGCACACAAGAAGGAGCGGCGCGCTCTGACCAAGAAGGTCGGCGGCACTAGCAAACCAATGTTGATTCTGTATGGCTCCAATTCCGGTACTTGCGAGGGGTTGGCACAAAATCTTGCGAATGCCGCCGGCAGTCGAGGCTTCAATGCCACAGTCAAATCCTTGGACGCCGCCGTGGGTCAAATACCCAACAAACGACCTGTCATCATTATCACCGCCAGCTACGAGGGCAACCCGCCTGATAACGCTGCAGGATTTGTGGAATGGATCAAGACCGTCGATGCCGATAAAGTCAAAACAGCGCAGTTTGCAGTGTTTGGTTGTGGCCATCATGACTGGGTGAGCACGTTTCAGAGAATCCCGAAGCTGATCGAGGCCGAATTCATTGCCAAAGGAGCAAACCCGATTGTAGAACGTGGAGAATCCGACGTGGCGGAAGGACAAGTATTCGATGATTTCGATGGCTGGCTTGACGAGAAGCTCTGGCCTGTTCTCTCTGTCGACTTCGATGACACCGACGTTCCCGAAGGCCTGGACATGACCATCAGCACCAGCGCCCGGGCCTCCCATCTTCGCCATAACGTGCAACAAGCTCTGGTTCTGAAGAATGACCTGTTGACCGATGAAGAAGTTCCAGAGAAACGCCAAACCGACTTCAAATTGCCGACCAACATGACCTATGAGGCGGGAGACTACCTGGCCCTGCTTCCAGTCAATAACGTACAGGCTGTCTCAAGGGTTCTTCGCCGGTTTAAACTGCCTTGGGATGCTTTTTTGACTCTGGCGAAAGGTGCTCATACCACGATCCCGACAGAAACAGCCATAGCTGTGTCCGCAGTCCTTGGTGCTTATGTGGAGCTCAGCACTCCTGCCAGTCGAAAGAACATCACTACCCTCAGCAGATACGCGAAAGACAAGTCGATTGAAACAGACCTTGTGCCAAATGTCGAGGGCCTTTCTATCCTAGACATTCTCGAAAAGTATCCCAGAGTCGACCTTCCTTTCGCCGTGTACCTGTCCATGCTCACGCCCATGAGAATCAGGCAGTACTCAATCTCGTCCTCGCCACTAGACGATCCGACCAAAGCGAGTATCACCTACTCTGTGGTTGCCTCTGATTCAGAGCATCTTGGCGTAGCCACCAACTACCTCAAAAGCCTGCAACCGAGCTCGACAGCACAGCTGATGATCAAGAAATCCCACAAGAGCTTCCACCTGCCGCTGGACACCAAGACACCGATCATTATGGTCTGCGCTGGGACTGGACTTGCACCATTCCTCGGCTTCATTCAGGAGCGTGCCGCACGAATCGCCGCTTCTGGTGATCGATCTGCATTTGGTGAAGCTCTCTTGTTCATCGGGTGTCGATACCACGACAAAGATCGATTACAGGCAGAGAAGCTGGATCAGTGGGTCAAAGATGACATCGTCAAGGTGTTTTATGCCTTCAGTCGCGAGTCGTCCCAGTCTGAAGGGTGCAAGTACGTGCAGGACAGGCTGTGGAAAGAGCGCGAGCTGGTCAGCCGGCTGTTCAATGACGGTGCACGAGCGTATATCTGCGGCAGCAGTGCGGTAGGGAAAGGCGTGTCGGATGTCGCTGCAAAGATTGCTGTCGAGAACGCGAAGGAGAAGGGGAAGGAGACCACGTACGAGAAGGGCTTGAAGTGGTGGGAAGGATTGAGAGGGGAAAGATACGCGGTCGACGTGTTTGATTAAATGGCAGGTCGTCTCTCATGGACGGAGAAGCTTGGAAAACGGACGAAAAAGGGTCTCTCGGGTATGTAGGTCTTCCAATATAATCTCATTTGTTCTTCTGTACAGTAGTTTTACCACAGCACATGCTGCCTCTGTGTGGTGACAGGTCGATCGGGCAATTGCACCCACATGCTCTTGCCCAGTCTCTTCTTCAACGCCCTCGCCTCCTTCTCGGCCTTTTCCCTCGTCCTCGTCTTTTCTTCCTTCAACAACAGGCTGAGACCGGTATGCGGTGGCCTCAAGATGTTCATTCGACCTCTAGCTCGATATTCCGGTTCTTTGTCGTACGGCCCCCGGTTCGTCCACGCCTGAGCCACGTAAATATCTGTCGGATCGGCCGCCTCGCCCTTCTTGTAGGTCTTCAGAGGTGTCTGATGAGGCAGCGGCGGTGTTTCTGCAGGGTCGGAATGTAGTTCTGATGTTGTTTCCGAGCCAGCACGGCCGAGACCCATGCCTTTGATGACGATGGCTTCGTTGCGGGCTTGGATGAGATGCTGACGAACGTCTTGGGCGACCTTCTTGTTCGAGAATCTCATCTGCAGGATGGCTTCGTCGATGGACTTGCCGGCAATCTGGCGGGCGAGAGGAGCCAGCTTCTTCATCGACGTTTTGAAAAAGTGTGACCGTGACGTGTGTTCTCGCTCGGTCCTTGCAATCCTAATCGTTTTGTTCATCCGTCCTCGGTGTTTGATCTCCCGGATCACCATCTTTCGCTGCCACCTCAGACGAGCCTCAGGTCGCGGGTTGAGTGCTATTTCCATGTTTGCAGGGTTACGGTCTTCGAAGGCATCTTCGACCAGAAGATCTGCTTCTTGGACGTGTTTCTTTTTCAATTCCCCTCCAAATGCGCTGGTGGGAGCAAGGCCACCTTGCTTGGCTGAGGCTTCGTATTCTTTGCGTTGCTCGGCCAATTTCTCCTGGGCTCGGCGTTGGGCTGCTCTCATTCTCTCCTGCGGCGTCAATTGCTTGGGCCTCACTTCGGGGAGTGCGGATTTCCTGGAGGGCGACTTTGCTGTTGCTGAGGCATTTCGGGAGTGGGAGGAGTGAAATGATCGTGTTGATCGGAGATGAAGGGAGGTCATTAATCGGGAGATGTCAATTGAGGGTGAGGATGGTGTCTGCGACTGGCAGAGCTTGCCTCTGCAGATGCGCCGCAGCGCAGTCTGTTGAGAGTTCATGCTGGTGCGCTGGGCTGCGACGAGCTTCGACGCCTTGTGAAAGCCGTCGACAAATACAAGCAGTGAGGATTTCCTAGGTTTCGAGGGTTTCTGCCAAAAGCTGTTCTGGACGAGTACGGTCGAGTTTTTGAGCTCAGGGCGCTTCCAACCAAGGGCCCCGGTAAAGGCTCGGCATCGGTACCGGGACCCTTCAGCTGAGCAATGCCTAGAATTGGGTTAGTAAGCCTGTTGCACGCAGCTGTTGGTGCTGGCCACGTTGGATGGATGATCGTCAGGGCATGATCGTCCAGGCGAAGGAGAAAAGCCAGGCCTCGACCTCTGGTCACATCACCTGGCACAGCGCAACCGACATTTACAGTATCTGCCTATATCCCACAGGGCCCAGTGCTAGTTTGAACAGGCTATTCTTGCTTGCTCTGCGACCCTCGATCCTCCCACCTCCGTCATTCCTTTACTTTTCCACACGCCCGCGTCTGTAAACCATACATTTCCGCATCCCTCAATTCAGACCTCCGCAGTCGTAGACACAAATTTCGAGCCGTATTGGCCCCTGTTCCTAACAGTGTCGAATTATTGGCTGATCCGGAGGTCTGTCCGGTGATCTTTGGGTGGGGAGCATGGCAGCAAGAGTAACAAGAGCAGGTTGCAGAATCGAGACAGTTGGATGAGATATTGATTTTTACGAGAAGGGACATTTCTTACGCAAAGATGGACATCAATTCACTTCTCTCCCCTTCGGAGACGCCTCAATCGCATTCGGCGACGCCTCCGGCGAGCACTCCAAACGCAACGCTGTCGCACCCACAATCACCATACAAACATGTACAACGAAGTCATTCTGGTAGCAGCGCCATGGTGAATTCACCTCTTGGCCGCTCCATTCAACCTGCATCCAGTATCCCTGCCCATGTCAGAAGTCCTTCTCAACAGCCTCCACATTCGTCGCCGCTCATCAGTCCTGTTCCTGCCGGCACTGTCACCGCCCATCTTCATCGAAGCTCGTCCGCTCCTTCCTCAGAGACCTTGGCAGACTTCATGCCTTCAAAAGCCACTCCTCCACTATTGAGTCGTGACTCGAACGACAGTCAGAAATCCTCGTCTGGCCTCTTCCCTCACCTGACCTCCGCCGGCGCAACGTCGAATCCACGCACCTCGATCGATATCAACATGGTTGACACACCAAAGCAGACAGTGAGGGCTGACTATTCGGACACCTCGCTTCCAGTTGAAAAACAGCAGAGACTTGCGGTGCTGGCTGCCTATCTGCAAGAATCACCAACGTCCTACGAGTCTCTCAAAGAAATCATTCAGATTCTACACGAAGGGTTCATCAATCACATCTATCCCCCACAAGACACGAGCACTCGTCGCGACCCGCGGACCTACGACCTCCTTACCGACCTCCGACAGGCAAGAGAAAATTTGGAAAAGCTATTTGCGCTTGGTGAGGAGCAGTGGGCAGATTGGCTTCAAGATGAGAGTCTCCTTGCTCAGACAGTCGAGGAGCGACTCGCCGTGGTGGAGAGCTGTCGCCGAGCAGTGACTGAAGAGTATGGCAGCACACGCTTATGGACGACCTTTGGCGACTGGATTCTCCACTGTCACAAATGGACGCTGGACCCAGCTGGCAGCCCACAGGGTGACGTTGATCTCGAACGCCTCACCGGCCGGGAATTCTTCGACTGGACTGTGGTTCTCGAAACATGGGAGGAGGCTGTTGAGCGTACAAAGCACAAGATGAACAGCAGTCATGAGGTATGGAACAAGTACATGGCCATTCGATTCGGTGATCTCGACCAGAAACTGTCGTCGGCCGACGTACCAACAGCCCTCGAACTTTTCGAAGCCCGACTCCAAGTACCGCACCTTGAATGGCAACAGACTTTCCAAGCCTTTTCCAGTTTCGTGTCTGTTAACGAACCCGCAGACCAGTACGAGGCAGTAATGGCTTCGACTCTCAAGGGATCAGCCAATGCCAAAAAGATATTGGCCGACAGAGATACCTACGAAACAGCATTGTCGCTGGCGCAGAAGTCACAGGACACAGCTACAGAATACCAAGTCTTCTCGCAGTATATTGAATGGGAACGAAACCCCGAGAATAAGGCGAGACAGCGAAGAGGCAAGAATGCACGAAATCAAGAAGTCCAAAGTCTCCATTTCGATATGGTCGACGCGCTGTACCAAAGAGCAGAGTTGCGTTTCCCTTCTGTCCCTGCGATCTGGGAAGAGCACATCGAGTATCTGATCAAGAAGAAGAAAAATGCAAGTCTGCTGGAAACCTTGGCTCGAGCTACCAAGCATTGCCCATGGTCTGGCTCACTGTGGAAACAGTATCTTCTGGCTTCTGAGCTGGCAGAATATCCCTTCGTTGAGACTGAAAAGATCAAGCACAAAGCCACTAGTACTGGACTTTTGGACGCTTCTGGCATTGAAGAGACACTTCTGGTCCATGACGCCTGGTGTGGCTATCTGCTTCGGAGATCGAAGCGCCCAGATGCCACTGAAGAAGATTCTGATGTGGCTGATATGGGCATTCGCTCATCTATCGAAGCAGTTCACAGCTGCGCTTCCAAACTTGGAGTGGGTGGAGCTTTCGATCCCTCGTTTCGATTGCAGCGGAAATATGTCGAGTATCTCAAGTCACAAGGGCGACTCGACCAAGCTGCCGCCCAGTTTGACGATGCTGTGGCCGACTATGGCAAGTCCTACAAATTCTGGCTTCGATACTACGAATTTGAATTGCGCCGACCCTTGCAAATGGCTCTGCTGCAACGCGTTGCTCCAGATCGACTGGGCGCCCTTTCTTCTGCACCATTTGCGGTCGGGACCCTCAAGCGGGCACTTGAGCAACGCGAATTGGACTACCCAGAGCCGATTATGGAAGCTCTTTTGAATCACTGCGAGGACTACGAGGACGCAGAAGAACTGCAAATTGCCACGAGCTTGGTACGAAAGGTCCGGAAAACCCTTGCAGCCAGACAGCAGCAGGCAGTCATGCAAGCAAGTGAGATTGCAGCCCAAGCGCAGCAAGCCGAAGAGGAGGTTGCGAATAGAACCCAAGAGGTCGCAAATGGCCTTCACATTGGCAAGCGCAAACGCGAAGAATCGGAAGAGCCTCAGACCAAGCGGCAGCGAAGCGATGACGCTACCGAGCCGTCCATCGAGAAGAACGGAGTGGAAGAAGTGAAACGTGATCGTGAGCACGCGAGTGTCCTGGTTCAAAACATCCCACAGAATGTCACGGAGACACAAATCCGACAATACTTCAGCAAATGTGGGATCGTGAAGCACCTGAAGCTTCTGCAGGATGACGAGAACAGTGTCATCGTCGAGTTCGAAGAGGCCGATGCAGCGAATTTTGCTCTTTCTCGCAATGGTGTTGAGTTCGAAGGAGCCGAATTATCCATCGTCCTCAATACCGGATCAACTTTGTTCGTCACCAACTACCCTGCAACGGCTGATGATGCATATATTCGCAATCTGTTCCGCGCGTATGGGGAGGTTGTTAATGTGCGCTTCCCTTCGCTCCTGCGTAACAAGAAGCGAAGGTTCTGCTACGTCGAGTTCAAGCGGCCCAATGAAGCCCAGGCAGCCACTGAAATGGACAGCAAAGACATTAATGGTCTCGCGCTTGAGGTGAAGATCTCAAATCCAGCGGTGCGGCAAGAAAGGAAGGAAAGTACCAATCAAGGGCGCCAAGTCTTCGTGGGTCAACTGTCATTCAAAGCGAAGAAAGATGAAGTCGAAACTATGTTCTCCAAATATGGCACGATCGAATTCCTCAAAATCCCTCCGGGGGAGAAACAATCTAATCACAATCGTGGTATCGCCTTCTTGACATTTTCAACCGCCGAAGAAGCACAGGCTGCTTTGACAATGAACGGAGAAGAGTTCAAGGGTCGGAAAATTACTGTCAAACTCGCAGGTGATCAGGACAATCGGTCAATCAGAAGTCTCAATGGTCGATCGAAATCTCCATCCTCTCAGCCTGATGGTTCTGCATCTAAAGCCCTGAACGCCGACCAGCTCGCGGATCGCCAGGAGAGGACTGTTGCCGTCACAAACCTTCCGGACACTGTCAATCAGAGTCGTGTCAGAGCCGCGGCGGAGAAGATTGGTCGTGTTCGGAAGGTCATACTCAAGACGAGTCACCAAGGCGCCTTGATCGAATTCGACACCGTTGCTGACGCCGGCCGTGCCGAGATTGAGCTCGACAATCTGGAAATTGACCCTGGCCGGCATATCCGTGTTACGACCGAGAAAGAAATGTTGCAAAAAAAGCCGGAAGTCAAAATAGACCAGTTCAGCAAAGTGCCTACGCCAAAAACAGCTCCAGTGGCCGGTGGTGCTGTCAGACGCCCTACACAGCCTGGTGTTCGGAAGAAGGGAGGTAACTTGGGCATGAGATCTACAGGATTGAGCGGCTCGGGCGACAACAGTGGCGGCCAGGCCGATGGAGAAAAGGACGTGAAGAAGTCTAATGATGATTTTCGGAATATGCTGAACAAGAGCTAATGGCGCATCACGTCTGTGGATTTCGATGGCTAAAGTCGACAATTCTCGAGGCAAGTTGAGTCTTCAAACGGGAGCTTGTGACTTGTACGATAAAGGAAAGCTGGGCAACCTCACTATATACCTAATGAACTTGATTCTTGTGCGAGAGTTACAAGCTGCCTTGAGCAAGCTGCGGACCAATTAGGTCATGATGAAAGCAAGCAGAATTGATTCCTCTATTTCCTTCCGCATGGACATAGAGCCTCGAAGGCCTTCCACCTTATCAGCCAACTATTCTCCAGTGTGCTTCAATCACACCGTCGCACGTTTGTGCCATTTCCGCCGGGCGGGTGCAGCCTCGTCTCTGTCCTGCAACTTCAATTGGTCGTTTGATGATCGATCATCCATCGTTTACCCGCACACCACATCACCTGCCCTACCTCGCCGTCCGCTGACTATTTCTATTCCACCTCATTCCCTCCTCTCTCTCCTCTTTTTCATCCTTTGGAATGAGCACAGCCCGTCTGAGCCCGAAATCGCGGCCACATCATGACAACCCGCTCGCGATTGCAGCGCCTTGCTGCGCACAATCTCTCGACTTTCCGCCGGCAGCCGTGGAGCGAGATCTCAGGCTCACTAGGTGACCTGGGCACTTTTCTACCCATCGTGATTGCCCTGACGGAAGGACATCAAATATCGCTGACGACCACCTTGATATTTACGGGCGTCTATAACATCCTCACTGGTGCTTTCTTTGGAATTCCGCTTCCGGTGCAGCCGTAAGTTTTCCAATTTCTGCGAGAGACTTCCACCAGGAAGGCAACGATGCTAACAGGAACACGTAGGATGAAAGCCATCGCCGCCGTTGTGATTTTCAACCAGTTGACGGCAGGGGAGACTGCAGCAGCTGGAATCTTCGTGTCAAGTTGCATCCTCTTCTTCAGCGTCAGCGGCCTTCTCACCTGGTCCACCCGATGTATTCCAATCCCTGTCGTGAAAGGCATTCAAGTCGGCGCAGGTCTTAGTCTCATCATTGCAGCGGGTGAGAATGCGCTGTTTTGGTTATCGTGGACTACACCGAACTGGGCAGACAATTATCTGTGGATGGCTCTCGCGTTTCTTGGACTGTTCGCGGTCAACCTCCGCCCTCGGACACCATATGCGTTGATCGTGTTTCTCGTCGGCATTGTAATTGCGATGATCAGAGTTGTCAGGAAAGGCCACAACCTCCCGGGATTTCGGCTGTGGCGTCCGTACGTCCAAGCACCATCGGGAAACGAGTGGAAGACTGGGATACTCGATGCAGGCGTTGGACAACTTCCTTTGACTACATTGAATTCGATTGTCGCCGTCACTCACCTTGCGGCCGACCTTCTCCCCGAGATCGAGACACCATCTGTCACGGCGATAGGCCTCAGCGTGGCGGCAATGAATCTGATCGGATGCTGGTTTGGCGCTATGCCCGTCTGCCACGGATCCGGTGGCCTCGCCGCCCAATACCGCTTCGGTGCTCGCTCCGGCGCCAGCATCATTTTCCTCGGGCTGCTGAAACTCCTCCTTGGGATCACATTCGGCGAGAGCCTCACACACCTCTTGCGCAAATTCCCACTGGCTCTCCTGTCGGTCATGATCATCGCGGCGGGACTGGAGCTCGCAAGCGTGGGAGAAAGTCTGAATACGGCACGGGCGCGGGACCTGGGCAAGGAAGAAAGCACGCGAGGCGGTGATATCACGGACGAAGAGAAGAAGCGCAGATGGACGGTCATGCTTGTCACGGCAGGGCTGCTTATTGCGTTCAAGAACGATGCCGTCGGCTTCCTGGCTGGGATGTGCTGTCACTGGAGCTTTGAATTGGCGAGCTTCTTGACACGCCGACACGCGGATCCGCTTCAAAACGCTGAAGAGAGCGAGAGTCTACTTCCGTAAACACCAATCTAGATCACCATGGTATCGGCTCGCCTGTCCTCGAATACGTCCCCGTCACACCGTCCGGTCCCTCGGCAACCAATTCCGCAGCCCGAACCGCACCTAGCTTCGGATCCGTGTTCTCATTCAACTCTGCACCATTCAACCCGGTCGCGCGATATCCCGGACACACGCTGTTGACCTTCCACCGCGGATACAGCTTTGAGTAGTACGCTGCGAGATAGTTGTCTCCCGATTTCGAGACGCTATACCACGGGCCCTTGAACATGATACCCTTAAGCGTTGTCCCGATAGACCCAAGCGTCGACGAAATGAAAATGACTTTCGGCAGACTAGATTTCTCCAACAAGGGCGCCATTTTCTCCGTCAACACCGCCGTAGAAGTGACATTCACATCCAAGCACAGCTCAAACTTTTGCCGGAGCGTCGCGTCCTGGGGCAGATGCTGCGCCGCGGTCCCCGCATTATTCACCAGCACGTCCAATTTGCCGAAATGCTGCTGGATCGCGAGGAAGCAGTGCTCGATCGATTCGTCGTCCGTGATGTCCAGCTGGATCGGGTTCACGTTGACGGGCGCGCCCATGCTCGAGACGGCTTCTTCGCCTTTATGTGTGTCGCGGCAGCCCATCAGAATTTGGTTGTTGTGGGGGCTGTCGAAGGCGAGTTTCTTGACGATTTCGTAGCCGATTCCCGCGTTGCCGCCCGAGACGAGGATGATGGTTTTCTTTTGGGTTGCGGCGCTGGAGGGGCGGGAGACGAGTTGGGGGCGGGACATGGTGGGGAGCTATGAGCGGGGGTCTGTAGAGGAGTTGCTTTGTTGTTGCTAGAAATGGATAAGAATCTAGTATGAATGATTGTGATCTGAAAGTTTGGAGAAAGGGTCGATTGAGGTTCATCTCAAATGTCGGTGTTGGAAAGATATAAACACTGCTACGTCACCGATTGTGCTATGCAGACGGAACATATCCCCGCTTAAAGTGATGGTGGTAGTGCTATCTCCGACCTGTTACTGGATTCGGAGACTCCACGAATGCTAATGTCTTTGCTATTCAGGTTGTCTTGTCTATCGGGTTGTCCTAAGTCTCGGGTCTTACACTGCTGCGCACAGATACTTATGACCCTGCTTTTACCTATGGTTTCGATCCTTCGTCAATATGCTTAATCGCTTATCGCGGATCATTTTTCCCACTCAATATCATTCTCCTTCAAAAAATTTCCTACTTTGACATCGTGGCTCCTCTGCCGAGGCTCCTTTCATCGTTGTTCGAGCCACCATTGCTCCCCAGACAAGTTTACAAACTTTGCTTCCACCAGCACAAGGGTCCGAAACGAATTGCTCAGGTCCAGACACGGTCTTCAAAACCGCCGTGACCCAAAGATCCCACCATACCGCCTCAGGAACAAAGTGTAGTAAAGAAAGCTAAACGCTGCTCCGCCAAGATGTGCCGAATGTCCTATCCTCGAAGCTCCCGGCGACTCCATCAAATAGTAGTCGAGCGCCAGAAAGCCGCTGGTGAGTACCCAAAGCGGCATCGGTAGAATGCCGAACAAGCTCGCTTGCAGTGTCGGATAAAACATCGTTGCTGCCGTCATAACACCTGATACAATGCCGCTGCTACCCAAAGCTGCAGCGTTGCCGGATGTGTACTTGCGCTGGGCATCGTAAACCCACGCCGCTGAGGAGGTGAGTGCTGATCCGAGAATGATCGTGGCGTAATGGACGCGAGAAAGGGGGAACAGCAGGCGTGCGAAGTTGGACCAGACCAGCAGATTGAGGCCCATGTGGAGGATGCTGTGATGGGAGAACGCGGAACCCAGCCAGGAAGCGGAAAGGGAGGTGTCATTGGAATGGAGGAGGAAGTACTTGTTGAGGAAATCAGAGACGGCTCTGGTGTTCAGTGCCTTCTGGACGGGGACGCCAAGTTGTTGGAGGTACGCAAGTTCTGGTGCGAGGAAGGAGTAGATCACTCCACGTCTTGAGTAGTCCCAGGCGGCATAGACGGTTATGGCGGTGCCAATACAGCCGTACGTAAGGTTACGGTTGAAAGTGTAGTTATTGTTAGAACCGCTGGGACCTGTATAGTTTCGACTCGGGGGGCGCGAAGTCCTGCTGGAGAAGAAGGGACTTGGTCTCGGAGACAGTGTTCGGCCTGGGCCGTATAGTTGCGAGAAGTGCTGTGCGTTGGGTTGTGTTTCAGACAGTCCGAAGAACGGACGTATCGATGATGACGACGGTCCTACTCGCAATCGCGAGCAAGATGTGAAATTAAACATTGAGTTTTGACGGTCTTCGGAGTCTCGATTATCCTGCGCTCTAATGCCCGGAACAATTCAGTTGGCTCTGCATGAGTCTCTGCCCATGTTGATGATGAGCTATATGAAGTGTCGTGACTAGAGTCGAAGCAAGGGGTGCTAGCTGCATGTTTATTGGAGTCCTGCAGCCTTGCGCAGCCTCGTCACGAAGTCATCACTCCAGTTGCTACGTACCTATATTCACAGATAGACTCAATATCTCAATATCAATCGACTCCGGTATGACTCTAGGCTCACACTGTCCCTCTCCCTTTTCCTTCTTTGTACTTCATCTCACATCGTGTTGGCCTTATTTCATGACCTACACGGCATTGCTCCACACATCCGATCAACCCAGTCATAACACCTCCTCGTTCTTCTGCAACTCATCTCTCTTCTTTGTTTACCCCTGTACATCCCAATCGACACCACAGAGA
Organism: Cladophialophora chaetospira; assembly: GCA_030247875.1. Classification (NCBI taxonomy): domain Eukaryota; kingdom Fungi; phylum Ascomycota; class Eurotiomycetes; order Chaetothyriales; family Herpotrichiellaceae; genus Cladophialophora; species Cladophialophora chaetospira. The sequence goes on along the minus strand of JAPDRK010000020.1, from coordinate 263,448 downwards.
CGTTTCACTGGGCACCATTCCTATTCTTCTTTTCTGCTCAACCCCAGACAGAAAAGCAGAGTAAGATCAACCCACTCCAATCTGAATTGAGCCCTTCATTTGCCATTTTGAGGCTCGAAGGAGCCAATGTCTGTTTCGATAATGCCCGGAAACAATACGTATCCTTCAGCGCATCTGTTCCGACCGGCCGGGTAATTGATCAACTCCACTGCTGCTAATTCTACTCACACGGTAGGGTGCTGGGGCACTGGCGATTTGTTTTCCTGGGAATTGGGTACAGCGGAGCGTTGACACCGATATCACCAGGCTTACCGCCTTCATTTAGTGCGTTCTGCAGATTTGTGCAGTTCACGACAAGACTGCCTTTCCATTCAGCTTGGTAAACGCCGCCGGCCCACCTGGTATCTGCAACCAGTTCTTCTCGTCATAATACTCTTCCCCTTCGATCAAGTGGAACGTGTATATTATCCTCCCTTTCTGACTTGTATTCCTCTCACTCTTGTGCAGGATGTTGCCGTGGATCAACACCAGGCTACCGGCCTTGACTTCTCCGAGCACGTATTCCTCCTTGTGCGAGATCTTCTCGTGCTCGAAATCTCTGGGCCATTGTCCCTCCTCGGATACTGGTTCGAATGTTGTTCCGGAGTTGTCTGGTTTGCGCACGAACCTGTCTTTGATCGGTGCTCTTCGGTGGCTTCCCGGCGCAAAGCTCAGACATCCATTCTCCACAGTGGCATCCTCGAGCGCAATCCAGAATCCGACTGCGGACGGCTGGTTTGTGTAGAGGAACGTAGAATCCTGGTGTGGGGGCACAGCACCGCCGATCTCGGGTTGCTTGCATATGACCATACTTTGCAGGAGTCGAGGATCTCTGTAGCCCAGATCCTTTGCAATGGCGGCGTTCCGTCGTCCAATGGTACCTACATGCGACACGTTCCCGAACTCTGTTATAACTCCATGTAGGTTGTGTCCGATCTTGTTTATTGCCTTCTCCTTTGGCTTGCTTAGCTCGGCCGTCTTGGAGTCAAAGGCATCCTCTTCGAAGAAGAACCGCACTTTGTCACCAGAGGAGAGGAAGTAGTCATCGCCCACATGCTCTTTCGAGGTGCTGTTGCCGTCTGAGTCGGTGCCGGTTGTGAACTTTGTCATGGGATGGTCGGCCAGAGGGAAGTCTGTCAGGAGCTCTTGGGTCTTGGAGAGTAGGGTCCGACATATCTCGGCGGAGAGGTAGTCTGGAATGATCAGGTAGCCGTCGCGTTGGAACGAGGTCAACTGCTTCTGTGTGAGGCCTACAGGCTCTGATGAAGGCTCGGGTGATATTCTTGATGGCACCATGATCATTTAAGTCTGCAGAAGAAACTTGTGGCACAACTCTACGAAGAGTGGTTAGAACATAGGAATCTCGAAAAGTGAAGCGCATGATATGCTCGTGAATGCAACTGCGGTTACGGTAGAGTACACTGCGGAGAACACCGCGACACCAGATGAGGCCCGCAACGACCGACATCACATAGATTCTCCTCCCAACCCTCTTCACACCTTCCATTAGTCTCCAATACCGTGGCCACCAACCCTACCCAACGAACCGCTCCAGCAGTCGAGGTAGAAGATCCTTCATAATCTCTGCATTCTCTTCCATCAATGCCTTGAATGCCTCATGCTCGCATACTTTGTCCGCAACGCACCCAACGTACTCCGTCAGAAGATCTCTAAGGGGATCAATGCCATTTTCGGGCGACACGGTATGGTTGTAGGTGTGCCTCAGAAGCTCAACGATATCCTCAACACGCTGATCATGCAGAATGAATCTCGATAATGCCAGACAAAGCTTTTGCACCACAAGCGCTTTGAGCGACTCGATGAAACACTGATCCGAGAAGATGTAGAGGTTCGCATGCGCGAGAAACACGGCTGTGTAATCGTCGTCAGGGTCCTCGTTGACGCTCGGATATCAGAGAAGTGCTTTGTTCACAAACGCCGCACCTTTGAAGCGCGCCCAGAGCGCATTATCCTTGCCAAGAAATTAGGGAATTCCAGAACGAGGATCCGATTTCAGGTAGGTTGAGATCCCATTGTACAGGCCCGTACGTGTTTGAGATGTAGCAGGGTATCGGAAAGAGGGCATGTTGTCGAATAAAGAGCTAGGTTCCGAATTGGCGGGTGGCTCTCTTCTGGTGTCCCCTGCCATCGACTGTCTTAGCGTAAAAGGTGCAGGCAGTGACATCCCCGACGCTACTGTTCCATCCGAGAGGGGTTGTGCAGGTGCCGCTGTCTCATTTTCAGCAGCCATTGGAACTTGCATAGCTTTGTTGTCTGCAGCTTTCTCGTTGGGCAATGGGATTTCCGGGTCAGGGATACGTTTCGGGGCAGGAGTGGTGTAATCGCCTCTGTACACAAATTCGGTGAAGCGTAGAAAGGTTCCTTCGTCAATGTCTTTGAGCGTGGCAGTTCGTTCCTGGGCTTCGAGCATCTTGCCACTGATAAGCTTTCCAAAATATTCGGAGCGGATTCCAGGCAAATCGGCATGAATGTAGAATGGCTTCTTGTCTGGGCCCACTAGGAATTCGAACTCATGGGAGTGTATGAAGCTTTTGCACGTGGCGGATCAGTACTACGGGAGAAAGATAAGTCGGATCAAAGGCATACCTTTCATATGTTGGCGGTGGTAAATCCATCTCTGCAAATGAGCTTGATCGTAGGCAGATTGAGGTGGGGAAGAAAGCAGAAGAAACAACGCTCCAGGCGAGAAATAAGTACTGGCCCGTTGTGGCAAGCAAGCATATCAAATGCTATATGTTTGCTGTTTGGCTCATGGCATACCGCTTGAGATAGAGATCAAAGCAACTGATTATGCATGTGGCAAACAATTTGCATATGGGAAAGATACAAGCACTTACGGAGGCTTTGAGAACAACGACCTGGATTCCTGCACAATGAAATTGCAAACGCAGGCGACATATTGACGCGCCTTTTGGAGACGCTCGTGCATTCATCGTACGCGAAGGAAGCGTGCTCCTCAAAATTGACCAGGTGTTGAAGTGAATCTGCTGTGGAAGAGAGTTCTCGGGGCTTCTGACCGTTGCAAGAAGCAGCAAGCTGGAGAGTTTGATGACAGAGATGGATTGCGCTTTCGTGTTTGTTTCGTGTATGCGCACTGGTGCAACACAAAGGGGGAGTCCTCCGAAGCAACAACTCATGGTCTCGCACCGGAAACTCCAAAACCGGGTCAATTTAGAGATCGGATTACCATCCAAATCACTCCAAACGCTGCATCAACTTAGGCATGAGGTCTTTAGCGACATCGCCATTCTCCTGCAGCAACTTCATAAAGTCTCCCAATGCCATTACCTTTTCAATATGACATACCACATAATCAGTAACTAAATTGCGTAACCGATCAATTGCGTTTTCGTAGTCTGTTGTATGTTCATATACATACTTCATCAGTTCGACAATATCTGCAACGCGTTCCGAATGCAGCTCGAACTTTGATAAGTTGAGCCGAAGTTTCTGCAGGACAAGCTCCAATAATGGTTCGATGCTGTATTTGTCAGAGAACATATAAAGTTTGGCATGGCAAAGAAAGACTGGCGTGTAGTCCTCGCAAGGGTCTGAGTTGACACTCGGCTGCCAAACGTCAGCGTATTTGACCTGGGCCTTGGCTTTGAATTCGTCCCAGAGACGTTCGCCCTTCGACCTGAAGTCGGGATTTTCTGCTACGACAGGTTCTTCGACTCTGTCGACAGCCCATGCGCTTCGTTTTGTCTTTCTGGACTTGTTCCTATGCGTCGTGGATCCGAAGTTGCCCCACCCAAAATCAACTGCGGGCTCCTCTGGGGGTGCTTCTGGCACTGGTTCCTCAACCACCTCTGCGATATTCGGGAACTCTGGGACAGGTTCCAGGCTCGGATCGTCTCCTCCATTCTTAGCTTCATAATCGGTTGCAATATCAGCCGGGCTCAGTACCACAACCGTCTCAGCAACAGCATAGTCACCCGTGTATGCGAACTGTATGAAGCGAATAAAGGTGTCCTCGTCTACATCTTCAATGGCAGCATATTCCCTCTCCGATTCTACCATGCCACCCTCGATGAGTGTTGCTAGCGTGGTCGACTGCTGGGCCGCAAGGCTGGCATGGATGTAGAAGGTTTTGCCTGTCTCGCCGACAACGAACTTAAAGGGTTTGGAATCCGCGAAACTATCGAGTAACAGTGAGCAGAGAATAGCTCGGGCGACATTATCATACGGACCTTTCGTATCGAAGCGCCATGGTGATACAGCCTGGAGCAGAAGTCACAAGAAGGGGCAAGAGTGAGTTATTTCATATTTCTGTTATCTTCATCGCATCGCTGTCATGGCGCTTTCCTCACACAGACCTTTGCGCCTGCATGCGTTGTCTGCGCACGGAGCAAGGGCTACCTTGTTGGTCGAGTTGCAGGGCATCCAAGAAGGAACGAACGACTGGCAATGTGACACGACACGAAGCATGGGTCCTGTTGGCCACTTATGGAAGCACCCCTTTCATGATCCTGGTAACACGGCCCTACATGTTCACCATGGCTCTTCTAGGAGAGTGAAGAGCCTCACATAAAACCATCATGATTTTCACTGCAGAATCGGTCTTTTCAGATTGTCCACCAAATATGACGTTGTTCCTGCCTTGGAGCTCGCTCCAGCCGAACAGGCGGGGATCTGGGCGTCGCGCCGATTGGCGGACTCCATCTTTCAGCTGCGAACCTTCCCCACCTCCATGAGCTTCCAGCCGCGTGCTTTTCAATCCTCATCTTCCAAAACCGCCTGCGGGATGTGAAGAGGTGGCTGGAGCGTGCCGGCCTGCGTCGTCATGCCAGATGCGATGTCTCGCATGGTTCATGCATGTGCCCTTCGTCAGCTCGACCCAGAGCGTCGCTTTACAGGTTTGTCACTTCGTTTTCGCGCTCAATGCAAGTAGATGAACAAACGACTTCGCCATGCCGGTGATCGAGCACAGACAACCCGGTGGCGCTGGGCAAGGCCAATGGCTGAGTTATACAATAAGCACGGAGCAAGTCTGGACACCGACCACCAGTCAATGGATACCGCCGCCGACCACGAGTGAATGGGTACCTCCACCGACGAGCTACACAACGGGCTGGGTCACCAGCTACACAACGACAACTGATTGCAATTGCGACTGGTACACCACAACAACATCCTCCTGGTGTCCCACGCCCATCATCGTGACACCGCCAACAACCACAATCATACCGATCGTCACTACAAACCCTTCCGGCGTCATCGTCATCAACCACCATGGCCACGGTCTCTCACCTGCCGCAGTCGGCGGCATCATCATCGGAGTCTTCTTCGGTGTCCTCCTGCTCCTTCTCCTCTGCATTTGCTGTTTTCGCATTGCTCGAGGCCGACGCCGACGCGCATACGGTAGCGACTCATCTTCGTCTGATGGGGGTCATCGCCGCCGACGCAAGCCCCCAGTTGTGATCGTCGATCCCTATCCGCGCCGACCCGAAGCGAACCTCACATTTGTGGGCGGCGGGAACTATCCCGGAACGAGGGTGATGGTTTCAAAGACACAGAAGACTTTTATTCGTCCGACACCAGTGAAGCAAATGAGGACGCTTCGGGAAACAAGGAGGACCGAGAAGATCGTTGTTGTCGATGATGATTAAACGGACGAGATGGATGACGACACACAACGATTATGACCTATGGAAAACGGGCTGGGTGGACATCTGAATATTCATGAGCGACGATACGAGGGACATATGGGTGGCTTTTTTGATTGTGCGAAGATACAACAGGATCTTACGATAGGGGAGGGCTTAGGGAAGGCTTCTAGGGTACATAGATTATATTCTGCACTTCGATTTGAGTTCTCTGGCGAATTTTGGATGCGTTTCTCATCCTATCAATTACACAACTGAACTTGACACTCAGAAAATGAGTTAACACCATGATCAAACCGGCAGATACTCCCTGGACGACCGCTTCCGTTTCCGCTGATTACCAAAAGCAATAGAAGTCCTTCCTTCCAACCATCAATCAATTCATGTTCAAAGGCGTGGTAGCATTATACCAGCTGTAAGACATACTCCGCCCACTCGAAGGCGGCATCGGCATTGGTACATGCATAACTTGAGGCGGCGGCGCAAAGCGTTGATCGTATCGTGGCACTGAATAATAATCGTTTGAACCTGCTGGTGGTGGACGAGGACGGGCCTCGACCGGCGGCCGATGTCGAGCGTATGATTGACCGGATCTAGAGCTCGTGCTCGAGCTGGAGCTGGCGACCGAATGATTGTCATCGTCATTGGGTCGAGAACTTCTGTGTTTCGTTTTCGATCTTGGACCGCTTGGCGATTTCGATGTTACTCTTTCGGGTTCGAGGATCTCGTTGTCGTAGTCCTCTTCATTATGCAGGCTTCCGTGCATTACAGGTTCCGAGACTGTTCTGTTTATGTTGGCGTGATTTTGTCGTTTCAACTTCTCTGGAGTTGCGCTCAGATCATAGGGGAAAGGTGCTTTTCCTTTGACACCGCCGCCGCCGACGTTGACGGTGGGTGGCTGTGGCTGACATGCTAGATATGCTAGGGGACCTCGAAGGGCTGCTTTCGGGTTGGCAACTGTCTGCTTCTTGCGTGGTGCGGGAGCGACTTTGACCCAGCCTTGTGGTGTAAGAACTGTGGGCATGACGACTTGACTCAGGTTATGCAGAAGATGTCGGTTGAGGTTGTGCTGATCGTATTTACTGAAGCCTTCTTCAGGATGATTTTGCAAGGTTTACGTGTAGAGCGTGATGACCGTGGTAAACAGCAACGGACGAGACAATTGTGGTTCTATCAGATCCCAGCCACTTGGTCAGGACGAGGCTGGGAAATTGGACCCCTGATCCGCTCACCTTTTGCCATGTGTCGCTCGTCGATCATAATCAGTCAAACCAGGCCAGCGTTGCGTACTTCAAGCAACCGAGTAGCATATTGGTCTTGAATTGACAGCAAAATGTCTGCATCGTTGAGAGGCATGGTGGTTGATGCTGCATTGTGTCACTTCAGGGTTACCCAGCCTTGTGATTTTGGAGCTTGCGTAGAACTCCGTAACGGTTAAGCACAAAGCAATTTAGCGCATATCGACTCTGTGACATCGCAAACCCGAGACCGACCCCTGACACTATGTCAACGAAGACCTTGAGCAAAATCTCTTCTCCGTTCCGACTTTTTGTAGACTCAAACTGAGCTTCCACCCTATCTCGGCATGTCAACCACGGCCGCGGATGCTGATCTGAATCAGTCCAATCCTTCGCCATTCAACTACATTCTGTCCTTCCTGCTCGTCGGCATCTGCTGGGGTTTCACGACACCATTCATTCGCAAAGCCGCCGTCAATTACACGGCCCCTAACCATCCTTCGATCGCCGATCCCAATCGATCATGGCTCGCGCGCCAGATCGCAAAAGCCTTCTTCACTGTCTTGGGCCTCCTCAAGAGCCCGGCGTATGCGGTTCCCTTGGTCATGAACTTGACAGGTAGCATCTGGTTTTTCCTGCTAGTCGGGCAAGCAGGTATGTTGGCATGAATCTCTCACCAGCGCGGTTCCTGGCCCAGACGAGCATTTTTCGTGACTTTTAGTGTCGGATCCTGACTTTTCACAGAGCTGTCATTGACTGTCCCGATCACGAATTCTTTGGCTTTCCTGTTCACCGTCCTTGGCGAATGGTACGCTGAGGGCAAGCTCATCTCGAGGGACACGATGTTGGGCATGGTCTTAGTTTGCGGTGGTATTGGCTTATGTGTTTGGTCGAAGACTTGAAGTGTGGGCGCGTATTGAGTAGGCATTGTAGATAGATACACAGGTACAAAGCTTGGCGGAAGGAAAGCACGGATAGACATACAAGCTATATTCAGCCTCGCTTCGTGCACTTCACTTATATCAGCCCCACCTAATAAATTAATACTATATAACTCGAATCACCAGAAAATAATCCTAATTCTCATCTCTAAACGCCAGATTTGAGACAGCTTCTCTGGTCAGTCGAGTCACTCCTGTACTACGCCGTTATCGCGCTTTCGGGGCCGTAACGCACTCGCTCCGTATACAGACCTGTATGGGTCATCTAAATGTATGGGTTCACTCTCCTCGTGAGTAGACCTTAGGGCGTCGAGAACCTGACCTACCGATCGTAGTTTCGCAAAAACCCTTCGGGGTTCTCCTGAGTCGCACCTCAACTGTCAATAACGGGACAGCTGAGCTGCGGCTAAAGGTTTTGTCAATTTGAAGCCCAGAATTTTTGTTATCCTACTGGACTCTGTGCAGTATGCACGCTTGGAATCTGACAGTGGGCCTTAATGCATATTTCAGGGTATCTCGCTACAGAGGAGCCGCTGCATCTCAAGTACTAGTATAAACACAGTTTCATTGGTATTCCAAGCCTCGAGCGCCACGGCAACGTGTCATCCAAGAGAGTTCCGCTCGCTCGAAATCATCTTCCAACCTTTCGTGAATCATACACCCCGGAACTAGTTGAAGTCAGTCAAGAACAACACAGACGGTGGATTCAACTTACCAATCGCACAATCAGGAACCAACATGCTCCGATGAACCTAAAAAGTGACAAGCCAGCGACCGACCATAAAATGACCGCCAAGTAGATGGTCGAGTTCTGCTGCTCCGTGTCGTTTGTGTTGATCTTCTGGAAGCCCGAGATGTTCAGCACCGCGGCCACCAAGATGAAGTTCGTGACCATCCAAACTATCACTACGTTACTGCGGAAAGATTTGTAGTAGTCTTCCTGTTTGTCCGCAGGACTTTGCTTCTGAACTTCCTTCTCTGCTTTCATCGCGAATCGCTTCAACTCGGTATCGTATTGAGCATTCAAGTCACCGTCGTCTTGAGGGATCATTACATCGACCTGGCCGTTGGGCTTAACGGTCGCGCTCGGGAGCTTTTCAGCCTTATCGTCTCCCTTCGTACCCCATGTGATGTCATGGGTGTTGCAGAAGGCATAGATATTGAGGACGTTGATGTAAGTCGGAGTGAGGACGATGTATTGAATGAAACAGGTGAACATGTGCCAAGGGTCGAAGAACAAGAAGCTGGCCACGAACCAAAGCACATATGTGCTGGAAAGGGAGACGATGAGGCCGAAGAAAGTGCTGTTGTTGAATATTGTGGAAAAGCTGAAATCTTTCTCGTTGACCTCGGTTTGGATCGACTTGACCGTCAGATAGATGGAAGCGAAGGTCAACCAGATCATGAGTATCGACCAGAAAATTACCATTGCCAAATAAGACTTTTTCGACCCTTGAGGTCGATTGCCCATTGACAGGATGAAGCAATACAGCAATGTGCCGAGATAGACAAACTCGAACACAACGCCCAGAATGTTTCCGGTGGTCCCTAGGGTAGCAGACGTGCCCAGCGAACCGGTGAGAAGCTTGAAAACCAGGAAGAAGTTGCCGATGGCGAACCACGCGAATAACATGTTGATGGTCTGGTAGGTGAACTCGACCAGGAACATGAGCTTGCGCAAAGCACTGTGGTCACTTCGCCAGAGCTGGTAAACATGGGCAACCGCGTACACCGCAGCGAAAAAGGAGCCGTTGAGCCATCGTCGTCGTTGGAGGATAAACTCGGCAATGCCATCGGGCACGTCAGTCTCGCCGGTAGCCGATTTGACGTACTGGAGGATCCACCGACAATTGCGCTTGCTCACAAGTTCGAAACAAAGGATACGATCTTCAGCCAAGTACATATTCGCAGTAAACACGCCAGCGTCGGCGTGCATAGTTTCGCCTTTGAAGTACTTGTTGAGGGGGCCGTCGCCGTTCTTGTCGTTCTGCAAGGCCACGTATCGATACGCTGAGAAGGCACCCGGTAGCACTGAGATAAACCCAAAGGCGGATTCCAAAGGCTTGTCCAGAATGTTGGACATTTTGTATTCGAAGTTCTGTGTGGCGACCAAAGGATTGTAGAGCTTCCTGCCTTTGTCCAACATGACCTTGATCTCACCACACGCACCGCCGCACATGGGCTCTAGATCGAAAGCCTTCCAGAGTTGATAGATCGAGTCCTTGCCCGGTTTCGTTCCGGCATCAATGAGCACGCAAATGTTGGGATCGAGGACCCGCCCGAACGCTTGGAAGAACCATCGATGGGAATTTATCTTCTTCTGATTCTTCTCTTTCAGGCAGAACAGCAATTGGACCGGAGTTGCTGATTTCGGCTTCAGCGATACTTGTTGTCCCTTGAGCTCCAAGCCGACCTGTGTAGTGTATTCGTAGATATGTGCAGTAACATCTTTCCCGTTGACCTGCTGCTTGGCGATGCCGTCTTGGTACACTCCTAAACCAGCCAGAACTGCTCTTGTCCTCGGGTTGATTTTGGCGCGCCCATCGCTGACAATGCATACAACGATTTTCTTCCAGGCCTCCTTTCCCCAAGTCTTGCTGGTATTGCGATTGCACATGTATTCTATATTCTTGAACACTCCGATCATAGTTCGAGCAAACAGAAATTCGTCTTCGTTGTACATGGTGACCACGATAAACAGCTCGGTCTGTCTGGGCTTTGCGAATAGTCGCTGTCTGAGGGTGAAACGCTCATCAAAGAATCCTGAGGGGTCGCAAGTAGCCGCAGAGTATCTCATATGCGTAAACTCATCTCTCTCCGGTGGTTTCGCATGGGGGACATTGGCCAGCAGCTTCGGGGGAACAGGACAATCGAGCACCAAGTTGCCATTGAACAATTGTACCTCCTTCACAGTCTTCCACCTCCGTATGGGTTGCGGCGACGGAGTAGGGCGCGGTGCGTCTTGATATCCATCATAATCCATTTCTTCTTGATGTGGATCAGGCCCGTATGCGGTGTCGGACTGTAGGATAGGCACATTGTCGTTCTCATTTCGGTAGGGCTGATCTGGAGTAGGGTATGGATCTAGAGCATAGTCGCCTTGTGGATGAGGCGAGTAGGGTTGGGTATAGTATGCATCATGGTGGTCTTCTGGCGACACAATGTAATCATTTCCTCCATAGCCCATGTCCCCTCCTGCGCCTGCGGAAAGATTTTGCTCATACTGCTGATTGTACCCATGAGACTGAGGAATGTTTTCAACCGAGTACGTCGGTTGCATCGCTAGGCGATCATGGGAGGCGGTGGGCATCTGAAGATGTAGCTGTCGCGAGATTGCTTCGTCTGGATGTGCATATGGCTGCAAAGGGCGACCGGGAGAAGGTGACCTTGAATCGTAGTGAGGATTCTGACCGGGGGAGTAGGAGCCGTCGCGCCCAGGACGGCCTGTGCGCAACAATCAGTATGTTTCACAGCGTCGACAGAAGATGTATGCTTACCGAGTGGGTTGTAGGCCATGGCGGGCCAGCGCCGCAAGGATGTTGTCCGAGCGTTGGAATGCGAGTCAAGGCGCAGGCGATTGTGTGTCAGAAACTTGGATTATAACTGGTTCCGCAGTTGTCTTGAATCGTTGCGGGTGTCGATCTCAAGTGTGCGGAGTATCCTTGTTTACTACTTCTACCGCCAGGATGAAGTGGATGTTGGAAGCAGTTGCCGGGGAGGTCTCGTGGCTAGCAAGCGCAATGAGATGATTACAGGTAGCACGATAGAAATTGAACACAATGATTGAGGACAAGTGAGACGAGAGTGGTGTCTCCTTCTCTTCGGGCTGGGCGCAGCTGTCGAGACTCGTGTCTGTTTGTTCAGCTCTCACTGCATACCTTTTGGTTACTTTGTGACTTTGCCGAGTCCGTCGCACGGGTTCCCTCCTGCGTCGGTTCAGTCAGCGCTCAGCCAGTTAAAGCGCAAAGGCTACGGACAATTGGGGATAGCCGGCCAGTTAAAGCCACGCCTGAACGTGCATCGCCGCAAAGCGCGCCATTGCCTTGCAGGACCACACATGGGCATTGTTTCCAACTTGCCGCCTGGAGCAAGGTCTTGCGAGCTGGTTTCTATTTATTCCCCTGCGATTTGCCATCGACGTGCAGATGAAGCTCACCAATCATCACGATCCTTAGTTATTCTGTACCTGATCATCCAAGTGCTTTGGTGATCTCCAGATCGTCGCCGTACTTGTAGCTTGCGGCAACCTTTCGGTGTCCTCAATCTCCACGAGGGGCGGGCTTGCGGTTTCCACCCAAAGTGGCTGTGCAGACTTGTTTCATCTTCCTGCCTCAGGTTTCTCCAGACACCCTGACAAAGCCACCAACAAGGCTGTCAACCCCACTGAATGCCCTGGGGCAAGGCTGATTGAGACTTTCTCTCCCAAGCACGATTCAATTCTTCAACGTCAACGTCCTCAACTTTCGAGATAGAACCGAGCAGTTCTGCACATGTAAAACGTCTTGAAATAACTGTCTTTCACTAAAGTCGACCAGGACTTTTCGTCCTTGCTGTCGCAAGCTCTCCGCCGCTGTCCACGCAATCTATCAAGCACAAGACAGACTGCGCCCTCTCATACCCCACCATGGCAGACTCATCAACCAAGGTTTCCGTCCTCTTCGTCTGCCTTGGAAACATATGTACGTACTCCTCTCCCGGCGGCCGCCTCCACGTCACCTGACTCTATCCACAGGTCGCTCAACCATGGCGGAGGGAGTCTTTCGATCGCTCACAAAATCAAATCCGCGCATTGGCGAAGTTGACTCGGCTGGCACCGGTGCCTACCACACGCTAGACCCTCCTGATTACCGAACGCTTGAAACCCTCGAGAAGCATGGCATAACGGATTACGAACACGGTGCGCGACAAGTCCGTTCCGATGACTTCGAACAGTTTGACTACGTCTTCGCCATGGACCGATACAATCTGAGCGACCTACAACGTCTGCAACGAAGAGCTGAAAGCAAAGGCAAGACAACCAAAGCCAAAGTCATGATGTTTGGTGACTTTGGCGGTAGCAAGAAGGGTGAAGAGGTTGTCGATCCTTACTACGGTGCCGACCGCGGATTCGAAGACGTCTACCAACAAGTGACTCGCTTCTCAACCAATTTCCTAGAAGAAGTAGTCGACAAGACTTCGCAAAAATGAGTCACTGTCCGATGGCTATCGATGTTCTTCAACGGTGGAGAGCTGACTGAAAGTTCCAATCCAGCCTCGATATCCCAGTTTTCATACAGGCAAAGGTTCGTGTTCAGCTGAACGCGCGATGCGCTACTTGCGATCTTTTCTCGGGCACTTTGGGAAGCCACTGCTGTCATCCCCTTCCTTGATGGCACTCTAGCGCAGCAGAACGACCTCAAGAATCTCAAGGGACTGCACGTATCAACACCAGTTGAACGTTTCCTACTCGCACGCATCAACGGCTCGTCGGCCTCTCTGGGTTCCTAACTCCATACCTGATCACCTTCACAAATGCGCACTTCTACATCTTTACATGGATCCTTTTTGCCGTCTTCTCGCCTTCTTGGTTGTGGTCTGCCCAGGCCATCCTCACTGCTACAGCTGGTTTATACGTGTACAACCAACTTAAGACTGTCGGGTCACTCCATTGGTTCGGACTCGATACGAAGTGTTGTCCACTAGCCTCTTTCTCCATTGCCTGGTCCCGGCGTCGCTGCTCTGGTCCGTCTGCAAGATGCAGTGTGTAGCCATGCCTGAAGCTGGCTTCATGCACATGTTTCACTCGGGGTATCCGCACCTGTTCAAAGATGGCGATCGCCTTTGGGACCATGTCTTTGTGTCTAGCAAAGCGCAGGCTTTCTGCCAAAGCTGCAGCATCTTCGACTGCCATCGCCGCGCCTGGAAGCAAGAGTCAGCAACATCTATGTGTTCAAGGTCGCAGCATACCAGAAGCCCTATGCCGTTGTTAGTTCTCAGACCGTTCGGTGGGAAGACTGGAGAGTGGATAATGTTATGTTACCCGGCGAATGTTTCCAGGCAAACTTACATAAAGGGCAACATGGCGTGAGCTGCGTCACCAATCAAGACAAGTGTCTGACATGTCGACGAAAACTTATCTGGAACCGCAATGTCACGTATTGGCCACTTGACGGCTGTTTTGATCATGCGCAGAAGCGTGGTCAGAGCCGGGTCCCATCCCTCAAAATCTTTCTGGAGCTGCCTAACATGATCACACCCGTCCCAATCGTTGGGTACTCCTTCGGCAGGATGGGTGAGCGCGAGATTGAGCAGCTTGTCGTTGGCGAAGCTGTAGGCAATAGCATGGTGGTTGTTTCCGCCGACCCTATTGTTCGTCAGCAACAGATCAGTACGTCGAAGTGTCAGTTGCAAACCAGAGGTGGACATTTGGGCTTTCGACAAGCAATGCGGTTCTCTCATGCTTCAGCATCTCCTCAATACTCACAGTTGCTCGGTACACGGCTAAGCCATGATTTCGAGGTTCTGTATTTCCTGAACCGAGTAATGTCTTCCGGGCCAATGACTTGATGCCTTTTTGATCTTAGCATCGTTTGGGTTCCAGGCTTCGGGGCATACCATCTGCCGCCACAATCAAATCTGCGTGGACCACTTCGCCACTGGCCAGAACAAATGAGGTCGCATCCAAATCGTACTTCTCGACTTTGCACCCTAAGCGAATGACCACGCCGAGCTCGGCGGCTTTCTGGTGCAAGATCTCGTGAAGATGCGCACGATGCGTAACATAATAAGGAGTACCAAACAATTCTTCTGATTGCGGATTGAGTCTTGCGTTTCCGATGATTCGGCCATTCTCCCACCTACGCCATAAAAGGCTGTCGGGCATCATCGAGATCCTCTGGAGTGGCGCTTCGAGTCCCCAGGAATGCAATATTCGAGTGGAGTTGGGTGGAACGTGTATTCCTGCGCCGATCTATAAACGATAAACAGGAGGTCACTTGCGGTCTCGGCAACATCACCTCGCTCAATACAGGTGTCGACTCGAAGACGGTAATATGATGTCCATCCCGTCGCAGCGCAATAGCTGCCGAGAGTCCACCAACTCCAGCTCCAACGATGGCGATCTGAAGCCTGGTGAATTGGGTGCTTGCCTGACATCGATCGTCAAGGTCAAGGTCAAGGTAGTGGAAAGAACCCGTTGGGTAACCTGCAATCATCGTCGATCAATCTTCCTGTGCTCTTTAGCGACCTCTGCTTGAGAGGCATGCGCTTTGAAGAACTATGCTTTATATCGCAGCTTGCACTTTCGTTACTCGTCATCATGGCCGGCCGCAGTCCCGCCACGCTTACCGACTCACCTTGTACGTCTCAGACAAGAAGTCGCGGGTAAGTTGTTCATTCGTTTGATGTAAGGAAACCTTTGACGCTTCGGCTGTTCTCCTTGTACATAACCTTCTCTCGGCCCAGGGACCCTCCCTCTTTCTATTGCGTGTCTACGGACACCCTGTCGCAATCGAGGACTGTCTGGTCCTACGTCGACTCCACACCAATCATGCCTGCCTCGTTCACAACCGGTGGCTGCGTGGCGGAGACTTCGGCTGACTCATCTCATCGTGTCAGATCATAACACCAGAGCACTCCATCATGGTTGCGAACATGAGGCTTGCACGCGGCCACGGCACCCTAGGGAGAATTAGCTCATATGAACGATCGATCTCAAGTTAGTCCTCCTGATCATTTCCGAGCGGGTCTCGCATGTTTTGCTGCTGTAACCTAAGCTTCTTATTGTTGAGCCACTATGGTCAAGGTTATATCTCGTCCAGACAATCCATCACAGCGTTACAGACGGTGAACTTCGTGTCAGACCGCGAAGAAAGATTAGCTTGAGCAATATGAATCAACGAAAAGGAGCAAAGGAACCGAGAACATAAATGGCGGTAGCGTCTCAAGCGAAGCCGCCACATGAACAACTTCCTTGAATTCATCTCGAAGAGCCTTCGCTTGATGAGAGGCGTGAATTGAAGGTTGCGTAGGTGGGAGTTTTAGAGCTTCGTGTTATGTGAAATGTGGGTGTGTAGGAAGCCTGGCAGGCTACATGTACTGCCAAGGTTTTGTATTCGACTGGGTTGAGAGGTCCTCGATTACGATACCTGGGCGGCTGAAGCATTGGTTTCGAGCCAGATTTGCCAGTTTTCGGGGGGCAGGACCGGACTCTCAGAACATGCATTTCATGACTGTGTCTTTCAATCTCCTCAAGCATGACCAAGGCTCGAAAATGCCCTTCTATATGTACGTCCCATTCGTGTGCTATTTTACACCCCATTTCGTGTGCCAGTCTACCTCCCATTGTGTGCTAGTGTACATCCCATTTGTGTTCTATGTGCTACATGCACCTTGCTGCCACATTTTGACACTCTTGACAGTCAGACCGCGGTCGTTTCCCTCTGGCCAGCTCGGTTCCCATTCCGATCTCGCTAATTGATGTGTCAGCATAGGTTGTGAGAGGTAACAGGTTACACTGGACTCACCGCCGTAGAAATCAGACGCAGCAGAGTCTTTTCCGTCCACCCATGGCTTGTGACCAACTCCGTCCCTGTATAACATTTGTCAGCGATGGTGAAAACACAGAAGCAAGACTGCCAAAACGTACTGGAACCAGCCATTGCGACTCCCGATCGCAACATTGAGGATCAGGTAGAATTTTTGATCGAAAGGTGCATTCTTGTTTCCGCTGATGTACCAAGGGTTGGTCACTATGAATCTCCGTTAGCTTTTACCATTGCTGATGGAGCAATAAAAAATGATGTTGTTAAGAACGGGACAGATTTTCGGAGAAAGGGAGACTTACGTTGAGTGCCGTTTTCGTAGTTGTCTTGGAAATGGCCGCGTGACCAGAAATCCTGTTTTTTGAAGTCGACGTAGAGAACTTGCTGAAGTTTGTTGTCGACCCATGTGTAGAGGTAATCCTTGGACCACTCCAGACCGAAGGTATGGTAGCCTTCGGAATAGTCTGTCCTTTGAATTTTGTATTTGTTTGTGGTTCTGAAGAAGTTGTCGGTCTTCCACGAGGTACCTGACGAGTTTCAGTTCAACACGATCACCTTCGAAACCGAGATTGAGTTTCACTCACCCCAATGGATCGTGCTTGAGACTGTCTCTCTTCCTCCGTTTCTGTAGCCACGTGCATTACCGCGACTTTCCATGATATCAATCTCGCCGCTCAGCGGCCAGATTCCATACACAGAATCTTCGGGCATCATCCAGATTGCCGGCCAGAGCCAATCGCCCTTTGGCACCTTGGCCACGACTTCGACGCGACCATACTGGATCGATTTTGAACCTTGCGTAGTGAGGCGTGCTGATCTCACGGGGTTTATAATTGCGTGGGAGGAAATGTTGGACTTCCTCGTGCATTCATCGGCATAGAATTGGGCACGTTTGTTCGCTGTGCATGAACCGTCGCCTGTTTTTGTTGAATTGGGCAATTTCCCGCCCAAGTTCAGAAGATAACTGATCCACACGTTAGGATCTTTCAGCAGCCCAGGGAACGTGCAAATACTGACTTATTGTGTAGTTGGCTTTCAGTAATATGGGTTGTCTCAGTTGTGAAAGTGGGAACAATGTGAAGTCCATCTCCATCAGTAAAGGCGTTTCGTTCATCAGTTGTCGTCCAGTCGAATGCCCCGTTACCAAACCCGTCAAGTTGGACTTCATGACTCCAAATGGATTTATCAAGTGTGCTGAAGGAGTCGTCTAAGACTATACAATACTGCAAAGGAAAACTTTGTGTCAGTGAACCACAGGGAGACGCCAAAAAGGGAAGCCGAACCTCGTGGTTGGGAACGCCGACCGCGATCCTCCAGTTCACAACAGCGCTGAGAGCTAACGCAAGCAGAAGCCCTACAAGGATATACCAATTGCCCTTGCGAGGCGCTTTGTATTTCTTGTCCGCCGTCCAAGGTTTCTCAATCCTGCTTTATGTCAACGATGCTCGAATAGATAGAGAGGCGAACGGATGGAAGAGCAACTAACTTTCCGTCCAGCAGATAAGTCTTGAACTCATGGTTGCTGCCGCGTGTACCGCTCACACGATAGCTGTTGATGCCTCTGAAGAGATCCTCCTCAGACCCCTCTCGGGTACGATTGTAGCCATAGTTCTCTACTGATGCGACCTCGCTGTTGCTGTGACTCGGCCTCTGGGGACTTAGACGACCTGCTTGATGCACTGAATAGAGGAAGTCGGAGTCATGAGAATTTGGGATTGGCGACGTCATCTTCCCTCTCGTGTTTGCCCGAGACTGACTGACACACAAATGCCGTAAAGGTGACTGCGAGACAATGATAATGTAGCGGCATTCAACTTTTGCGGAGAACTATTGTTGGCAATTCATCAAAATCGATCGGCATGGGTGGCGACTTTCACTTGCTCTTACAGACTGTTCTCATGAGACACGCTCGTAAGTCGTGAGACATGTGCACGACGCGCAGAAGTGGGAGTAGCCTTTGGCCCAGGCAGTGTCACTAAACGCTAAAGGAGTACTGGCAGAACGTTGCCGGTGCGCGAAACTAGCTTTGGGAACGTTGATCTCGCTTATTGGAGGCGCATTCCCAGCCAAGCCAGCCACAGAATTACTCTTGGGGCATGAACCCTGTTAAATGCTCAATTGGGACAGCTCAGAACTGGACCGTGAAATTAAAAACCGTTGGCGGGGAACCGAAAACCAGCTTCCAACAAGATACAAATAGACGATATCCTTATCACACATGAGGAAGGTACTAGATGATGTCGCCTGAGAAAGCAGATAAAAGCAGATACAATGTCTCTGAGCAGTGCTGATCAGAGTTGACGATCCTCTGACGGTGAGACATCATTGGTAAAGCAGGCAGAGTCGTGGTGATGATAAGCGATAATGATGATGCCCCTCTGATTTACGGTCTGGGTTTTGCGTGGCGAGCTGACAATGTGCTGTCACTGCTGTGTCCCAGCCCAGAGGTCCATGAATAGCCTGAACCAGAGATTGTATTTCCGAGACCATGCAGTGTCTCAGCCCAGAAAGTCTTAGCCACGGGATCTCCAAGTTTAAGCTGCGGAAGGTTTCTTATCCGGGGCTTGACACGTCGAAGTGGATCACAGATCTGTTCCTGCAGTAAGAACACACCCAATCATCACGGCAGTCTGAGATTTGCCGAACTCCCCTGTCAACTTAGCAGGACACGCTACGTTTAACGGCTGAGCTAGATGTACGCCACCATGCCTTTGAAATCAGACAATGCGGGACGCGACAATGGTCGAAGGCGAGCCAGAATCTTGAATTCGGACAAAGCACCCTGGACAATGTGCGTAACTTACATGCGGGAAACTACCTAAGTACGCTTCGCACTCAGGGGTCTCCCTGGATGGTAGCCAGTACGGGAGATAGCGAAAAGCCACCGTCTTTTCTGCCAACAACTCTTCTCCGTTCATCTGTACTTCATCGTTCTT
Organism: Cladophialophora chaetospira; assembly: GCA_030247875.1. Lineage (NCBI taxonomy): Eukaryota > Fungi > Ascomycota > Eurotiomycetes > Chaetothyriales > Herpotrichiellaceae > Cladophialophora > Cladophialophora chaetospira. The sequence continues at coordinate 244,145 of JAPDRK010000020.1, read as the reverse complement.
ATTCTTTGACAAGGCTCGGTGTACTCGACGTGTCAGGCTGATGTAGAGACCGAGCTTCTTTGCTTCTACCAACAACACCGATGGCTTCACTCTCACCCTCGGAGGCAGGTGCCTCTACGCCTCTGACGCCTCTGGCGAGACCTTCATATCTGCATTTTTCGCAGCCGAACTCTTCAGGAGTGTCCGTGTCAAGCCACCAGAGCAGGCGCCTGGACAAAGCCAACTTCGATGAAGCACTGAGGCACAGGACGGTAAGAGCTTTCGCAAATGCTACCAAAGCTGAGCTAATCGAGTCTTAGATGACAAAGTTCCTTCATGGAAAAGGCGTTGCCAACGGATGGTTCGATATCAACCTGCCAAAAAGGCCACTCGGTGTCCTCCTGCGTCAATCCAATGGCACCTACAGCGTCGAGCCACAGGATCTTCCGGACTCGCTGCTTCGCACGGTTGCAAAACTTGGCGTTCAGGCAGCTTTTGCCATTGCTACGGATTCCACAGAGGCGATCTTCGATGTCATTGGTGACGAAGATCATGGTATTATGCTTGGTGATGGCCGCGAACTCCAAGTCGTCGACTGTATGGCCAACCTGATGCGAATTGGGCTTGCTCAGGCACGAAGATATCCCTACGCGGCATTATGCATAAGCGAGAGAATTCTTCTAGTATGGCATGACGAAGCTGACAAGCTGTTGCAACAAGCGGTCGCCACGGAAGAGGAATTGATGAAAATAGTGAGTTCCGACAACCGAGACTGGTGTGTGTTGTCTGCCAGCCAGAAGAGTGCTGACTGAAAATTAGATATGGGGGCCTGCTACTTTCACCGCCCCATATAACACATCCAGAGCTTTGACTCAAAGTTCACTAAGCGTGTGGGACAAGTCGAAACGGGACAGATATACAACCGAAGTCCTCGAGGTCTCAGACTTGGAAGAACAAGAGCTCGAAAAAGAATCCCTCGACCGCCCAGTAAAGCTCTGGGGCGCCGTCATCATGGCTTGTTCGATATTCTTCCTGGTCTTCCTCATATTCGGCTACACCACATCACATCTCGTCCTCGAGTGGCTGACAGACGGCCAAAGCATGCGATTCGTCTGGATTGCCTTCGAGCCACTGACTCTAGTCGTGGCTATGTTCTTCTCTCTGTCTCTGATGACTTACGCCTTCCAGCTTTTTGGACCCATCACTGGCCTCTTCACGAACACACGATTCTTCTCAAGCAACAAACCAAACCTCAAGCAGGCGTACAATCAAGGATTCGTTCCTCCACGAGTCACAATACAAATGGCTGTTTACAAGGAGTCACTGGAGCTGGTCGTTATCCCAACGGTCCGAAGTCTGATGGCTGCAGTCTCAGACTATGAGTTGACAGGAGGAAAGGCCAATATTTTCATCACGGATGATGGCCTCGGATACCTCCTTCATAACGACCCTGCTGCCGCACAAGCTCGTATCGAATGGTACGAAGCCAACAACATCGGGTAAGCGTCATACACAGCTGTCTGGCAATTCCTTTACTGACGTTCACCACAGCTGGGTAGCCCGACCAATGAACGGCGAGAACGGATACTTCCGTACCGGACGATTCAAGAAAGCCTCAAATTCGAACTTCTGCATGAATTTTGCCAACAAAGTCGAGCGAACTCTCCAAAGACTCGTGCAAGCCCACACCCAGGTCAGAGATGGAAGCCCAATCTTCATCGACCCGGCGGACGAGGATGCTCTCTATCACCAAGCTTTGACCGAAGAACTGGCCAAGGATAGTCGAGTCAAAGCCGCTGGAAACATCCGTATCGGTGAAGTCATCCTGATGTGTGATTCCGATACTCGGGTTGTAAGTTCATGAACACCTGATTGCGAGTATTGAGCTGACGTGTCCCCCAGCCCCGGGATTGCCTGATCAATGGTGCGGCAGAAATGTTCCTCTCGCCAGAAGTCGCCATTGTGCAACACCACACCAGTGTCTACCAGGTCTCCGGTGATTTCTTCGAGAACGGTGCTACTTATTTTGCCAAAATGTGTTATGCGCAGATTCGGTTCCAAGTCAGCAATGGTGAATGCGCCCCCTTCGTCGGCCACAACGCTTTCGTGCGCTGGAAAGCGCTCCAAGATGTCGCAATCGATACGGGCGATCCGAACTATGTCATGTACTGGTCTGAATATCACATTTCCGAGGATTTCAACATGAGTCTTCGACTTCAAAGCGCCAACTGGGTCACTCGATACGCTTCCTATCATGGAGACGAGTTCAAAGAGCAAGTCTCTCTTACGATATACGATGAAATCAGTCGATGGGAAAGATACTCTTACGGCGACAGTGAACTCTTGTTCAATCCTATTTGGACCTGGCTCTGGAGAACACCCTTCACTCGGCTTTTTAGAAAATTTTTGTTTAGCGATATGCACTGGTCTTCGAAGCTCAGCATTATATCATACATGACTTCATGTGAGTATTGTCATCTGCGAATGGTGGACTTACGAGCTGACACCCTTGTCTTACAGATTATGCCATCGGTAGTGGCTTCTTCTACACTATTGCCAACTATGTTCTGGTCGGCCTTTATTGGGATATACTGGACAAATTTTACACCTCCTCATGGTCCATCTTTCTCTCCGTGGTCCTGGTTTTCTGGATCCTCAGCAACGTCGCCCTAGCCATCATGCGATTCCGCATCGGCGAACGATCATTCTTTGGTTCGCTCTGGGAAAATTTCAGGTGGCAGCCGATGTACTGCTTCTACTTCTATGGTCTCAGCTTTCACGTCAACAAAGCTTTGATCGCCCACATCGTCGGGTACGAAATGACCTGGGAGATGACCAAGAAGGAAGTCGAGAATTCGAACTTCTTCAAGGAGATCCCAAAGATTGTCAGCAAGTTCAAATACATGTACCTTGTCATGATTCCACTCGCTGGTGGCGTGATATACATGGCGTTTTTTGCACCACTGGCATGGAGGATTACACAACCTGTGGCGATCGTACCAATGGCTCTGATGATTGTGTGTCATTGCAGCTTACCTTTCGTCCTCAATCCACATATCGTCAGCGCCGTCGATCAGTATGCTGTTGACGACAAAAGCAATATTGAGAAGGTATGAAGAGTTATAATGAATGGGCATTACACGAATTGGGGGGTTTGGATATGTACAAATACACGATATACGACACGGGTACAACTAGATGGCGACATCCAAACCTAATTTTGCGAAAGCTACATAGACAACAACAAAATATATCAATGTCATGATAAGACTTCGCAGCGGTCCTTTTTCTATACCTCCACCTTACGTCGGGTACTCACACGAAGCGTAGCCCCGATCTATCGCGAATGTTTTGAGATCGTGCCGGGCCCTCATTGAGCCAGACAAGATGGGCACAGTCAGCTTTCAGAAGATGTCACGAGGGCATCGAAATGATGCGGCAGAGAAATCTGTCAAGCAATGGGGGTAGCCTGGCTTCCAGCTATGGCAAGGTTCCGGCACGACTCCCCCAGGCAGAACATGGTGAAGCTGCTGCCTCCTCGCAACAGCTTTCCCTCGACCGTCGTCGATGATCAAGTTCGCTGACCGCCGGAACAGGAGCATGAGAGATCTCTTCGTGCTGCCATTTTTCGAACTTCCTTACGGTGGATCCGCCGCGACCCCCTGACACCTTCGCCGCGAGCGTCCTTGCTTCTCTCACCACCTACGCTCTCCTCAACATCATGATATGTCCGACGCCCGAAGCTGAACAGCGTGTCGTATATCAATAGACCGCCAACGATTGACATGACCACGGCAGGTGATCCGAGGACTGCTGAATGTGCCACCAGGACAGGCAGAGCTGTGCTGTGCTGTGTCGGCATATGCGCGCATCAAGTGTGGTCTTGCCGCATAACGTGCCAATCCTCTGTGATTATGCGGACGGGAAGATGTTGTTGCAGAAATTGACCATGTTGAGAGATAACTAGATGAGTGCGCTTGCGACGGTCTTGGCCTAAACACCGGCTTGCGCGCGCACCTTGTCCAACCTCTCCATGTTCTCCTTGGACCAAACCTTCTCACGGTCATACTCCTCACCCTCAGCGGACGGGATGTTATCGGGGAGCACGATCCAAGGCTGCTTGCTTGAGGTCCATATTTGCGCGTCGGGCGGGAATGTATCCGGGTTGTCCAGTGTACCGACGTCGACCAAGCGGATCTTGTCCTTCGCCTTGGAGCCAAGGTAGATACTCCAGATGGCAATCTTGCATCGTGGGCATCGTGCAATTCGCTGTCCTTTGCCGCTGTGACTTGGCACATCATCCCATTCTTCTTCGCCCTTGAGTATTTTCACTCGGTCCGTCTCGATCATGGCATGCAGGGCGAACGATGAGCCCGACTCCTTCTGGCACCATCGGCAACTTTTGGTGGTTCAGCAGAGCTCTGCAGGTTTTGTGGCTTGTGGCTGTAACCGAACTTACTAGCAGCAGTGAACCACGATGGGTGCCGTGGTCAGAGAGTATCGAAGCTCTCCACAGCAGCATCCGCCCTCGACGGGAAATGCCACTCCTTGTGACGCCATGATGGCACGTAGGCAGCTCTTGACAGGCCAACGGCGTCGATCGGCTGGCTTTGACGAGATATCGCGATGGAGGAATGACGATTTTGTTTTGGTTTTGGTTTTTGGTTTTTTTGCCTGCCTCTTTCTATGAATAGCAGGAAACCAAGTCAAGCCTAGCTCGATGGTCTCGTGGTTGACAGAGTGATCCGCCGGTGGTCTGGGGGCTGTGCGGGTCTGGCCGGCCGTTGATTCTGTCACCCACGAGTCGGTGGACCAGGCCTAAGGGGCCCGTCGCGGCTGTCAACTCTAATCAGCGCCGATCAAACGTCGCCACCTGCTTTGACAACTTGACCTCCTCTCTTCTGTTTGACCATCCGAGCGATCCTCATTAGGCATCTGTTGCACACGAAAGGAAAGGAAAATGCCCTTCAGCTTGCCGGGGTCGGCCTCGCCTCGCAAATGGCAAAGTCGGGGTCTTACTCGGTACCCAGATTGGCCTGCTCTTTTCTGCGCATGACCTCGTACCGAACATCCTGTCCAGCACGATTCGACGCACGACGTTGGCAAGCCACGCCTGACCATCTGATCGTTCGCTCCCAAACAATTGACTTTACGACCACCAAATCCTATCCACCGTGTCCTAATAGACCTCGACTCGAACTGCCCGTTCCTCTTTCATCTCTACCAGCCGCAACCCTGCCTTTTCCTTTCCAAGACGGCGGGAGCCATGCGGGATACCTCAGCACACAAATCCCGGTGGAGAAAGACGAGTGATAGACGCCAGGCAAGATCCGACACCTGCGGCGGGATACGAGGTACATGCGCGGCTCAGTCTAGCGCCCCCACACGTTGCGGTCATGCAGAGTCTGAGGAGACCCTGTGAGCAAAACTCTCTCTGATCGTGAAGCAAGCCATCAGCATCAGCCCATGGGCCATGGCAGGTACCGCATTATTTCGCACCCATTTCGTGCCCCCAGCTAAACCGAATGCGCCCGTTCCGCTCTCGTTACAAGATGCCTGCATGGCTTGTCAACCCGTTGACGTTCATGCGTCCGGTCTCCTCTTGAGCAATTATCTCCCCAGAAACTCATTACTCCCAATCTGTATTTTGGTCTTTGTTCTTCCTATCATCTCTCCCCCACCGCTGGTTAGGCCTCCACTAATTCCCAGGACCGGTCGGCTGCATTATGACGTGCTGCATTTGTGGCAGGCGGCTGCTAATTTTCAGCCCTCGGACGAGCCGAACAAAAGTGTGGCGCGAGGGTGTCGATCGCGAGGCCCTTTCCAGAACATTATCAGGTGCCAGCTTCATTGTCTCGGATACTGACTTGTGCAACGTCTCTTCACTTATACTTCTGAAAAAGAAATCCTTGACGACTTCTGCGGCTGATGTAGAAATTAGCTTGTTATGATTCACGCTAATTGATCCACGTACAAACCGGCCAAAAGGTTGGCTTGGATGTGAGACACATCGATGCCACCGGGCAGTTCGCCCAAAATGTCAGCAGCTTTGACGAAGTCCGCGAGCTCGGGCGTGATGTCTATGTTCTTCCCTTGCGCATTCGCTGGACCTGGAGTGCTGCTATTCAAGCTGATTTTGTGGTTACATGGTGGTGTGGATGTAGAAGTCGTCGTTGGCATTAGAAAATCCGAGTATTGTAAGTTGGCTCGCGCGAGCTGGAGGTGAGCACAGAGCGGCATCACTCTCGACCGCAACGGGCCTGAGCTGCAAGCAGTTCGACCACAACTTGGCTGGCGATAGGCGCTTTCGTTCATTGGCGGCGAACTCGCGACGACCAAACCCGCAGTAATCGCCCAGAAACCTTCTATCTCCGTCCGAGCTTGTGGGCGATCAGGGCCGAGGCGGCCGACATGTCCGAGCTTACTGCGGCGTCTCACTCGAGAAGCAGAGCTGACTACTCCGTAAGCGCAACGATACGACAACTGGAAACTGGGGAGCCGGAACAGCAAATCGATGCGGCGTGCAGACTCGAGTGCGTCAAAAGCCAGTCTACAAAAGTAATGCCTTAATGCCTTCCAGATAAGCAAGAAACCTCTGATCTTTGCCATCGAAAACATTGTCTCAAGACATCAATCAGGCCGTACGTCATGGCGAAGAGTCAACCCTGTACACTTTACTACGACCCTCGATCCATATGCTCATCTATGGTTCGATACACCCTTCTGTATACAGGTTCTCCGTCGCAAGGGTCCTTGCCTTTGGACGTTGAACCACACCGGATCGATATCTTCAATGGCGAGCAATTAACTGAGTTTTACCTTTGCGAAGTGAATCCTAAAGGTCAGGTAAGCGGGTATCGAACCAGAATGAGGTCTTTAATTGCAGACGACGCTCACGGTCGATACTTAGGTGCCGGTCTTATTCAGCAAAGGGTTTCTTGATGCTCCGATCAGAGATAGCCTCGACATCACCCTCTGGCTGTGCGACAGATTTCCGAGTCTCAAAGCAGCCGAACATGCAGACGATATCGTTAGGCTGCTTCGTGAACTACATGCCATCAACTACTTCACTCTTTCGATGAGGAATACGCCTCACGTGGCCGGGGGATTGGAAGGAGCAATCCGCGAGAAAGTGAAAACGCCAAATCTATCGGAAAAGCATAAGGAGGCCTTACAATATAAGTTAAAAGTGTAAGGATCAGTCAAGACGCCATTCCGCTCCAACTGACAATGTCATAGCACGCGCACGGAGAAAGTCAATGGACTGAAGCCGGAGGTCATCACGGCAGAGGTCGAGCGTGCTCGCGTTCTACTTCAGGAAATTGACGAGATTCGAAAGCAAAGTAACGGGCAAAATTTGGAAGGTGGTTGGATATTCGGTACGTCAGCTCCGACAGCATTGGACACTACCTTGGTGTGCTTCGTTGCCAGATTAATGGACCGCAAATTGGAAGAGATCATTCCGGTGTCTTTGCTGCAGTTGGCACGGAAGGCAAGGGCAACGCAGCAGTTCAAAGACATCTGGGCAACTCTGTAGGATGGCGAAATTCTGCACCGCACATCGGACGGAAGATGAGCAGGAACGTAACCACCCCATCGACTCTGGAAACCTGAAGCGACCAGAGGCTGATCGATTGCTTCCCCGCACGAAGAGTTTAGGGACGCCCCTTGTTGGTGCAGCCTCGCGAGAGCTAGCCTTGTCTGATGCCTGTGGACCGGGAGGCAACAGGATGGCCGGCAGAAGTGGGAAGTTCCAAAAGTGTAGTACACAGCACGGTAGCTTAGCAAAATACTTTTCAGCGCCATGCCAGCTCCAATTTGTTGCACCTGAGCTGTTCTCATCATCAACATTTTGCTCGGCACTGGTTCCGCACCCACCGGCCGCAAATTTGTAAGCGCTCCACATCAGAAGTTGGGGTTGCCCTACTAGTAATGATTGCATCGAGCCTTTACATGACACGAACCTCAACATTTGCGGACATCTCAAGGTACTGAAACCCTAAAGTCACACGATGCCGAAAACAATTCTAGTCACTGGCGCCACGGGTAACCAAGGTTTGCCATCTCCTTGAGCCGATCTCCATATCAAGATCTGCACTCACTTTAGATGCAGGTGGTTCCGTCGCCAAGCTGCTCCTGCAGTACCCAGCAGATTATACAGTGCGCGCCCTTACACGAAATCCGGACTCAGACGCCGCGAAGAAGCTTGCTGAGCTTGGTGCGGAGGTCGTGCAAGGTGACCTGACAAACGCTTCCACGCTCGAGGATGCATTCAATTCTTGCTGGGGAGTTTTCGTGGTCACCAACTTCTACGATGCGGTGAGTACTCAGCGTTCGGTTACCTGTCCGTCGATTATGACTGTCTACCGTCAAAGGAAGAGTGGCAGGACTAATCGAGCATGGCCGTAAACAGAAAATCAAAAACGATCCATCCAGCGAAGAACAACAAGGGCGGAATGCCGCCCTCGCGGCTCAGCGAGCAGGTGTCTCTTGCTTCATCTGGTCGACGCTCCCATCCTCGGTAGAGATCTCAAAGGGGGAAGTCAGCTGTGAGATCTACGAGGGAAAGCACCGGGTGGATCAATACATCCGCGATGAATTGAAGCTTGACTCCGCGGTGTTTGTGTATACAGGCAACTTCTACGAGAACATGGTGCTCCGAGGACATGTTTCAAAAACGGATGATGGCAAGGCGATTGAGTTCAAGCAGCCGGTTATTCAAGAGACCACGAAGCGTGAGTGAGAATCTCCGGTTTTGTCCGAGACATTGAATTAACGTGCGATAGTGCATATGGTGTGGGTTGAAAAGGACCTTGCAGGAGTCGCGAAGGCGGTGTTCGACAGCTGGGATGAACGCAAGGATGAGTTGAGATACCGTTATCTTCACGCGATGGATGCTGTGCACACGCCCCGAGAAATATGTGAAGTGATACAGCACGGTGAGTGAAACCTCCGAGTCTTGGGGAATGAGAAAATTAACAAGATACACAGTAACTGGTCTGCCGACGAAATACGTTGTCTTACCCTCCACCGGCAATACGGAGCGCGATATCATGTTCAACTTGTACAACAAGACGGGCACGTACCCGGGGGTGGTGCTTCCAGATGAGAATGTGCTGGATCTTGGCGTGAAGCTGCACGGGTTGGAGCAATTCGTACGGGAAAGGCTGGTACCACACTTGGGACTGGGGGGCTAGGGCAGTGAATCAGAGAGAAGGCTTGTATCGAAGCCCTAACTCTGCGGACAAAATCGAGCTTGCGAGACAGTTCGGAGGCAAGGCCCAGGTGGCCAAACTCTTTGGTCTTGGACGGTTGGATCACGATATGGACAAGAGTGTCAAGTCTCCAACACTTTTGTAAGTTGCTTGAGCCGATTGTAATCATCATTAACATTGTGTATTATCTCTCCACGATTAGAAGCTAAACTTCTGCGGTGCGTAACAAAGCCCAAGGCCAAGCTCGCGGCCTCACTTCTTCACCAGTCTTCTCCAGAACCTAGGACGGTAGCACCGATTGCACTAGGCTTTGTACTTTGTGAGATGAAAGCTACTCAGTTGCACTAGAGACTTTGCTGCGATTCTTATTGTGATGAGAAAGGGTCCTGTGGCAGATGTCGCGGGGATTTTCCCCAATCTTGTTCTTCCGATGGCGCCCTGAACTCTCTGTTGCACTTGGTGGAAAAGTAACTGCTTGAAGCATACGCCACGTAGTTATCGACGTTGTAGATGGCTTTGAATTTTATGGAGTCGGCGTTGATCGGGTGCAATTGGTTGATGAGCATTGCATTCCATCCGCCATAACCGTTCAGTGGTGGCTTGGGTGTGATGCCACCGTATTCAAGAGGCCAAAAGTCAGTCAGAATATGGGGAAGTGTCCCTTCGAAATGATTGTACTCCCACCCTGTTGGTATCGTTGCGTCGTAGTTTGGAACGTCCCTGAAAAGACCAACGGCGTGGAGACACTCATGCAACATGACCCAGGCAGTGGTTCTCATCCACGCACTATCAGTATCTCCGAGGTTGTCACAGTGATATCCATCGTAGTACTGCGGGTTTTTGGGATCGGATTGGTCCTTGTTAGGATCTATTGCCCATCTTGGAGGGTTTATCACATCATCAAGCATGGGTAAATATGAGAAAAACTCCTTGCAAATGGATATAAGTGCTAAGTCACTGTCCTTGATGTTGCGAGTATACCCAATTTGTGTTCTTCCCTCAGCAGTGAGAACTTGACAATTCTCAGTTGGGATTCCAGGACCTCCATTTTCGGGTTTCAATCTTGGATTGTCCTCAAGGAATTGAATGTTCAGATTCTTGAATCGTGGATTGTAGCTGAAAGGATCACTTGTGAGCTTGGCGAGTACGTCGTTGTCATTAAGATCCAGATCAAAAGGGACGTTCGCAACTGCTCGGAAGATGTTGTTGGCGAAAACAGCATCAGTTGGGTCGAAATAACGCTTGAATAGCTACGGTCTCTGTCAGTGGGAAGGTTTCTGCTTCACTCTGGAACGTCGTTTTGAGCATCGCAAATATCAAACACTCACATCGTCGTTTGCAGGATCGCAGGGCCAATGCAAAACTGCATGTCTTGCCAGGCTGACAGCGTCCATAATCACGCGAGGAAAGAAAGTCTTCTGATAGTCAGTAAGCGGTGGATTTGCAGGAGCACCATAGATGGGCTGATTGGGCCAATAGACAGCTTGGCTCCAGGCAGTGTTCCACTGGAGAAAGAAGGAAAATAACAAGGAAAGCATGAGCTCGACTGCAGCGAATGTGGCCATGGTGCAATAGGTGCAGATCTAAGCAAGAGCAACTTGGCAAGGAAGATGGAGCTGTGAGCTTGATCGACTGTGGCAGTACTTGCGGCTTCTCAATCTAGTTCAGCTCACTTAATTCATACACCGTATTCACTTCAACTGGTGAAACATGCGTGGATGCTCATACTCATCACTCCGGCGAGAACATTGCTCGATCTATGGTGGGGACCAGTGGGCGTACTTCCCAAAATGCAGCATTGTGAAGTGCTCCTTTGTCACTGAGAGGGATCATTAGAAAACAGAAACGACGGTGACCACCATCTTAAAGTACGGAAGACGATATTCAATAGTTCCAGGTAAGGGCAAAGGTATGCAGGGCTAGACAGTCGGGTCTCAAGTTGATTAATTCATCAGCGTCTGCGAGCACCCAGTCCTTTGTGAGCTACTGACATTAAAGATACTCTGCCACAATCGAGCTGAGTCCCCATGTTGACAAAGGGCTTTCTGGTATTTAGATGAGTGGTGTGGTTTGACAGCAGCAGATGCTGTTTCTCAAGTAGGACTTCAAGTACAATAGGCTTGAGATTAGATGACCTCTGATTATATGATAAAAGCTTTCGAACTTAAGTTCGAGCGGTTCCTGGCGCAGTCGAAAGCTTCAGCTGCAGGCCAAATACGCATTTTCCCTGTTCTTCGTCGAGAAGATATGCTCAAAGGGGTAGATACAGCTTGGCACCTTCCCAAGGCTGACCTTGCCAGTTGATGAATGCGCCGTACCGGTCCACGCAAACTCTCGTGAATCCGTTCTGTACCTGCCTTGAAAATTACCCACAAACATCGTCAGACGTACATGCTGAATGTTAAATCGGCGCTATGCAAGGCAGGATACGCATCTGTGCAATCCGAGGCGGCTCATGGTGGCGGAACTGGCGGAACGTTGAAAGGCCACGGAGGGTCATGGCGACCTGGGTAATCGTCTTCAGTTGGAGCTTCTCCAAAATTTATTCCGCAAGTCCTCCGAGAAGTAGCTGCTGAGAGCGTAAAAGGCATAGTTGTCGGCGTTGTCTATCGGCTGCCATCTGACGCCGTCATCGTCGGCTGGAAGTAGCAGATTGAGCTGCCTGGCATTATAAGGACCATAGCCATTTTTGGGTTCTTCTCCATCTGTTCCACCAAAATCGTCGACAAAATGGGGTACTAGACCGCTTCCGGGACCTGTCCCGTCGACGTCCCTAGTTGAGAGAATAAGGGTATTGTACTCTGGTATGTCCTCGAAGAGCCCAGGGAAGTGGAATAACTCATGCAATATCACAGCAGCAGGGCTGTCAAACCAGTAGCTGTCGGTGGAGCCAAGGTTTTCACAGCCAAACCCATCGTAGAACTTAGGCCCTTGAGACTGGTCTTTATTCGGATCCTTCGCCCACGCGGGCGGCTTGATGATATCAGCGAGCATAGGGGAGTATTGATACGTATGCCTGCAGATAGACACCAAGCAACTTTTACCGCCATAGAGTGGTACCGCATGACCCTGAGCCTTGCCTGCTCCAGTGTCGTCGACATAGCAGTTTGGCTCTGATACACCCGGTCCTTGAGGTAAACTCAGTCCAGGATGGTTGCCTAAAAAGTAGATTGACAATTTGTTGAATTTTGGGCTGTACACAGATCCTTGGCCTATGAATCGTAGAACGGCTTCGAAGTCATTGAAGTCCAGATCGAGAGGAATGTTGGCGATTGTTCGGAACATACATTTGACCAAGTCTGCTTGATCGGCTCGGAAGTAGCGGAGAAATCTCTGGTTGTCGTCAGCGCTCAGTTGCAAATGATATGGTCGCAAAATGCATTGGCTCTTGGTCATCTCACCTCATCAGTGGCGGCGTCACATGGCCAAAACATTGCTGTATGTTTTGCCAGAAGAATTGCGTCCTCAAAGGAGCGATAGAACAAAGCAATCTGGTCCGGTGGTAGATTGGGACCACCAATGGCTGGGAAGTTTTGGGGTTGGTCCATTTGGGCGCATAAAGCGCCATGAGAGAGTAGAAAGAGAACAAGCGAGGTCAGAAAGATCCCATTGAGAGATAACAAAGCCATAACTGGCAGTGCACCAATATTATTGAACCTCAATTATGGAGACGCTGTAAATGCTGCAACGATTGAGCGACCAAAACCCGACCTTATATCTTGAAGCAGACTTAGCGACTTACCGTGATAGGAGACTGTTTCAAGCTTGTGAAGCCACGATGATATTTTGAATATGCTCATCACTCCGGTGGCCGTGTACTTTCGTTCACTGTGGTACTATCAAGTCATCCTTTCGGGGAAAAGTACAGGTGACGCTGAAGTGGATCTTTGTCACTTGTAGAGAATTGACCAGAGGGTGATAATTGACCTTGACGGTGACGGTGAATTATCGAAGCATGAGATGCAGTATTGCACCTCACCAACGAGAGGAAAAGATGTGCCAAGCCTCTTTCACTGCAGAGGATCGTGTGCCATTATGGCGTCTGGAGCCGGGCCAAGAGTGAAGTTAACACGGCGTTTTGATGACCGCTGTAGGCCAGAATGCATGGCGAAGGTATTCATATCTTGGTGCGGCGTGTTATGGTTGACGAGATCGGAATAGGGTGTGTGAGGGCAAGAGAAGTGAAGAACATGCTGAGATTGACCTTGGCAGCAGCCGGCCGCATGATATGACAGAAAACCACCAGCAGTGAAAGGGCCATACCGCGCGCTGATTAATTGAGTACAGTCACCTCGAGTTCCTTCCCATCTTTCCGCACCGCGACTTCGTGGTTGCAATTCTCGCAAAACCAATGGGTTTTCTCCCACCAATGTTTTCGATTTGGTAGAGGCCACCAAAAAACGTTCATAAACTGTTGCATTCCTCGACCTCTTCCCTGGACTCTTGTCTGAGTTTGCTTTTTGCAATTAGGGCACACTATTGTTTGTTCTTTGGGTTCAAGCTGATCCAGTGGTACTGCAGAGTCTTGAACGCCTGCATCTCTGTTTTTCAATGCGCTGTTTGTAGCATCATTTCCGGCAGCGAATTGTTGTGTGGAATTGCTTGTTGCAGATGACCCATCAGAGGGTCGATGACTATTGCTTCTATCAGCATATGCGTGAAAAAGAGTGATATGGCGATAAATGCCTTGATGGCTGTCGAAGGCTTGAAGGTACATACCCTTCATGAGGTGCGAGGCTGGACATATCTTGTCAAATACAGGAATGTGATTCGAAAGTAAGAGAACAGAGTGTTTTGAAAGCTGGAATTAGACCTTCGAAGTGCGTGGTCCAGTATCAGATGTTTCAATCCTGCGAATATATCCAAGCAAGTGTTATATTATCTTTCTGCTGGAGGCAGTTCATTTCTCAAAGTTCGACGTTGCGGAGGTTTATATAGCACGATCTTGCTTTCTTCAGGGGCCTTGTCTCTTTGACCCTGCAGTAGGTGAATTGGGCCGCTGCAACAGCTTGGCCATGCGCCGTCTCCGGATCGAGAAAGTCAGCCTTTATCGAAACATGCTGGCGCCATGGCCAAGGATGTCGAGAATGGGATGCCTGACAGACCGTGAAATAAAGCTTCTGGTCACTGGAATATTGATTGGACAATGGGAAGCCATGCAGGATCGACAGACCTCGAAGTTGCGGCTGAGATCCTTTATGGATTATGATCGACTTGGTACTACATGATAAAGTAGTTCAAAAGTGACGATAAGTCCCTGCTTAGATGTCTCGGCCATGGCTCGTGAGGTGCGCCTATGTTTGTTAGTGGGCTTGGTCAGTCGAGTCGGTTTAGCGAGCGCTGCGTAGCACCGTTTGCGGACTAGCACCATATCAAGCCCCACTCTGCCCAAGCCTCGCCCAAGCCTTGCCACGCCCTATCTACGTCATAGCACGGTTGCTGATCCGAAATATAGGCATGCCCAGCACGCTTCCCTTCAGTTCAATGTAGGGCGCCGACTGCAAGAGCAACAAAAAAGTCAACAGGACCAAACTGTCCCGTTGTGGAATAACCAGCCCCAGCGACTTGATTGCCGGCGTTCAGCGCTAGATCAACCAGCCGTGATATCACAGTGTTCCACTGGTCACTGGCCATAAGGGTAGCAGCATTATGGCCACTGGCTGTGATGCCTCTATCAATTAGGACTTTGAGAAATCCTGCCCCAGCAAAGCCAATACCACTTTCGCACGGGCTGATTCCAACCGCATTGGAAGTTGAGCCAATAAACTGATTGATGGTCTGAGAGATCGTGGTAACCGCGACCGCTACCTCTTGTTCTACCTGCGAAGATAGATCAATGATGTCGGCGAGTTGCGAGAAGTCGGTTTGAGACGCATCAGGGACGGCCACTAGGTTGAGGGTGATGGTCACGGCTCCTGCCGCCCCAACATTGATCGAATTGCCTATCTGGGACAGTTGCGCGCCTGATCCCGAGACATCGACGCCTTGCAGCAAGCCGCCAGGAGGAGGAGGCATGATGGTTGAAAGCTCTGGGCAGGGAACCGCAAAGTCTGTTTTCTGGCATTGGAGAGCTTGGTCGAAAAGAGACTGTGCATTCGCAAGAAAGTTTGACAAACTGTCTCTTGTTTCTAGGCTGGTGTCAGACGTGGAGAACACAATTGTATTGCTATCTTCGGAGCCGTCCTGGCTCCCTTGGTGTTGCGCTGTAGCGGCTGTATGGCAGCCAGGTGGAGTGAGGTTGCCTTCCGGATTTTCGTTGATCGTCTTAGCAAAGCTACCGCATATCGAATCGATGGAGCCGTCAGGGATACGATCGATCAACATCTCAATATTTGGCGGGTGTCCAGCATTAGGCACGATGAAACAAATGAGTTCTCGGGCTTGACAGTTATTGAGCGCCAAGGTGATTTGCACAAAGGCCAGCATGAAAGTGCTGAAGAAGGCGTGGAAGCATCTGCGGAAAGCCATTTTGTCGGTATAGATTTTGTGTTCGGTAGTGGAGGCCTAGCAGGACCGGATGCGACTTTTTATATGCCAGTCGTTGAGCTGCGTCCTGAGTGCCCCGGATATGAAAACGCGATCAAGTGAACATCTATACTCTACCCACATTTTAATTCAAAGACTTACGTGAGGTGCTGAAATTTGTGTTTCGTTTGACATTGCAAGTGCGTTTCTTTGAGGCTCACTCGAAAAGCGGCCGAAAAGTATAGCTGTTTCCGGTAGTAGGCTGTCGGAAATATCTAGCTAGTTTCGGTGAACGGATACTACGTAGTACACTTTGAATCGCAATTGGCTGGCTTGTCTGGTGTTGGCTTGTGATGGGTAAGGGGATGCCTTGCTCTGTAGTGGAGCGTCGTTCGGCTTGCTAGTCCGGGATGCTTGAAGATTACCCTTTCTGGACGAATAAATGCCACCATGGCAGGATTGACTCCAGGTTGCTACCTATGATGGCAAATGCATACTTGCGTGCCAGGGTTCGCTGTGCCCACTACAGACAACAACTCGCCGAGCCCTGCATTAGAATAGACAAGCAGGGGAGGAACCGTGAACTATAAAGGACGCCTCATTCCTGTCGTCTCGGTGTGTTCAGTGCCCGCCATAGGCGTGAAGCCGGCAAACAGCCATTCGGCCACAGTATAGATGGGCATTGACGATCGCTCTCGGCCTCGACTTGCCTTCCTCGAGCTGCGGACGGCTGGTAGCAATATACAATCGGAGAAAATCTATCACAGTGACGGGTTCGGGAGCAGAAAAGTCTTGCTCTGATACTGGCTCCGAACCGCGCCTTCATCTGAGGAAAGGGAGGCCTTTCCGCTCGTGATCATCCCTTATCAACTTAAGATGCCACCCAGACCACAATGTCAGGGTCAACCGCTCTTTCGGTGGCCAGGCAAGGAGTTTGGTAAGCTTTTAGAAGACAAAGCGGTGCGGACGTGATTCTTCTTCGTCTTGGAGAAGTACTTATGCCCTCCTTGGCGAGTGAGTAGGCGGGTGTGTAGAGGGTGCGAAGAGGATAAGCGAGGGTGAGGCGTGGGGGGACGATTTTCATGGCTTGTGCCGCCAAGACAGCTTCCGGGGCGATGACATAATGCATCTCAGGCCCGCGGGCGGAAGAGAGCTCAGCACGGATGAAGTCAGGTCTTTTTGTGCTGAGTTATCCTCTCAATCCACGGCATCTTCGGCTTAGAATGGAAAAGGCGCATCTCTCATAATCATCGGTATTCAATTCCCTGCATTGTGTACATACATGCGACGTTGTTCTTCTCAGCGATTGCTGCCCCGATCAGTCTTCATTTCTCCTCCAGTTGCCCAGCGAGGGGTGTTCGCATACTCCCAAATCCACACTCCCTCTCAGCTACGCAAAAAGCCTCAGTGCCCTCGTCCTCCTCCTTTTCCACCCGCTAGACCTGCCCGTCACCTACAACCTGCGAAAGCTTCTATATCACCATACACCGCTCTATTCGTGGTCGCTTGTGGTGGTGCAATTCTCTTCGAGTATTTCCAGCCCAGGGAGGCACACGACTGGACCGACCACGCCTTGAAAGCCGAGATTGTCGCGACGCTAGCTCTCGAAAACGAAGACCCTTTCCGCCTCGATATGCCTGCGCCTCCCGGCCACTTGGGCAATTTAACGCCTGAGCAAGAAGCCAAGCTCCGCGATTTCTGGACCGTCACATTACGAGTATTCGGAGTGGAGGACCCGCAACATGTAGCTGGGACAGAAACACCGCAGACTGAGGACGCCTCCTCTGAGGTGGACGTAAAGGACAAAGAGAAGACCAAGAAGCGCTTTAGTGTGTTTAAGAGACACAAGGATAAGGAGTCAAGCAGTGGAACGGCCACTCCCACAAAAGACCCAAGCCATCACAAGGACTCAGATGACAAGTATGGCCAGATGAAGGAATTCCAGGAGATTCTTGCTACGCAGTCACCCGAGTCATTGCGTGCAGCCTTCTGGAGCATGGTGAAGGCCGATCACCCAGACGCACTGCTGCTGCGGTTTTTAAGAGCCCGGAAATGGGACGTGGACAAGGCATTAGTTATGTTGGTATCAACAATGCGGTGGCGAAGTCAAGAGCAACATGTTGATGACGACGTTGTGCTGCGAGGAGAGGGTGGTGCGCTTGAGGACTCCAAATCCAGCGATCCTGCAGTGAAAAGAGAAGGCGAAGACTTTCTTGCGCAGCTGAGATTAGGAAAGAGCTTCTTACACGGAACAGACAAAGAGGGTAGACCGTTATGTTTCGTCCGGGTACGACTGCACAAAGGAGGTGATCAGACAGAACGATCTCTGGAACGATATACGGTGTATGTGATCGAGACCGCGAGACTCGCTTTGAGGCCACCCGTTGAGACTGCTGTGAGTGACATCTACACGAATGTGATAATTGCTGACAATCTCTCAGTGCATAGTGTTTGACATGTCGCATTTCACGATGGCCAACATGGATTATACCCCCGTCAAGTTCATGATCAAGATCTTCGAAGCCAATTACCCCGAGTCTCTGGGCGCTGTCCTTGTTCATAAATCCCCCTGGCTCTTCCAAGGCATCTGGAAGATCATTCGTGGTTGGCTCGATCCCGTGGTAGCGGGTAAGGTGCATTTTACGTCCAATATGGAGGATCTGGAAAAATTCATTCCCCGGTCGCAGATCATCACAGAGCTGGAAGGAGACGAGAAATGGGAATACAAATACATCGAGCCGACACCTGGGGAGAATGACGCCATGAAGGAAGAGGCCCCCCGAAAAGCCTTGGAGGCAGAACGAGACACCGACGTGCGCGAGTACCAGAAGAAGACCTTTGATTGGATATCGAAGGGGACGGGTGCGGATGCAGACAAAGTCAAAGAGGAGAGGCACAACTTGGCCCGCCAATTGAATGACAATTATTGGAAGCTCGATAAATACGTTCGTGCGAGGACGTTGTATGACCGGACAGGGATGATAGGGCCGGACGGGAAGATCAACTTTTACCCGCAGACCGCAAAGGCTCCCAGTGTGCCGACGGTTGCCACAAGTGCAGACGATGTCGATTAAAACCTGCAGAAGGACCACCTCCTTCTTTCGAAGCCTTCAAATCTGGAGGCTGCATGCATGCCAGCATAGCAAGAGGACATACCCGGCGATCGGGCTGGAGGGTCAATGGTCAACTCAAGACATGTACAAGGGTGGGTGCATAGCGCCCTTCAGACAAAGACATATACTCCTAATGATCTAATGCTAGACGAGGAATCTCACTTGCGCGGCTCCTGTCCCAAGCATTTACCACTTAGTCATCATGCTGCGCGACCACCAACGAGCGAGGAGACTCCCGATGCCTCGTTCTCTATCTTGGTGGAATTTATCGGCCTACGAATCGTGCTTCACCAAGTCCAGTCACTTACGTACATTGATGGAAGATCATCGTACGGTAAAGGTCCGAGATCCGAACCTCAAGGCTAAAGTGACAGCTTCCTTGTTGAACCACACCGTGCCAGAAGATGTCGATTCTACCTATCTTTCGTGCCACGTCCCTTCTTGCCAAAGTGACAGATGCATCCTCAATGGTTCAACAAGGCAATGGCTCAAGGAAGTCACAACAGACGGCCGAGAAAGGCGTACTCTCTCCCGCTTCGATTGGTGCTCTCCTCTTGGCTGTACTTAGCCACCGCTTGCTTCTCGGCTGAATCCACCATGGACTTATACTTCCCGCTTCTTCCAGCACTTTTCGACCGTCCGAGAGCTTACCAAGACGAGATAAGGTCACGATGTCCAATACGAGAACAGCATACAGACGCTTTGGCTGCGGTCTCCTCCAAAGGGGAACTGCATCATCTCCCCATGCAGCTTCTGCATGCACCCATAACGCTCGGCACACGGCTGTATGCCAGTCCAATAAGCGCAGGACTGTGCGAGTCCGGAAGGAGGTTTCTTTCCTCGCGGGAAAGTGATCCTGTGGCTGGTGGGATTAATATGCAAACGTGGCCATCGCTTTGTCTGCGAAGGGACCAACGCGCTGTTGCACGACAGGACTTTCCGTTAGGGTGGTCACTTGCTTCGAATAAGTCCTTCGTTAACACGAGCAGTCAACAAAACTGCTTCCAATTGAGTTTGTTCCATCGTGTCTCGGTCGAATCGGTCTTCTTGATCAATTGCTCAAATATGGCAGCTTCTCCCTCAGGGTCGCCAGAGTGGACCATAACGTGCAACCTATTGCGACCGAGTTCTTAGAGACAACCTTGAGTCCAAGACGGCGGTGTTGTCCTCCTTGTCCTCCTCACTCCGTGCCACACAGACGTGTTCCGGTGACATTCCACCAATTCCTGACCCCCAAACTCAAGGTGCCGATATCCATGAATGGACCGGTCTAGATCTTCGCAGCCGAATGATGACATGGCCCAAGAAATTCCTTGAGCATCCACTTGAAGCTGACTCGCATAGGCTGTAGCCAACCAGACAGCTTGCCGGAAAATTGATGGAGCCTTGCTTCTAGACGTCCGCCCTTGTTCCCCCTTTGAGCAGTTTCGAACGGTTGACATCTTGCACCCGAGCAAAATATGCAACCTTCCGTTCTCGAAGGGCCATCGTCATGCACTCTTACGTCGTTGCTGGTATTTGCCCTTCACTGACACGCCACGGAAATGGCTTCAGTAACTCATAGCTGACCCGCAAGCTGACTCGCGACACGCCATGCTATAACTCAAGCACCTGTGTTCTTTTGATGCCGCTGGTGAGCGCCCGTTGTTGCAACGGCCGCGGCATAGTAGCCGACGCACTTGCCAGCTGTGGCTACCGCTCTGGGCGGTGTGTTTTGACGGCAGCAAGCGAGTCGAAGCAACGTCGCCAAAGGACAACCTGCATATTGCTGATCCCTTGCTAGAGCGGATCATCCAGCCGTCTGATGTGTTCTCCGGCTTGCAACCGCATCTGCCCAACGGAGTCGTGTTTACCCGCTCCACTATTGGTTGCGTGTCTGCAGAGGAAAGTACAGGTGTGCGCAAGTGGACCTCTCATCCGTCGTTCAGCCAGAGAAGGGCACTTTGCAAAGGCCAGTAGTACCACCTGCCCAGATGATCGTATGAGGCATAAACGGCTATTTTCGACCGACCGGTCTCGGCTTTCCCACTTGCTCTCATCCTTGTGTAGGAGATATCACTGATATCTTACAGCTCTTTTCCTCACAGCCTTCAGTCTACATCTCTTCTTTGAGACCACAAACAGTCCTACCAGCACCGCCCAACAAGGAAAGCAATACACAGAAACCAACAATTATGCCTTCACACGAAGATCTCTCCCCACAAGACTCTACGTTCATGTTCATCAACGCCCTCCAAGAACAGCTTGCCAAGTCTGACTTCGCGAAAGGCATCAACAAATCGAGGGACTCACCTGCACCGACCTCCTCATCATCGAAGCCGAATCCCACATCACGAACATCAGCCTCCTCGTCGACGTCAACAAGTAGTTCTCGATCTTCAACTTCAACTTCGTCTTCTTCCTCTGCGGCAAGGCCATCCGCCACAGCGAAATGGACGGACCCTGATACCCCCGGAGCACGAATAACGAGGCTGAAACCACCCAGGCAGACCAAATGATCGTGGGCAGCAACCAATGTTTGAGATAAACTTCAGGTGATCGTTGAGCATTTGTAAAGGCCAGTCAAAGGCACTTTACAAAAACCTCTGATACCCATGTCGATAGGAGTACTCGGTGCCTTTCAAAGCCGCGTGAAGCCTTTTTGAAGGAGTCGGTCAGTTGAGATCTGCAAGGCATGTCCTTGCCCTGATGTGGAGCGGGAGATCTGGAGAACACGAGCCGGGCCGATGCCGAAAACAAGTCCTGACGAGGAAGGTCTTCAGCCATGAACTGCGCCGTTCGAGGTGGACTGTGGAACTGATCGCCTGATGGTCTGGAGATGTCGTTCTTGGGCCAATGACCGCTTGTTCAGTCTGTGCATGAGGCACTTGACGCCGCAAGACGTACCTATATAGCATAACGTAGTATGCGATGGTGGTGAGGGGCCTCCTCATGCGTAGGTCAACCTCATCCCAGCTGTTCGGCATCATCTCTGTACAATAGGATCCTCTGCTCACATCCCAGCAAACCTCTATTCTTGTTACCTGGAGACCTCCTTCCTGTAAGCCGAGCTGTATCTACATCTTCGCCTTAACCTCCTCAAACAATTTCTTCAACTCATCCATCTCCAATTTCTGCGCCGGCCATCCAATCCCCAACCCCTCCTTCTCATTCGGTTTCGGAATCAGGTGGAAATGCACGTGGTCGACCTCCTGGTGCGCCAGCCGGCCGTTGTTTTGCAGCACGTTGTAGTTCTCCGCGCCTGTCGCGACAGCGATCTTCTTGAGGACGTGGAGGATGTCGACGAGCGAGTCGTCGGGGATGTCGGTCAATTTGGCGCCGTGGTATTTCGGGATGACGAGCTTAGAGTGCACATGTCAGCCACGGATGGGCATGATTGCGGGTGGGAGGGCCGGTGTTCAGGCTTGGCGTGGAGGAACGGAGAGGTAGCGTACAGCATGTCCTTTACTCAGCGGTTGGATGTCAAGGAACGCGAAAACCTTGTCGTTCTCGAAGAGCTTGAAAGAAGGGATGTCTCCTGTTGTTTGCCTCGGGGCGTCGGTTAGACTTCGACATATTTGGCTTGGAGGTCAGAAGAGCTCCAACATCGGAATGTACCTTTGATGATCTTGCAAAATATGCAAGCTGCCATCTTGCTCATCTCTTGCTCTCACGAAGGGTGACAACGGGCGCGAAAGGGATGCGTATGCAGTCGAGAAGACACGACAACTGGAACGACTGCACTCACTGCTGTGAAAGTCGAAGGCGTTGATGCGGGGAAGGCACCGAGGATGCGGGGTACTGTCACGTGAGCAAAATAATTTGGTATATATGTTGCAGTGTCAGAAAATTGTGTTGGAGTGGGACGAGCTATTGCAGAATCCATTTCTTGCCTTTTACCAGAGATGGCCGTGGCTACGCCCAATATACTCCATTTCACAATCTTTGGACTAAAAATACTGCCTGCTTTACGCAGGCTCCTTTTATTGCTTTTTGGCTGTGCGGGACCCTAGTCCGACTCGGAGATAGGTTTTTTGCGATTGTGCAGGCAGATGAAATTTCGAAGTTCGTTTGTGCTCAGAAAGTGTGAAGCTCCGTAGTCGCCCGACGCATTGGCGTCTCCATCCCTGATCTATGGTAATTATGCAATGCTAGTATGCGACAACACGGGACTCCTCTGAAGCTAACTATCAAAATATTCACTAAGCTTCTCCTGCTATATCATATATGCCACAGTTACCATTGGAGAGGAAGTATCCGGTATCTGGAGGAAAAGATGTATCATAATCAGCTTCTGCCTCGTATTGCCCGGGGGCGCTGCATTGAGATTGGCCCGCCGTCACAACGACATAACATTGGGACCCAGGTGCGAAGCCCGGATAGAAAAAGTCGAAGAGACAGTTCGGATTGGTAACACAAGAGACACAACAGGCGTAGCTACTAGCATCATTGGTAGTCATTCTGTTGTATTCATCTGGGAAATTGGTCGTCGATTGAACTTGGGTTATACCATAACCATTGAGAGTGCCAACAATGTTGTTGGTGGCGCAAGCAGCATATGAGGTAGATATATAGGCAGTTTCGATAAGGGTGCTTGTTGAGGTCGTTGTCACGGCCGGAGGAGTGCTCGTATCCGTGGCAGTAGTTGTGATCGTGACTGTGGTTGTTGTCGTAGCATCCGTTGGGTAAATGGTGCTCGTGCTTGTTGTCTCCTCGGTTTCGGTAGTGGTAGAGACTGGAGTCGGCGCTGTGGAGGTCACGGTCGTAGCACCGGTCACGGTGATACTGTCAATCAAGGTGGTTTGGTCTGTAGCTGTGTTTTCGGCCGTTGACGTGACGATGACTGTGGTCCGGCAGACGACAAATGCGGGAAACGCAGACTCAGGGCCGTGATCACCGTCGTTGATATTGGGAGACATCTTGTCGTTGTGTTTAGATCTGGCCTCTACGCGCTTCGCCTCGTTTATAAGGTCACCCTGTCTCTTCTTCTTCTTCGAAGCTGAATTGGGCAGAGTGCTCCGAACCGGCAGGAAGCCGGATCTGGTTGGAACAGTCGTCGTGCCGCTCACGATGGTTGTTGAGGTCGTGAAAGTGGTAGAAGTTTCCGTCGATGCGTCCAGTGTAGTGGTGGTGGTAGTTGTCGTGGTGCTCTCCTCGGTAGCAGTATCCTGAATCTCTTGCATCAGCTTTTGTTAGTCCGGCAGTAACACAGGGTCATACCGTTTCTTGCGAAGCAGTGGTCGTGTCTGTGAAAGTATTCGTAATGGTTTCGGTCGTGGTGGAGGCCTGTGAGTCTCTGTTAGCCTGTATCGTTGTTGACAGAACAATAACAATAGCTCCGTCAAGAACGGAATAGCCGATCGCAGAGACGGTGAACTTACAGCAGGCGTGATCGTCGTCGTTGGCGTGATCACATCGATGTCTGTAATTGTCGAGGTCGCTGTACCGTTATTAGTTCTCGAACCTTTCAGCGGGAAGACTGGAGGATGGAGAACTCCAGGTTACCCGCCAAATGTTTTGAGGGAAACTTACACGTCACAGTCGTGGTCGTGGTCTTTACCACATCAGTGCTGGTAGAGGTTACGACCGTGTAGCACTGGCCATGATGCCCAGGTTTGTAACTGCTGGTTGAACCCCAGTGCGGGCTCGTCGTAGTGATGCCGATTTTTGTCGTGGTGGTGGTGCCAGTTCTTGTGGACGTGGACGACGAAGAATAGATCCCACTGTATGTTGGTTCACCTGCATCCCAAGAGAGTCCATTGCAAGGGCAAGTGTAATGTGTTCTGGTGTATGTAAGCTCGCCAGCCACGGCCAGCGAGATAATGGCAAATATCGCGGTTAGCATCATTGAGGGATACATCATTGAAGTTTGCGGAAATGGCGAAGAGAACCAAACATCCATTAATCCAACATGACTTACCTCCGTTTATTAAAAGCTGAATGGACCTATCCCGTGTACCGGGTGCCTCTCCTTTCGAACGCCAAAGGACAGAACCGAGATTGTGTCATGTCGGACAGGCGTATTCGACGGCCGAAAAGAAGGGGCATCAAGTTAGTACTTACACCAACCTTGAACTTGACCAGAGTTTAGATAGTTGCCAAGATTGGGCCGGCCTACCAAAGAAAATCTTGCCGCAGGCAAGTGTTGTCATAATGGGCATAAGCTAGCCATAAACTTGAGGTTAAACAAACTTGTCTTTAAAGGCTGGCTGGAAGAGTAGCGGCGACTAGAACTAAGGCAGGAACCGAGATTCGAGTGGTCTCGGATATGAATGCCAAGACGTGAGATCGCGGGACGCCCGCTCGAATACGGAGTACGGAGTACGGACTATCTTATTTCCGCCCGAATTGACTTAGTGTTGCTCCCCGCGAAAACCACTTATCTAAAGAATTCCACACGCTCGCTTGTGCAGTTTCGTTGCCATATCATCCGTGTCAGATATTATTTTACACTTCTTGCTAGTAAATAGTATTGCTGATCAAATTCACAGCAAGCTGCCCCCTGAGGCATCTACGTACACCTCGATTAACAAAAGTGTCCTCCGTCAAAAAGCTTGCCGACTTCACTTTCCCCTCTCTTCCTCTCCCATATGATCTGCTCACCGGTGAACGTCAAAGGGCTCCCACGATTGTCGGTGGAATACCTCTTCCAAACATTTGATCTGCCCAGGCGGCTTCTTTTCCCACACAATTCGATTCAGCTCTGTTGACTCTCCGTCCACCAATGATGACACCCATCCGTGGGCCTCCTTCGCGATTCTTGAGTCTTCCGCCGAGTACCCGACATTGACGCTCGGTATCAGGGCGATCCTGCCATAACCGCTTCTCCAAAGGTCTTTGGCCAGATGAACTGGTTCTCCGAGATGACATTCACCTTCTGTCTCTGTTCTGAACCGTAACAACCCATCCATGAAAGGCTTGGCCGCTATGGCAGCGGCACCATTCCAACAGGAGAAGACCTGCAGTGGCTGCCGGAGCAAGTACCGTGACTTGCTCTTCTCATGATTCCAGAACAGATTCTTGGAGAAATCCCACGATGTGCTTTGGGGCACCTCGAAAAACGGCTCACCGTTCATTTGTCTACCAATCCACGAATCGTAGAAAGTGCCGCCCTCGCCGTCATCCAGATTGTACCAGTCCATGCCGCATGTCATGTCGGCCTGCAGAAGAACTCTTTGGAGGATGAGTTCCAGGATGTCTTCGGCACATGGGGCAATGTCGTTCAAGAAGACCACTGTGGTTGCCGTGTCAAATTGCTCGGGGTGTTTGGTCAGCGGCTTGAGAGCCGTATTTCTAAGCTCCGCAAGAGCCGAGATGCGTTCCATGCCTTCTCCTCCAGGCTGCATATCGCTGCAAGACAAGACGTAAGACACGCCAAGATGCTCCATCTCTTTCACCAGACTCTTCAAAATTTCAAATGTGCCATCTGTGGATCTGCCCTCCACTACAGAAATAAAGCAGAGCTCAGGGCTGAGGATTCGGACGGCTTCGACGATTGCGCCAAGGAGTTGCGGTATGATGTGTGCAGACTGGTGAAGGTTCATGGCGAAGAAATATTTGGGTCTTGTTGGACCGGACAAGTGACGGAGGCTGGTGTACCTAGTGCTGTTCAGTGTAGGACATTGCAGGCGAGGAAACGTGCTCTCGTCGAAGTTCATGACTGACTGAACATATTTGTCGGCTTCGTCGAACGATGCAGTATCAGTCGTGCGTGCATTGCAATCGATCTGCAAGAATTGAGGTACTGTGATATGAGGAGCAGCAGAGGTAAAAGTGAGGTGAGCGAATTCATGTGCCTGCTCGGAGCGGGACTCAACCTGAAGTCTCGACGTCTGCGGATTGAGAGCCGTAGAAGTGAGGTGAAAACTGGTCTCGTATACGTGAACTGTTGGCTGAAGTGATGTGGGTGCAACGAGAGAACGCTGTGGAGTAGACCAGTTCAAGGAGTGAGATGGAAAGCTCAGATTAGTCGGGCTTCCAGATGCACCGCCGGAACTATTTGTGGCGGTGTAGTAAGAACGGCCCAACACTTTGTCAATCGTAGGCTGTTGGTGAAGCTGCTGTATGACAATGAGAACGAAGAGAACAACTAAGACCAAAGTCTGGCCTACAGAAGCAACGAATCTTCTCATCATGGTATTTTTGAGGTGACTTCGATGCAGTGGTTCAACAAAGGAAAAGAACAGAAGTTGAGGAGGAGCGTTCTTGTTCTTTATCGTACCAGATTCTGCTCGTTCACAACTGGAAAGAGCGACCCACGTACTTTCCTCGTTGAAGAAGGGCCCCTCATTCCGGGTTCTAGCTCACTCCAGTGGCTCAGGAATGTGTCTAGGACATCAGAGAGCTTGTCCGACTCGGATCTTTAAAGTGTCGCTATCATAAACCTTCTGAATAGCAAAGGCCGGGGGTATTGGAACCGGGAAACTGAGACTTGAACGAGATTGAACAAGGTGAAAGGTTCACTGTGATAAATAGCGCATGAAAGTATCGCCCATCCTGTGATATTATAGCCCGCGGGCAAGCAGCTGCAAAGCGCTGTAAATCCCATTATGGCTCAGCTAAACCGTACCAACAAGAAATATCAACATATGCGCCCGCTGGCCTTCGCACACGCCTACCCAGTAATGTTCTGAGTGACATCGAGCCGTTGAACGACGCCTAATTGTTTGTTGCCTACGTCGAAGACCTGGTGAAAATGATTAGCAGAGTGCCACGGACTACCGAACGGAAAGCGCTCACCGCATAGACATTTTTAAGGAACGTGTCGCCAAACACGTTGTATCCCGAGCCCATGTTTCCTTCGATTCCGCCAAAGATGAGACCAGTCTGATTATCGAACGCGTATCCCAGGTGTTCTTTCTCGATGATTATCTCGGTCCCGCCAACGGCAATGCCAACCATTGGCATATCACCAGCAGTGCTGTTGGCTGGAAAATACCAAGGTCCATCGGGTGGTACCTGCCTGGCACCCGGAATCGTCGAATATATCTGGGCTACCAGGCTGTCATCGATATACATGAGGGTGCTGCCAGTATCGGCGATGGCAGTGTTTCCGGGCCGTGTAGTTTTTCTGCCGTTGATTGTAATGAACTCTGAATCGAACTGCCAGTGCCCACTTGTGTCATTGACTGGAGTGTAGCTTATCTGCTTTCCAGTTGAGTTTACCACCTCTTCGTCGATGTTTCCGAAGGTGAAGAAAGATTGGCCGTGGACGGGATCATTGGCATCTTTATAAGAGCCTAAGTAGCAGGTAAACAGTTCTTGGTTCTGGGGAATATCTTTCTGAGCAACCATGTTGTCGATGGGGGTCTTCTGAGGGTAAGGCCGAACCTTATTGAGGTTGCTGAATCCTAATCCTAGGATGCCCTGAGAGGTATCTCCATCGCTTACAAGCGAGAGAGACAAATAGGTGGCCACTTCTACCGCTTGGTTCTCGATGCTGATGTCACCAAGACGAAGAATGTCTGTCACCGCGGTGCCTGAGCAGCTCGAACTATCGGCATAGCGAATCGACCATATGCTGCCAGCGATGTTTTGGGAGGAAGTCGACTTGGAAGGATCGTAGACTGGAATATGATGTGAACCAGCGTGAGCAAGCACCGTGGGAGAAAGCCGAGAAGACCAGACCTAAGGTATGAGATTTTAGTTTCGTAATTTGATGCCTCTCGGCGCCTGTCACCATACCCAGAAATCGGCAGAGCCAGTGTCGAAGGTCTGCCAAAACACCATCAGACTTGTCATCGACCGAGGAGGTTCCGGATCAACATACCACACTCAGCAGCTGGCCAGGAGTTCCGACAGAGACGAGAGATGTGTAAAAGAGATCGTTCTGCTGGTCGCTGGCTGCGCTGTAAGAAAGAAGGATGAGTAAGTGTCAAAAGAGAGAAAGTCGATCATGGGCGTACACTTCCGTACCCTGCTGAAGTTTCATCAACGTACCATTTTTGTTGCGATGGAAAGGACCCAGGCCATGCGGTGTGACATTATACTTGTTGTAAAACGAGAGAAGAGATCTGATGCCGTCGGGGCTGAAGTTGATATTGCGTTGAACGGGAACCCGGGTGACATCGGAGCCAGCTGAGGCGACAGAGTAGATGAGGCATAATATGGTAAGAATTCTGTATGGTTAGCATGCTCGACGGCCTGTCAGGTGGTGCTGTGGAGAGGAAGCTTACCGGAGCAGCATTGTGGATGTGTGCAAGATGTGCCCGAAGAAGTATGGAGGGGTGGTTATCTGGTGCTGATGGTGGTGGAATTTGGTATAAAAGAAAGTTGTATGCGAAAGAGATCTTCTCAAGAAATGTTTGGTGTTGCTGGTCCAAAAGTTGTTTGCACTGCGGTCCTGTCATGTGCAGGTACCCGCTTGGGGTGATGTTCCATGCTTCACGGTGCACCAGAGGGCTGCGCTACGCACACGTTGACGCATTTTCACGAGTCTCGAGGTCGAGTCACTCACTGTAGAGGTGAATCTCTTCTTTCATCTGGACCGAAACTAGCCACCTGGCTCTGCTGGCGCTCATAGACCTACAGGCGCATTCATGGAAAGGATCGCATGCCGCATGACTTACCTCCTACGCCGAGAACCACCTGCACATACGCTCGAAAGCGCCAACCGTATTGAGTGTTCATTGTTGCGCACAGTGCCCTCCTGAAGGAGCATAAAGAGTTTAAGGTTGCGCATTTGTGAAGCTGTGTCGGTCTGTTGCACACAAGGTAATGCGACGATGTCGGGCAGAATGGGTCGGTGCATCAGGCACACAGCGCTTGAATGTCCGACTCCTCAGACATATAGATAGCGCTCCAGCGCGGTAGCGTAGTAGATTGAGGGTTTTCATGTGATTCACGTCTGTTACAACCTGAAGTCGTAGACAAGGGTAAGAACTTCTCGTCCTTGTGCGGATCCGCGGCATGTCGGCATGTGGGAATCACACGGCTAATACTCGGATCATGAGGGATCGTTCAGACAATTTTCTGAAGTCAAGTCGACCAGACTGCGACAGCACGACACCACTGTTGACCAACCTATCTCTACCTCGAGCTCACCACAATGGCGGCGGATGTCCAGCCGATTGCGCAGGCCAAGCTGCCTGCACGACCATCCTCGATTACACCCGAGGAGACATACTGGCGATCTTTCAAGTCGCCTCTGAATCTTCCATCGCCGACAAAGCACCCAGTAACACATGTATCGCAACCGCAGGCGACCCCTTCCGGTCAGGCCTCGCCAGAATTCTTCGTTGTCACCACTGGCGCACGAGTGCAACTCTATTCGCACAAAACGCGCAAACTCCTGAAGACGATCACACGATTCGACGACATTGCCTACAGTGGAGAAGCGAGATACGATGGAAGAGTTCTCGCTGCAGGAGACGAGACTGGCGCCATCCAGGTGTTTGATGTTAACTCAAGAGCGATTCTCAAGACATGGAAAGAGCAGAAACAACCTGTGCACGCGGTAAAGTGGAGCCGCCGGGAGACCACAGCGTTGATGAGTTGCGGCGACGATAGAACGGTCAGACTCTGGGATCTCCCGAGCGATACCAGCGTGCAGATATTTCGTGGCCACATGGACTATGTTCGCACTGGCTCGTTCCTCCCTGGACACTCGAGCAACCTCATGGTCTCGGGCAGCTATGATCAGACAGTCAGGTTGTGGGATCCTCGCGTACCAAACACCGCTGTCATGACCTTCAAACACATTGCGGCGGTCGAAGACATCTTGTGCATGCCCTCGGGCACGGCCATCCTCGCATCGGCCGAGAACCAGATCGCCGTGCTGGACATCGTGGCCGGCCGACCGTTACAAATGATCAAGAACCACCAGAAGACTGTCACCTCCCTTTGCCTCGCATCGGACGGCTCGAGGGTGGTCAGCGGTGGTTTGGACGGCCATCTGAAGGTCTTTGAAACAACCGGATGGAACGTAGTGGCAGGCTCGAAGTACCCCGCCGGTATCCTTTCTCTGTCCGTCATCGCCGCAGGAAACCCACGAGAAGACAAACATGTAGTTGTCGGAATGTCAACTGGCCAGCTCAGTATCAGGACGCGATTATCGGGCGAACAAAAGGTCAAAGAGCGCGAAAGACAAAAGCAAATGGATGCTTTGATCGCGGGAACAATCGAAGAGTACGACAAGAAGCAGGCGAAGAAACGACCTCGCGGCTTCGAGAAGCGACTTAGGGGCCGCGACTACGCTGGCGAAGACGCCGATATCATTGTGGAAGGGAACAGTCGACCGAAGCAGAAGAAGGCTGCGCTGTGGGAAAAAGAACTACATAGCGGCAGATACCGCGAAGCCCTTGACAGTGCGGTTCGCGGAACGGACAAGCTGACAATCGTCACACTCCTCAACACTCTTCGATATCGATCTGCTCTACGAGCTGCTCTTGAAGATCGCACCGAAGCCGATCTCCAGCCGATCATGCTTTGGATTTGGAGGAATATCGGAAATACAGCCCTCGTTCCTTTGTGTGTCGAGTTGTCGATGAATATCATGGACTTGTATTCGAAACACCTCTCCGAGAGCGATACCTTAGCAAAGCATGTCAAGAGATTGCGCGAGCGAGTCCATGAGGAAACCACTCGAGCGCAAGAAGCGGCCATGACCAAGGGAATGTTGGAACTCTTGACATCGCAAACACCCGGTTGAACCTGACCACTATGTTACGCCCTTTGCCTTGTCCACCTGTCACTTGCAATACTGCTGCTGACAGTAGTCCGACTCTCAAACGCTCGACTGAACTTATCTAGGGCTTCATTCCGAACGATCAGTCGATCGGTCCTTCGATCGTCATATTGACGAGATCGAGCTTATCATGGTTGGTAATGCGGCGAGTTCATCAATCGCGTCTCAAGCACAGAACTTACGGAGCGGTAACGAGCATATGCAGTATTCTGACAAGCGACACCTACTACACAGTATTGTCGTCATCACTAACATGCGGTACGCGGTTTCGAGGCTGAAAAAAAAACTCCTACGGGGAAGTTCACCCTGAATGCGGGGCAGGCAGGAAACCTCCTCAAAAGGGTGCTAAGAGAGAGCTGTTGATAGCAACAGCGGTTCGGGAGCGTGGTCCAGCCTGATGGAGGATCCTTGAATCGTTGTCGATGGGACTCTCCGATACCGCTTCCCTTTCCTCATACACGTATGGGGAATCAGATGCAAAGCTATTGTGGCGAGCGGCATTCGTACATCGATCAAAATGGATTGGCAAGGCACTCAGGTGCTTAAGGCACACTCACTGCAGGCAGACAGAAGCACGACCTCATTGAAAGAAACACGGGAAAAAGACACGAGTATCAGCTCAAGAATGTCGTTTCATCTCTTGTCTATGTCTATCTCAGCTTCAGGCTCAAGCACCACTCCAGCTTGCTTTCGTTGTCCGCTTCCCAGGTTGTCTGTTGAAGCTCGAGCAATGGTTGTTGGTTATTTTTTCTCAATTCGGGGTTTCTTTCAGCATTCTAGTGCCAGCCCACAGCCGATAAGCGATTCTTGCATGGTTTTGGTTCAGTTGCAGCGTCTGTCTCCCAGCTGCCCTTTTTTTGCAACGTTTTCGGTTCACCCCAGCTCGTTGTCGAAACCCTCAAGAGCTCGAAGCTTGCTCAGACGCCTCCAAGGATTCAGTTTGGCGCTTAGTGCTCCTCATATTTGGAGACACCCGGCAGAGGACGACCTCCCTGAGGCTTTGGTGGAGGGGGTGCGGGAGGAGGCTTATCACCGCCTTTGCTGCCGCCACCTCCGCCGCTACCCCCACTGCCGCTGCCGCTGCCGCCGCCATAGTTTAGATTATCGGTGCCAATGAAATGCATGTTGGCGACCAGTTGGAAAATGATTGAGAGATGCAAAGTTCGGAGGGTGTGGTTGGTTAGACAAGGTCTGCGGCTTTGTGATATTTAGAGTTGAGTGGATTGGTTGTGGAAGTTGTGGAATGATTTGTTATGGAGGAAAGAAAAAAGGTCGAAAGGTCGAGGGAGAGGCAGATATTTATACTCCTTGAGAAGAGGTCAAACAGACGCTGTTTGGATGCGAACGGTTCTGTTTGAGGGGCTGTGACAGTGAGCGGCATGGCCGCTGGTGATGGAGTACGCAGCTCATCTTCATGGATGCGAACGATTCTGGTTGAGGGGCTGTGGCAGTGAGAGGTATGGTCGCAGGTAAACGACTACGCAGCTCATATTCACCGATCGAGAACAAGACTTGACTGCAGTCGACCTCGTGCCAGTGCATATGGTCATTTATTTGAACTCAAGAAAGGACATTGAAGGATACGTCTTGAATGCAACCAGCTGTGCTTTGCGTGAGCAGTTCGAGACCATGCATGTGAGCAGGGCGATATTGTTCGTAGACCGGTGGATCGTAGACAAAGCTGCATGACCAGCTCAATTTCAAGGCATTGCTGTCCGGCGATGCTTCAGACCACTAATGTGCCACGCATAACAAGCAATTGAGCAGGGAGTATGAATTCGGAAAAGTGGCGCTTGTATACTATCCAAAAGCGGCAAGGTGTGGCGTTTCTTGGCTTCCGGATCGACGTCACCCCAAACATTGAGATTCAACATGATTGGCGGATGTGACACGCAGCACAGCATGAACACCTGCACGCCAATGCGCAGTTCAAGAAGTGTTTATACAGAGATCTGTTCTGAACAAGGCTTTTACAGACCTTGAGGCAATCATCTCGTCGCATAACAATACCATGAGACACTCACTCGCTTACATTTCAAACCCTTGCTTCCGGCGGGCTCCCAGCCTTCGGTGAAGTCGAGTACGTAAATCGAGTGGCTGGCGCCTTGGATACTCAATCCACCCGCAGTAAACACGCATGAGCTGTTCTTCGCTCAGTTCTCTTTGGTATCTTCGACAACCCTCGACGAGTTCGACATATCGACGACGCAAATCTCTTTTCCACCCGTTCAGTCGGCCACCATCATGCAGTGACATCTCGGCACCTGCCAGACTGGAATGCGCCCTTGCTCTGGCACTTCCACTCAAAACAAACCCCACCGTCCAATAGAGCTACAAGACCCCTGCCTTCACCATGGCAAGCCGAGCAAGAGGAGTCAATGCTGCACACACGGCAGGGATCTTTGCAGACATGACGCTCGATGGCCCCGAAATCGGCACCCTGGTGGCTGTCGTTGACCGAGCCAAGAATCTCCCCAACCGGAAGACAATGGGCAAGCAGGATCCCTACTGCGCCATGAGACTTGGGAAAGAGGCCAAAAAGACAGACACAGATAAGAGAGGAGGGCAGACACCGAGATGGTAGGCGTAGGATTTTCGTGACGCGATGAACAGAATGCTGACCAGCCACAGGGATCAAGAGCTCCGATTCACAGTCCACGAGTCCCCCGACTACTACAAGCTAAAGTGCTCCGTATTCAACGACGACAAGAAGACCGACCTTATTGGCGAGGCTTGGCTCGACCTGCATGACATTATCGTACCCGGCGGCGGGCAGAGCGATGAATGGCGGCAGTTGAACTTCAAGGGAAAATATGCCGGTGACATCCGGATCGAGCTGACATACTACGATACACGGCCAAAGCCTGAAACAGCGGTGGAGACAAAGCGACAGCGAGACAAAACACACCCATCGGTCAATGATACCACGGGTGGTGCTGCTGGTCCTCGTCAACTTGGCCCTCGCGAGATCAGAAGAAGACCGCTGCCGGCAGGTCCAGGTGGCCATTCCTCCCCGGGCCCAGGAGTGTCTGTGTCCGAGCTGTGGGCTTCGGAAGACCAGTACGAAACGTCCGTCGACCACGGATACTCGAACTCAAACCCTCCGCCACGTCCACCGAAGCAAAAGTACATCCCCGAGACTCCCGACGACGTTGGATATGAACTCAACCCTCGCTTTGGGCCCGACTCATATGAGCCGCAGTATGATTCTGGTCCCCTATACCACCAACGACAGCCCTCCAACGATTTCCACCACACTTACGAACCATCAATTGCACCCTATCCAGAGCCTGATGTGTTCGCTGAAGATCCTTATCAGAGGAGGCCGCTTCCCACCCAACCACGACAACCACAACCTCTGCCAGGTCTAGCTCACTCATCGTTTTCGGCACCGCAGTCGCCGTACGACCCGGTAGATAACCACTCATATCCTTCCTCACCCCCTCTTCAATTGACACCGCAAGCAACGCCCCCGACTGCGGCGTCACCCCAACATTGGAACGGCAGAGCCAGCACTTCACCCATCAAATATACAGCTTATAGGGACAGTCCGCTACGTCAATCCGTAAGCCATACCGATGTGCCTCAATCTATGCTGGGTTTCTCAGATCCGCGTTTCGATGAACTTGATGAACCCC
Source organism: Cladophialophora chaetospira (assembly GCA_030247875.1). Lineage (NCBI taxonomy): Eukaryota > Fungi > Ascomycota > Eurotiomycetes > Chaetothyriales > Herpotrichiellaceae > Cladophialophora > Cladophialophora chaetospira. The sequence continues at coordinate 209,071 of JAPDRK010000020.1, read as the reverse complement.
CTCCTCCTCCTCCAGCCCACCGAGGCCAGATCTCGAGAGCGCCTATGGTGACCCCTCAATTCGAGGAACCGCAAAGACATCCTTCGTCGGAGGCTTCAGCGCCTGCGCCATTTCGAGGCTCGCATGGACAGCCGACACCGCGAACGCCAGACAAGTATAGTTTAATTGAGGAGAAGAGCCCATTGCAAAAACTTGAGCACGACTACGATCCATTCCAAAAGACACCTCCACCCGTCAGAGAACCACAACGCCGACTACCAGCCTCAGAACCCTCCGGCAAGAGTCCGTCGCCTGACCACGACCGCTATCCACTCTTTCCCACTGAGAGACGAAAATCGAGTACTAACGACTTGCATCAGCATCGACCGAGGTCTTCTGCAGACGAAACGGTGTCTCATGAACAATTTCAAAAGCATAATTCCATGGCAGATTGGCATCAAGAAAGCCCTCGAGACGACTTTCGGCGTTCCACTGGGTACGCACCTCCGCAGAGGGCACAGACTTTCGACAACTTCGATTTGTACGACGACAGGCACGTGCGACGGTCTGATCCAATCGTGGTTCGACCCCGAGCAATTAGCCCTAATCCCAATCACAGCATACCGCGGAAGTCGATAACACCGACGCCTACTACACCTGATGATCAGAAGCATATGAGCAGCAATCCTTACGGTCCTGATTCGTACGATTTCCTCAATCCTGGAACCAGTCCTACGGTTGGTGACGGTGCATACAAGTCGTCGGAGAGTCTGCAAGAGGCAGCTCGGCAAAAGGAGGTTGATAAGTTGCGGGACCAAGGTCCGATCATCGGCAACGATGGTCGCGTGATCGATCCATCGGACCATCTTCCATCTGATACCTGGGCTCCGGAGCCTGAAAGGAAACAACGAAAGCCCGAGCATGTGATCAAGATTCGCACAAGAGAAGAGGCAAGAATGCACAGAGGGGGTGGCACATCACCCGCTTCTGCACGGCCGCATTCGATAGCAGTTTCTCCCTACCAGTCATCTACTCACGCATCGGCGTCGTCATCATATCAGAACTCGCCGGCGGCTGCAGCTCCAATCTCACCACAAATCGAATCACCAGGTGGTCGCAACAGGCTGAAGAAGCCTATGCCGCAGAGACCTTTACCCACAGAGCCATACAAACATCCTCAATCAAGCCCGGCCGTACCAACACTGCCATCGATTGAACCGCGACCGGAGTTATCCAGCCAACGATACGCCATTCATTCCTCCCCGGCAGGAAATTTGCCGCAACGGCCTGCGTTTTCGGAGTACCAGCTTCCTTCGGCCAAAAATTTCAGTCCTCGTGGCAGCACTGGACCTGCGCCTACCCGCGAATATCGCTCGGATTATATGCAACAAACGCCGGCAAGGCCAACATCTGGTAGACAACCGCCGTTCGAGACGACTGATTACGGTGGAGGATCTCCATTTGGGGCAGAAAGCCCGTTGGCTTTGGAGTTGAGCTCGATCGATATTGGCCCGTCGAGGATTGGCGGCAGAACTACGTTGAGGCCTCAGAAAGCATACGGCGCGTATTAGCAATCGACGCTTGCTCGAAGCCGCGATGGTGTACTTATAATTGGATGCGTTATGGGTGGCGTCTCTCAACAGTCGAAAGGCTCGGCTATAAATGCATGGAGCTGGATAATGCGCCGGGATAGAACTCGAAAAAGGAAGCGTGAACTGTACATGGACACCAGGCTCAGCGACTTGCGGAATAAAATACCGCGCAATACACATACATTTAATTGTTCGCCTCATCATTTGATCTCATCAGTCTGATTCTGATCGGACCTCGAACATTCTCAATCTCTATACTAACGACTTCTCCGCGCTGCAGAACCTCCACCTCTCCTCTATCTCTGGCTTCGAACGCCATGTTCCGCAGCTGTGGCATCAGATCTCGCCAGGTGTCAATGCCCAGTGTTCGCAGCTCCGAGGTGGACATCGAGCGTGCAACTTCGGAGGGACAGATTGTCTTGGGGTAATCACGCTTCGAGAGCATCTGGTTGAGTCTCTCGGTCAGAAGAGGGGGAGGAGGTGACATGTTGCTATCACTTCGGCAGGCTTTCACAAGGGCGAAAGAAATCCTTCCATTATTCTACGGAAGGTTGCTGCGTATCACAAACTCAATGACGACGGCTATGCCACGCCGGCTTCGGCGAAACGTTTCTCCGCCGAGGACAGGGGCACATGGCAATCCTTGAGCCTCCCATTGTTCGGCTGCTGGGGAAGATGAACAATAAAACCCTTGGTTCTCTTTGACGCTTTGAGCTCGTTTCCTCAAAAGCCATTCAACCTGCATTTTCCCGCAACAACGAGCCATTGTACGTAGGCAGCTGCATGAAGGGCCGGTCATGGTCGACCTCGATGACCCTGAATGCCTCGATGTCTTCTGCAACGAACAACGCAGTTGTTTCCTTCCAAAGCGACGAAGTTCTGTTGCAAGGCTAACTGCCTCGACTCATGGCTTTGTATCTCTTTGTCGCGCAAATGCTTCCCCGAGACAAGCCAGCATGGCGACCACTGCCTCGATGCCTCAGCAGCACGATCTTGTATCGTCTCCTCTCGACGTCTCATTCTTGCTTCTCTTCCCTCCTCAAGGTTGTGCTCATTGGTCATCTTACTGCAAAGTGACAGCTCTCGAACACATTCTTGAACAAGAATCTCACAAACACAAACTTTCTACAAGATGCGGGATCCACAAACACCTCCTAACACTACCCCTGAGAAAGGCGAGAGAGGCGCCGCTGGGGATAGCATGCTAAACGGTGTGCATGATGCCACAACACCACCTCCATCGAGTCCCCTGTCACCTGGCGATGTTGAGATGCAGCAAGATGATGTTTCTAGTGCTGATGCCATCTCCGGTATCTCAATAAAGTTCTACTTTGGGCTGAACTCCGACCGTCGTGACCAGGTGAGTGAAGATGAATTCCAGGGATTTGTCGACACAGTCATAAGCCCACTCTTCGAATGCCTGAGCATCATGAAACTTTCAGGGCACTGGGTAAGTGCGTCGAACGGTTCAATTGTGAAGGAACCTTCGCGCTGTGTGGAGATTCTCTCTGAGGATACGCAGGAGGTTCATGCCAAATGTGGACTGATTGCGGCGAAATACAAGGAGCACTTCATGCAGGATTCAGTCTTACGGGTTGTCACACAGTGTAACTACTACTTTCACTGAGCTGCTGATGCTAGGAAATCCGAAAGAGTAAGTCGATGGGTAAATACATGTCGTTTGAAGAGCTGCAAGACGGGAATGACGGAGAAGGGAAGCTCGCAATCCAGAGTGATGAGGATGAACGAGAATTGTACGATGTCGAAAAAGGCGAGAAGCCACAAGGGGAAATAGCTGAACGATATGTAAGAAAATGAACGAAACGAAAGAAAATTGAGTTTGGAAACGATTGTTTTGCTACGCTCATATGAAGAAGTTATTTCTTTGCCTGCTGCTTTTCGTATGATTTCTTGAAAGTTCGTGATAGTTCAGCTAACCCTTTATCAGAAAGCGCGGAAAGGGGGCTGACTAAGTAGATCTGTGTGGGTGCGGCTACTGTAGGTGCTCGGTCAGCATTTGGGGGATGACAACCCTGCAATCGCGTGCAGAACAAATTCTTTTCTTGAGCCTCCAGGGCTCGATCTCTGAGCGAACACAGCTCTCAAGTTTTCCCCAACTCCTCTGTTACGTTTCTCTGTTTGAGGATGTTAGTTCACAAACGTTCGAGTTCGAGTTAAGACGGAGGCTGCGGTGTTGCTGAGGCTCACGACAAGTCTGACTATCGCTTACTATCTCTCCGCATACGATGGACAAACAACACGGGCCAGCCACCGCTTACGATATGGAGTCGAACAATGTACACCTCCGCCGCTCCAACACTGAACCTGGGGTCAAACAGGCGCAAGTGCATGCAGATATAGTCGACTTGATAGCCACGGACGCCTTTCTCGGTCGCCTTGGTGGTGTGAGTTTCCCCTTGCTTTCGAGGTTGTGTCATTCTTGACCTGTCCTGTACATACTTCTGCAAATGCGGTACATGCTCACGACCACTCGCAGGCACAACGATTTGCTCTTTCCGCAAGCTCGACCACAACACCAAGCACACCCGCAGACGCCCGCCGAGACCCGCCCTGGTCAACGATCCTCTCACTCTCTGATTTTCGCAATAAACGGATTTGGAAGCTAGCACTGATCGAGGGGATCGGAACAGGCGTCCAAGTCTTCCTTTCAGGTGTGCTCGGCGTCGCAATCCTGCCCACAGCAACAGAGACATCGATCGGCGCAGTCTTTCCCGTCGCACTCGCTGCGATAGTGCAGATCTTTCTCGTTAGCCTGTTCATCTATGCCGCTGGGCCAGTGAGTGGAGCGCATTTCAACCCGCTCATCACTTTGGGCACGTTCGCGGCACGACTCACCTCGTTGCCGCGTATGGTCTTGTACGTCTCGCATCAGTGCGCGGGTGCCGTGGTCGGGGCCTATCTCGTCCGCGCAGCTCTCGGTATCGGTCCGAGCTCGTTAAAGATTGTGCCCGGATGCTATATCGACGCGAGCCTCGTCGCGCCAGCCGAAGCGTTTGCCTTTGAAAGCGTCATGTGCTTCATCCAGCTCTTCCTTGCGTTCGGACTAGGTCTTGACCCGCGGAACGAAACTGCGTTTGGGCCTGCTCTTGCACCGATTCTGATCGGGTTATCTTCGGCAATATCACTCTTCATTACTGCGTTTGCAAGACCAGGCTATCTCGGCACAAGTCTAAATCCCGCGAGATGCTTGGGTCTGATGGCTGCGGGCGAAAGGTTCACCTATCACTGGGTACACTGGGTTGGACCTATAATGGGGAGCACTGTCAACGGACTGCTTTACTGGCTTGTGCCACCTTATACGAAAGGCGTAGATTGAGAAGCAAGCGATATGGGCGTTGGGGAGTGGCCGAAAAGGTATAAAAGCCGACTGTTTCAGGATTGTGGATGTATACTGCCAGGGATTTGATCCGCTCTTCATTTCCCACCTATCCTCCACCCGACCTTCACCACTGTTTCGCATTGATGTTCCGTGCTGTTCCGCACGAGATCGTGATCGAGTACGACTTCGTCTTTCGGATAGACCACAATGACGGTGCTGCCTCCATACTGAAACGCACCTTGACACTCGCCTCGCTTGATTGAGAAACCAGGCTCCTCCATGCCTGGGTTCCACTTTATACTACCCACTAACATGGCTCCCACCGCTACCACGGCAATCTTGTTCCCAGTCACAGGCCGATGCATCACCATCACATCCCTCCTGTTCTCTGCAAACACGTTCAAGGTGCCTTCCTCGTTGATCGCCTGTGGATTGACGGTATAGTACGTTCCGGGGATCTTTTTGACGTAATCGACCGTCCCTGATACCGGTGCGTGCCATCGATGGTAATCCTGCGGAGCAAGTCGTGCAATCGCGATGCTGCCACCATCAAAGTATTGTGCCAGCTCAATGTCGTCGAACAGCCGCTCTAACGTGAATCCGAACCCTTTGATCCAATATCTCGTTGCAAGATCGACGGTTGGGAAAGCTGTCAGGCGGCAATCGGCCGGTGAGGAGGTCACCAGCTCGTTCTCCGGCTCGTGGATGGGACGTGCTTCGGGTCTGATTTCCCGGGCAAAGAACTCGTTGAAATTTTCATAGTGGTTGGGATCCGGCTTTTTCATCTCGTGCATCGTGTCCCAGAGTTGAAAGCTGTCAAGGAAGGGCTTGATATGGGCTTTCGACGCGGGTGAGTCGTACGACTCTCCCATCTTGACGCTTTGTTGGTGCAGGATGTCTTGGACGCGCTTGACGTGCAGTAGTTGTGCCTGTCTTGACCCATAGTACAGGAGATGCATTCCCAGTCGAACATAGATGCTCATCTGCTCGAAAGTCTTCTCGCCGGTCTCTCTGTCAATCACGTAGTTGCCCATATGGTATCGGGATTCGTAGTCGTTGAGCACGGCGTCCGGGATGCATTTCTTGATCCATGAGTGCGATTTGTTCTCGGCGGCTCCTGCGTGAATGTGCTCTATTGGTGGAATGGGATGTTCCTGCGCGGCAGAAGTCAGGGTGTCAAGTGCCGCTGCCGACGCGGCAACTTGGGCCGTGTGAGTTGGATCCTCCGTCAGCTTGCTCGACTTTGACAGGAAGCGCTCAGCGAAACGTTGATAAGCTAGGTATGCGACGATCAGCAGGAAAATCGTCAGCTGAAGCCGCGAAGATGGCAATGAGGAGGAAGCTGTTTGTGGCTCCGAGTCAGATATGTTGGGTTCAGACATGTTGGTCACACGAAATATTGGTTTCTTGAAGTTGGAAGGTCTGCACAGCGTGTCATGCCTTCACCTCCAAGCTACATATACTCGACGCCGGCGACGCTATCCTGCTGACGCAAGCTTATCGCCTAATGACTTGTTCCCCTTTCAAGAACGACCTCCCATTTCGTGGCAGAAGGGGATGAACCCCGCGCTTAAATAAGCTGCCCATGCAAGGAGATCTTCCAGATCGGGTGGGTCGACGCACGGGGTGACATAAGCTACCGCGAGAAAGCTTCGCTCGCTTTTGCCGAATCCCTGCCACTCCTTCTTCGGGTCTCCGGGTAAGTACTTAACTAACCGCCTTCCGTGCCTTTTCGACTCTCCGGACTCTGTCCAACTCACTTATTGGTCTATTTGGCATCTATACCACATGTGGAGCTCCATCGGGCAAAATTTCGATCTCTGCGACTTTGCGGTCCTCTTGCAGAGTATAAATGACAATGATAGGTATTTTAATGGTCTGTCCAACTCGGGCAGGGGGCAGACCATTCCAACCCTAATAAACAGTTCTGATCAGCAACGAAGTTACACCGCATCGAAGATCGCGATAGTATAGAGAAGGCGCGATTTGAGGACGAGGGCGTCATACTTCACTGAAGTCCTTCTTAGGCAAGTAATTGGCAACTTCGCGGACCACACAAGCGTTGTCGTCCAGAACCACAAGAGCAACGTCCAGGCGCTCGCCCATATCTTCCCGCACTTTCTGAAAGTACTCTTTGATAGCTTGACGACCTCGAAGTTGTAACTGCGAAGACAGTTTGAGTTGGATGTCAGGGCTGTAATAGGCGGTAAACTTGTCGTACTGATCGTCGCTCATAGCCTGCGCATATTCGAGGACGTCTGCTTTGGTATGGAAACCTTCTGCCATTTTGGGAGGTAAATGCACCGGAACGTGTAGTAGGGCGAACGAGGTGGGTATACTATCGAAGAGATGTTCTCTTGAAAACAGGCCAGGTTTTGTTCAATTAGTATGGGACGATCAAACACAACTGCTGCTGCTATGCAGAAGTATCGGATATACCCCCCAAGCCCCATGAACGGGGGTCCTGAAGTTCGACTCACCAACACTCCGCACTCGGGCCCGCACGTTCTCCCGCCTCCACTTTCCCCTTTTGCCGACCTTTCAAGCTCGCCCGACGAGGTTCCTGAACAGGACTTGATTCTGTCTTCAACACCTCTCATGAACAAACTGTCCCCAGTGGCATGGATGAAGCCTGAATCTGACACATGAACCAAAAAGATCCGGGCCTTCATAAGCATTTCGCTACCCTCTTCGACAGACGATGACCCGGCACTCCTTGCGGCTTTTCGGAGCCAGAAGTGACAAATTCTGGCTATCTTCGAGGACGAGAATTACTTACCCTGTTACTAACACAGCTTCTAGAACGGTTTGCGAGTCATTCCTGTAATGTCTTGGGCTTTCAGATCTATCGTGCCTATCTTATTCACCTGGCCAATACTCCTAAACCAGTTGCGGCAAACCTCCGCGAGACCCGGAGCTTGACAGGTCGACTCATGGTATCCATCACTCTTTGCTATTGGCTTGTTGCTTCAGGAGCTTCGCATAAGGAAACAAAGATGCCAACAGCATGTCCTGCAGTCTCAATCAGCAGGGCACCTTAAGACGCAGAGGCAGACTTACCATCAACCACCCCGGCAACAACTTCACTCCATAGCGAGCAGACGCTGCACCACCACCAACCCAAAACTTGCCTGTCGTGCCTCGTTCGACTTCTCGGACGACTCTGTCGCCGAACTGCTTCCCTGTAATGCCATTTGCCTGCAGTCTACCATCCGATTGTTCTTCGATGTAGCCTTGGAGTCCGCGGTAGTAGGAGCCCTCTGGTATCTTTGGCAGCTCAAGATTGGCAAAGCTATTGGACTTGACGCCGGTTGTCACGAGAGTGAGAGTCCGCACTCCAAGCGGGGCGAGCTCGAGACGCCAGGTCTCGCTGCCTAGGATCGCAGCTGCTTTCGAGCTGTTGTAAACGCTCATAAAGCTCCCGAAAGGAACGACTCCACTGGCAGAAGTGTTGTTCACGATAGCGCCGTTGACTTTGATCAGCAGTGGAGCAAAAGCCTGGATCATCGCAAGGTATGCCCAGAAGTTGGTATCGAAAGTCTTCTTGGCCTCCTCGATCGAAATATCTAGCCCCGGCATGACCATCAACGTGCCACTGTTGTTCACGAGGACATCGAGCTTGCCACCAGTGATCTTTGTAACATTTTCAACGGCCGCAGCGATGGCTTCGGAGGACAACACGTCGAGAGTCAGGATGGTGACATTGGGTGCTTCGGTCAGGGACTTCGATATCTTCGATGGCGTTCGTGCTGTTGCGAAGACATGATAGCCTTTGTCACGAAATGATTCTGCTAGTCCATCACCGAGTCCACCTGCAGAGCAACCGGTAATGAGGACAGTTTTGGTTTCTGGAGTCATCTGGACTAGCTCGGCCGAGGAGGGGCTTGGCTCGAATTTCGCGCTGGGTCAGCAAAGCCGTGGATTGTAATTGTTATTCTTCTCGAGAAAGGAGTAGAGAAAAGACGACATGTGAGCGGAGAGAGCAAAACCACCTTTATACCTGAATCAACATCCATACCGGTCAGACTCGTACTGGTTTAGCCAAGTGCACTGCTCAAACGTCGCCAGAATTGATGCTCAGATCTCACAAGAAACTACGTAAACTCTGGAGCTCTAGAGATATTTGGCGCTTGGTGATATAGACTATCCCCAAGATGGCAAACAAAAAAGGCTTGGCACGTTACATAAACTTTCGGTCTCCGGGATATGAAAGTATTGTTTTCCTTCCTTTGCCGTCTGTCGACTTCGGTCACGGTAAAGTGCCGTTCCGGTTGTTGAGAGTCTAGACAACTTACATGATGCAGTTATCGTCTTCCTGGTAGTCTCACTGGCGTGTTCTCTAATATACTCACTTCGGTTACACCGTACTGGTGAGTCCAAATTTGTATAGCTTCGCCGACCTGTTGTGTACTGATTTGATCTCAGGCGAAAGTGAACAAATTTCGCTCCCCACCCTGTAAAAGTTTCTCTCTCTTGTTCCTCCTTCCCTTTTCCCTCTCTCTCACTTCTTGTACTAGTGAATTGAACGAGTTACACTGCCTTTGGAAACTCTAATGATCTAGATCTCGTCTTTCCTTTTACTTAAAGTCAATCCAGTTTCAGCCTGCAACGATAAATCACGTCAAATAGACAAGCCACTGTTCCCGAAAATAGCCGCTGGTATATAGATCGTTATACTACTGGACTTACGGGACAATTTGAGCTATTGTAAAAGGGTCTCCAGAAGCCTCGGGGTCTGCAGGTCCAGCTCACCTACGTTCACCATCGCTTTGTCTTTCGGCACGTGCCATTGCTTGGGAGTCTTGCGATTCAAGTCCGGCGGACATGCATAGGCATTGAGGTGCGAAATCTGCAGAGCAAATTGAGACGGCTCTGAGGTTGCATTACAGCTGGGTCCAGAAAACAGACAAAAACGAGTGTTCGCGATAGAACAACTGGATTAGACCTCACTATAACAGCTGAAAACAGTTAAGCATCGCCAAGTACTTGTGGGGTGCGGTCGAAAATACAAAACGCTTGGCATACTTGTACTTTGTACTTATGAAGGGCTCGGAAGCGCAACGTCGAAGCTGATCAACTCGATTCAGGTCATGAAAAGAGCACGGAGTCTCGAAATGTGCCGAACAACATTCGAGCAGCGAGTCGAGAATTGATGTCGTTGCTGTAGAGTATTTGAACCCGAGCGGGCGTATTCTTTTGGCTTTGGGGTCTGACGGCGCAGGGTCCACGATGCCAATACAATCAGCACTGCAAATGCGTCTGCTTCTGAACCTGCCAGGCTTGATAGCTCACACTCACTTTTCCGGGAGCAGCTTCTGGATTTCACGCTTCAACCTTTCCGTCGCCATGCCCATAACCTTTGTCTCCGGTAGGAAGTCACCGCTCCTGAAAATCATGAAAACAGGTGTCTATTTCCTGTCAGCAAGCAAGCAGTCTGAACCATGAATGCAGCTTGCTGCACCTATAATCATCTTCGTGTTCTGTCGGGTGAAGACTTACATCGCTGATACCGTACTCATCGCATACTGCGGTCGCCTCTTCAATATTCATCTTGAACCAATAAACGCTTCTGTCCTCTCCCAGCTCCTGTGTCATGGCATCTATCGTGGGTTTAATTTGTTTGCACTCGCCGCACCAAGTGGCATGACACCAGACCACGAGTAGCCTTTTGTCTTCCTCGGTAAGCTCGAGCGCGGTCTGGAAATCTTGTCGATTAGCAATTGTGCCGTAGCTCATTTTCTCCAATACTGGCTGTGCGTTATAGTGAGGCAACAATAGGAAGATCACGTTTATCAACATCGATCAATATTGGCGCATTGAATCGTGATGAATCCAAGCTGGTAGGACTGTATACACACTGTATTTATACCTACTTCTCTATGGTAGGCATTCAATGCACGCAAGTGGTAAAAGGGCTCAGTTCGTGATTGCATGACATCATATCTCGGCGAATTAGGATAACCTTCCATTTCGGGAGCTTGATAAATGACAACTCACTTGGAACGGCGCAATAACTCACCGATTCCAGTCGACCACCAGTCAAAACATTGAAGTGAGCCTTTGCCGATTCAGCAGAGGGTTGTTAATAGGTATGCTGAGACCGACCAATGATGACATCCGAGATATGCAAGGAATGTCAGCCTGACAGCCAGTTCACCTCAACTTCAGCCGCAACTGAACGTGGAGATTTGGATGCCTGAAATTCCTTCAAATCGCATCTCATCACTACCTCCACTTCTACGCAGCTGCTGAGGTCTTCGTCGGGCTCGGTATGAACCGCCTCATTCGCTCAGACGTTTTCTGCTGTCGAGGCTGTCCTCCTCTGCGACACCATCCTCCCCGATTCACTGAAACATCAGGCCTAATTTCCAGTCCCTCACTTTTTGATTTGAACCAATTCGGTTTGTTGGGCGCAAACTCGACTACGACAGGCTACACTTCTTTAGAGTACTGTCTGTGCGCACTGTACATTTTGTTTTTGCAAGCATCAATGACTGTCCAGGGCGCCTTCACCATCCTGCCTAACGATTCCGATCAAGAGCTCAAAAGCAAAGCCCGGAAGGCATCACCTTCCTCAACAATCTGTAGGTCATCCCTTCTCAAACTCAGAAGCATCTCAAAAGCATCCACATCCTGCGCACTGAAGCCGTGAGCTGCTCTCTTTCTCGGCAGGAAAATAGCAAACCCGTTGAGCATGGCCGGTCCACACGGCTGCCTGACAAACTCTGGCCTCCCAACATCAGGGCCGAAGTCCGGGTAATAGTCAAAATTCGACCATGAGGTGATGACAAAATCAAGACCCAGACAAGCCTGTTCTCGCATGTTCCGGAGAGATCGATAGGAAAAGGAAGGGTCGTCCACGCGAACAAGAGATTCTTTCTGCGTGACCCATTCTTTGAGGCCCTGAGGAGTCAATCCGGCGAGCATGCCGGTGATGATATCAATTGTATCAATGATGCATGAAGGTAATGTAATGTCGACTGTTTGGCCTGCCAAATCTAGAGCAACCTCCAGCTGAGTCCGTTCTGGCGAATACAACTCTCGAAAAGGCAAAAATGGACGAGGTGACAGCTCGACGTACAGATTCCCCATCCATGTACCTTCGGAGAGAAGGCCCTGAGCTTGGAGGCCTGGTCGTGAATTGGCAAGCATGACCAACTCGGAGACCAGTTGTTCCGGGTCAACATCAGAAGTGTCTCCTCGTGTTTGTTTCAGCCTAAGGTATCGCACCTGAGACACGAAAGTCCAGATAAGAGCAGACACAAGAGTATTGATGGAGAATGGTTGTTGGGTATACTGCTGGAGTACCGATCGCAATGCCATCAGTTTGGTGTTTGAGAAGCGCAGAAGTTTCGTGACGGCATTCAGCGGCGGCGTTGGTCGCATCTTGCCTGTCCCCTCAGGCCACCGCGGAAGCACAAGGTTCTCCCTGGAGACGGAAGACGACACCTCGTCCACTAATTGTACCATCTGCTTGATTTTTTGGCTCCTGTGCAGAGGCTCATCTTGTGGCACAGCACATGGAACTTGCGGCATCTTCTCCAGGCCCTGACTTGCCGAATCCAACAAATTTCTGGTGTTGGCTGCCCAGAGACGAAGTAGTATCTCTTGTCCTCCGCCGTCCATAACGTGATGGTGTGCTGCGATCAAGACGATCAACCCGCCCACAATTTTGGCGAACGCAGCCACGAGAACTGGCATCCCATTGTTTGAATCCGAATTTTGGAACGATTTAGGATGCAGATTTTGTGCAGCTTCCTCGATCGGCATGTTGCGTGACGCAAGGCTTTTGTATGTGGGCATGTTTTCGTCATACGACAACTTTTCCCATGGCACACCGCTACTTGCGGACATGTCGTCCCAATAGAGCGTTGAGAGATCTTGGTTCTTCGGGTCTTCATACACAAAACCTGACAGAAACGGCAGCTGATGTACCGTTGCCTTCAATCCCTGTTGGAGCGTGTAAAGAGTCGTTGCGGAGGAGCTTGTTGGAAAGGCTAGCCATATGGGGGTAGGGAAGAAAGGCATCCTCTGATCTACGATGCTCAATGGTGCCACATGGTGAGGCATTGTGACAGACTCTTAAGAGTGAGGTGGGCAACTTGACAAAAACTATATCAGCAATGCTTTCAAGAAGCAGCGGTAAGGCTGAAGAACGAGAACTCGAAAGTCCTGGGATCGGAGCTGATCGAGGGTCTCTTGTATTAAATCATCAACAGGGCTCTCTTTCCTTGCAAAGACGACGAAATCTCAGGGGCTCCTCAGCACATAAAGTATTGGACCTCGTTAAGCTATTATACGGTACAAGCAATACAGGCGTATGTTACTTTGTAGGGGCCAAAATCGTACCATTCCAATACAATTTCCTTGCATCAACTACGAAATTATGATACATCATTTAGTTATGTGATTGCACGTGTCTGTAAATAGCAGGTAACCAGGAAGGACCATCCCCAAGGAAAACAAAGCTGCATAAAGTAAGGCATTGACCTGAACTGAGCGAACCCGAAGAGACGAACCCGAAGAGATACGGGATGGCAAAATTCATCTGGCATCACCTTCTTGGCGCTCGGCGAGGATAGCTTAGATAAGTTCAGGAGATCGGCGAGGGCAAGAATGCGCGGGGTGGCGTAAGCTGAGCTTTCGTTCAGCGATCGATTATCGCCGCGGGTCCGTAGTTCGCATGACTGCCGATGATTCCAATACATACACCCAACCACCATCTCCGGGGTTCAGCACATCTAATACCCGTTTTGTGCATCTAAAACCCGTTTGTGACTAGCGTGATATCACGAACCCTACCACAAAGCACCATGAACGCATCCACGCTTGCGTACGGTGAGCCGTGTCTTCGGCTCATGGCTGAAAGCTAGTTGCCACCTCCCGTGTTCCTGCCTGGCGGCCCTGCAGTCTGACCTTACCCAATTAGTGGTTCAAATTCCTTTGACGCGGCAGAATCGCGTGTTATTCGACCAGACCGTTCAATTGAGAGCCAAGTAGGATACTGTACCTTCGGTAATCTTCAATCTGATGACTGATCCATGTTGAAACCAAAAAGGACTGCTGACCACCTGTCACTTGGAAATTATTTGAGAGACCAGTCAACTTGCAGCATTTGCAGTAATCCGCCAGATTATACTTGCGCAGCCCCCTGGCAAGGTAGAACGACAACTAATGAGAAGACGCAAGACATCTGCTCCGCCGAGAGAGTCACGCAGCTTTCAGGGAGGGATCATTTTATTATCCCCTCGCCGGAGCCAACCCTGCGATTTTGAATCTCGTGTTCGTGGAGAAGGAGCCGCCTTCACTTCCCTCCTTTCACACAGAATCCTTGTCCACCACACACACCGCCTTCCCCTTTATCTTCCCTGCCTCCAACAACTCAAACATCTCGGGGACTTGCTCAAGGCCTTGGAATATCTGTGCTTCCGCCTTGATCCCATGCTTCGCAACCAGCTTCAACATCTCGTCTGACAGGTTTTTGCCGCCGTGCATTGTGCCCTTGATCGTTATGTCTCTCAATATGATGTCCTGAAAAGGCACGGTAACCTCCTGGGGTTGTGCAGCTTGTACGACGATTCCATGAGTCCTCGTGATGGCGGCTGATCTATAGCGGTGTCAGCAAGAGAGTCGTGCAAAGCGACACGATCTCCGTCACAGGAGGGACTTACAAGGCTGCAGTGGAAGGGTGATCGCTGACATTGAGCGTACTGTCGACTCCTTTTCCACTTGTCAAGTCTTGCACCTTTTTGACGACCGCATCCTTGCTCTCTCTGGCATCCACAACATGATCAGCTCCATATTTTCTCGCAATCTCGAGACCATCATCTCTCGCATCGATGGCGATCACTTTCAGTCCCAATGCTTTTGCAAACTGTACGCCAAAATGTCCCAGACCGCCACCTACGGCTTCGTTAGCTTGAGATCAGTGGTGACGAGGGGATTTCTGCCAATACCTGCTCCCACGATTGCAAGCCATCCGTCCTTCTGTATGCTTTCGCTGGCAATCTTCACCCCTCGGTACGCCGTGATCCCAGCGCACGCAAGCGGCGCCGCTGTCAAGAAGCTCACTTCGTCAGGAATCTTGCAACTCGTTCTCGAGTCCACGATATGATACTCCGCAAAAGCGCCGTTCATGGTTATGCCCACAGCGCCGCCGTTGTCGAAGCAAAATTGCTGCCAGTCCTTACCTGGTGGAGCGTTGCAGGCTTCGCACTTTCCGCAGGCATGGAAAGTTATGCCGGACATGATTCGGTCCCCGATTTGAATATTCTGAGTGGAGGAGCCTTTTGCGACGACGACGCCAGCGCCTTCATGAGACATGGTCATGGGTAAGCCGTTCAGCGCGGGCATGAAGCCAGCCTGGACCATTAGGTCGGTATGGCAGAGAGATGCAACGCCAGTCTTGAGGAGGAGGTCATATGGACCAAGTTGAGCAGGGTCGCTGTTGGTTGTCTTCTGGACCACAGGTGGAGATTTGTGCTTGACGAGCTGGGCAGCAAGCATCTCGCGTGGGATGTCTTCGTTGGTGTTGGCCATGGTCCGAACGCGTGCCGCGCGGTTATTTTTGAGGAGAAAGACGAGACGGCGTGATCAACTCTTGGAGTTTAGTATTCTCGCCTCGAACATCGATGACCTGAGGTTAGCAAGGGTGCGAAATAGCGGGGATGGGGAAGCCTTTTGAAGTACGCTCTGATATGTTATGTATGGTCTGATTGGCCAACCACAGTACTTATTCGGCCGCGGACTTAGAACGACACGTTGCAGATTCGAACAATATTTACCAGATCTGATATCAAGACTTTGTCTCTGCTGTTAGCAGTAGCAGACGTCACCCAATCAAGGCAACGCTCTTTGGACAGAAGACGGTCGGCAGTCGGATGAGATGCCTCCGCATCATAAGGCTGAGGGGTCAAACCCCACATCCAGGGGAGGGTGTTAGGCTTATCGCCGAACATGGCCAGGTACTAGAACACGGCTGCATATGCGAGGACCCAACTTTTGGTACAGCCTAGCTGGGAATATCGGCAGCAGAGCAGAAGCTCAAGTCAGTCGTCGAATGGCTCTCGACTCATGCCTGCTCGAAGATCATCACTTCATGCCTCGCATGCCCGCCTCATTTCGTCTTCACCTCATTTACAGGCGCAACAGGTCTGCCCGTCGCGAACAGACTCCTCACATTCTCAAAACACTCGCGCTCGGACTTTTGAAAGGCAACATCGGTGAGCCCACCCATGTGCGGCTGAATCACCACCTTATCACTTGTGAGGAAGTAAGGATTTACGTTCGGCTCGTTGGGGTAAACGTCCAATCCTGCACGGGTGATCTGGCCCGATTCGAGCGCTTCGATCAGAGCCTCCTCGTTGACAATGGCCCCACGAGCAGTGTTAACCAAGAACGCTCCAGACTTCATGGCGGCGAGCTCAGCGTGTGAAACGAGGTTGGTGGTTTCTGCGTTCAGTGGACAGGAAATGGAGACGATGTCGGAGATTGAGAGCAGTGCGTGGAGTGTGGGACAGTACTCTGCGTTGTACTCCTGTTCGACTTCCGGCGGTATTCGATGGCGATTGTGATACTTTATTTTCATGTTGAATACGGCAGCTTTGCGGGCAGTGTACTGCAATTGTCATTTCAGACATTCCCGAACAACGTCGCTATTGAGATACGCACCTTTCCAATCGCTCCCATACCTACTATCCCCAATGTCAATCCACTTGGATCTCTGCTTGGTACAAGGCCGTGCTTCCAATGGCCAGTTCTCAGGCTCTTTTCGCCTCGAGTTGTATCTCGGAGCACCGCAAGGATGAGAAACATGGCCATATCGGCGGTTGCCTCAGCGACGGCATCTCGGGTGTTGCAAAACCTGCAGGACGTTAATTGGAGGTTGGATCACCGCCCGCATACTTTAGATATACCAGACGTTGTTGCGCGTCATCCAGTCAACGTCAAACTCGTTGTATCCCGCGGAAGCCGACGCAATGATCTTGCAGTCGGGAAGCAGGGCACCGAGGAGGTCCTCGTCGAACGGCTCAAACGGGATTGTACCTGCAACAGTCCACATGAGGAAACAGTCCCTGTCTATTCGTCGGCATTAACCTACCCATTCGGATGATGAAAGCATCGATTTTGCTCGATTTGGCGATAAATTGAGGAAGCAATGTTTGCGTTTCCTGGCGGTTGGTTGCCGGCAAACTCTGCCTCGAGTTTCAGCCACGGTGAACAACGATTTTCCATGTTTGATCTACCTCAAAGTCGAATTCCTGCTTGAATGCCTCAAGGTATTCCTGCCCTACATATTTCGGTTCGCCCAAAGACACGACGAAAGGTCTTTTCCGTGCGGCGGCTGATGACATGCTGGATTACTGGTTCTGTGCTGATCCTAGGGAATCCTAGTGAATCCTAGCACATTCGTGACTTTGATTGTGGCCGATGAAATCGAGACTTTTTAAGTGACCGTTGAAACCTGAGTCCATCTCCGAAACCGATGAGCGAGCCGCAAGTCTCTTCGGAGTTCGCCGGAGAGCCACGTGGCTGCCCGCAAGGTGCATGTGAATACGACAATCCTCTGCAACACCAGAGAAAGTAGCAAGCACTTTCGTCCTTACGGCCATCTCATTCTCAACAATCTCTAATACTCTTGACATGAGTGTGAAGAGAGAAGCTCGATCAAGTTCAATATCGTGGTAACACCTTCCTGGTTAGGCAAGTTTTGACCCCGCCCCCTTTTCTAGAAGCTCGCTTGATATCCTTGCGAGTGGCGGGCAGTAACGTCTTATTCGTCTTGCCGGCCAAGAGACCTTCGATCGACCAGTCCAAGAGAATCGTTGAACGGATACTTCGCCACGGGCGGACTCCTTTCAATGCCGCCCTCGTTACGAAAGGCTTGTCATCCCTGTGCTGCGGCGAAACGACGATGCATCCCTGAGCTCCCACAGTGCTTGAGATGCATCGAGCGAAGACTAAGCTGCACCTACGATCTGGAGCCTGTCACGAATAAGCAGTCAGACACAGTGAATCATGCTGTGCCCCATGTGAGGAGAGTGTTCCCCAGTGCTTGGGAACCACTGCCTCTCATCGTCTTCGACTCCGTAGCTTCCGCGCACCAAGCTGCCGTGGAGTCTTACACTGGTCTTCGCTTCGACAATTTGCCCGTTATGGCTTCAGAGGAAACTCTAGAGCTGGTCGTGGATCGTTTCCTGAGGCCCATGCCGAGCCTTATATTTCACCAACGGACTACGCCCCATGTTCATAGCCAGATTTTGCTTGGCGGCAGCCACGTAACTCCCACCCCAGCCCGTTCAGACCTCGAACCTCAAGCATCACTCGAGCCGTCGGTCCTTAAGAGAACACACCAGCAGCTGGTCTATTTGGACATCAACTCACTCAGTCTTACAGAATTTCTGGCGGCTTTCCACGGTCTCGTCGCCATCCTTCTTGCAACAATCTTGAGTTTGAATCACCAATCACGCAATCCGTCTCCACCCACAGATCTACTTGATCTCTGGTCAAAATGGAGGCAGCAGTTGTCTGTGAAGCTCCCGCGAGAACTCGATAGCAACCTTTCGGCTTGGCAAGCGTGGTATATGGCAGAAACGGCCCGCAGATCTTTATTGTGTGTCATCCTTATTGACGGAATACTCGAGGTTGTGGAGAAGGGATATTGCAGCTATCGACCTATGGTGGAATCGATGCCCTTTGATGCAAGAACCGGCTTGTGGGAGGCGGATACAGAACAGGATTGGCTCACTGCGCTGTCCCAGCACGGAGGCGAAGAATCAAGCTTGATTTCTTGGGCAGAGTTCATCGAAGCTGGAGACATCGAACCGAGGCCAAAATATGATGGGATGCTTCAGCGGATGCTTCTTGCAATCCACTATGGCAAGGCTGCTGCCGACCTTCAAGACACGAAGAATTGTGCTTCTTAAGTCTTTCAGTGCCAGAGCCTCACTTCACCCCGGGGATCCACCCCGGTGCTTCCCGGCATCGAAAGTTCGAACTTTACCCGAAATGTGCTGACACTAAACTCGTGGTCTCCCTTTTGAGTTTAGTTTCCACGAACCTCACAATGACCCACAGCCTCGCGGTCGCACAGCATGAGATAATTCGATGGACAAAGGACGTTGAGGGGGTCTGACGAGTTATATGCTTCCCATCATCACAGCTTGAGAGTCCCATGTGAGACGAGGCAAGCGTTTTGTCAGACAAGAATATTAGGAAGGGAGCCCTGATCCATGGGCTCCACGTCTCGAATACATCTGAAATGAGATGTCGGAATCTATAAAGCCAGCGACGCTCTCTCGCAAGATGCTAAGATCAACCCTTCGACCAATTCTCTTCCACGATTTGCAACAATCCGGCTGGCAAGCATGGAATACAATCAAGATCTCCCCAAGGGTGCTCCCCAGTAAGCCATCCCTTTCACCACGTCTCTCACAATCAATCAAGCTGAGACCCCTCCCCTCCCAGCCAACCAGTCCTCTGCCCCGGCCACAAAGACCTCCCCGCCCAGCGCGGCATAATATCGTATCGCCTGTCCTCAAAGCGATTGAACCCTTTGAGCCACGCCATTCACAACGCCATCTTCAACACCTTCCGCCGCTCCAAGAATCAGATTCTCTATTGGGCCCCACCGCTCCTGGCTGCGTATTTGATCATGGATTGGGCGAACAGCCGGTGAGTTGCAGTTTCTTCCTTCGAGGTGAGTGTGACTTGACGAGCTGATGAATCGCGTCTCATAGCAACGAATATCTCAACTCGAAAGCGGGCCGGGCGGAGGAGGTTGATAGCGAGTAGTTCCTGTACTGCCGGCAGCAGTCTCGAAGAGTCAGCAAGCGGCCCAGCCATTGGAATGGGAAGGACGAGCGAATCGACGTATTGGCGACCCACAGGATAGCCAAGTTTCGCCCTAGGGCGTTGGATTCAAGTCGTTTCACGGAGGGGCTCGTCTGAGGCATTGTCAGCATAGTGTACTCCGAAAGGGGGCTGAGAACGGCAATCTCGCTTGAACACGATTGCCCCATTTGGGGTTCTCTGATTCTGTGCCGTGAAAGCTCTAGCTATGAAGACAGTGTTGATGAATCTTAGCTCACTGGATTTTGTCCTCTCGAAGGGGTTCAAGTGGTTCACGTCGTTAGGCCTGACCACCAACTTTCAGTGTGGGGGCCTCCCAAGTTCCTGCTCCAGGTTGCTTTGCCTCCTACGTTTACACCATAATAAACAGCTCATCCCGAGGCAGTCCCTCGTCCTTCATGTTCGGATAGTACGGCACCATCGCGTCCGCACTGTGCACATACGCATCATTATACAGCCGCCAGTAGGGCACGCGAACCTTCCTTGCTGGGTGGAACAGTCCCGCCCAGACGTAGTTCATCACAATCCCTGAACCGACCGCCATGCGGATCGCCTCGATGGCTTCAATGATCCTATCGATGACGTGCGGTGAAGTTTCGAATAGGTTGGGATACAGGAGGTTGAGTAGGTGCACCATCGCGTCCTCACAGCCGAGGCCGACGACTCCAAGAGCGACATGTTTGACGACACTCGCGGCAGTCTGTCTGTGGACTTGATCTCGGTCGATGAGAGCATCTTCCAATAGCGGAGTGACCGCGTAGACGTAGTCCTTGGCCATCTCGCCGATGTATTCGAACAAGAAGCTGAGTGATTTGAGCACACCGTTCTGCACGTTGAGTTCGGGAACGCGATACTCGTTCATTAGAGCTGGAAGAACTGTAAAAGGGGCGCAAGTCTCGGCGACAATGCCGATAGCGACAGCCGTGCAGACGCGAGATTGTCGTTCTTGGACGCGCAAATTGTTGAGTAGGGTTGCGAGCACGTCCTGTGGACCAATTGCCTTAGCAATGAAGCCGAAGGTGTTGTTCGCAGCACGACGAATACCCTTTTTGTGAGCCTTCAACATGTCCAGTAGCTCGAAGCATATGCGCATCCATTCTCTTGCGTTGACACTTTCAGGACCACGATCTGCTATCCTGCCGACCAGATCGATTGTGTTTTCCTGCACTTTCTCGTGTCGATTCCGCAAGATTGGTGTCAGTCGCGGCAGAAGATCTTTGATCGGCGGCTGCATCTGATTGATGCCCACAACGGTGACAATAGATCTCAAGGCTCCCAGAATCGATCCGAGCACTTCGGGATATTCTTCTCCCAGGTATTCATACAGAACAACCCCGAGTTTTCCCATCAGCGCATCTTCGCTGCATTGCTTCATGACCATTGCTATTCGCGAGATCAGATCCGCGGCTTGTTGGCGAACTGTGGCAGATTTGTTGTTTAGCCTCCACAAGATTGTGCTGACAATCTGTGGTAAGTATGGCTTACACCGCGTGCCAAGGGCGTTGACCACGGTACCAAAGCCGTTGAGCATGACGATATCCTCGATGCTTTGTTCTTGGAAAGCATGCAAGATACCGTCCACGAGTCGCTCTTCAAGACGTTCGCCAATATCTGCAGCGCCCAACGACGCAATAACCTTTTCGATGGTCTCGACTGTCATCTTACGGTAGGCTTCGCTTTCGTCCTTGAGGTTGTTTACGATGCGGTCAACGATCTCGCTAACGCCGACTTTTTGACCAAGGTCGACCGTGGTTTCAACGACTTGCCGGTAATTTCTCTTGTCCAAAGCCATGCGACGAACCCAGAAAGACTTGAAGAATTCTTGCAGAACGTGCTCTTTGAGGTAGCCAGCTGTAACACCGTCGGTACTGGCGCACTGCGACACTACCTTCAACACCACTTTCTTCATCTCTTCGTCAGGTGAGGCAAATTCTCGAAGGAGAATCTCCATAATTTGGCTAGTGTAGTAATTGGCATATTCCTCGTCCATCAGTGGGATGATGTAGCCGACGGCTTTCAAAAAGCCAGCCAGACCTTTACCACGCTGCTTTCGTGCACCGGTCCAAAGTGGGTTGAGGATGTCGTCGAAGCTCTCGATACCATAAGGATTTGCAGCTTCGGCCAGAGCAGCAATTGCCAGGGAGGTGACTGTCCTGACCTTGGCCTGTTCATCACTAAGATTGTCTGCGATGCAGTCGACCAGGCCCTTCAGGTGGGGCAAGACGGCACAACCCATCAGAATTGGGATCTGCTGTACAATCTTAACACCTGTATGCCGAGCCTGCCACGACTTCTTGCTTCGACACACTGCGCGCAAGAAAGGTAGAAGAGCTGGAATGCCCAAAGCAGAAGCAACCACTGCAAATGCTCTCGCGGTGGTATTCCGGACGTACTCGTCGAAATGGTCGATATCGGGTCGCATTGTGCTGATCATATGTGCCAAACCTGCCGCTTTCGCGAGGTTTGAGATGATTTCTCGCCCTTCCACACGAGCATAGTAGTCCTGGTCGATAAGTAAAGGTTCGATAACGACCAGGATTTTGT
The DNA here is from genome assembly GCA_030247875.1 of Cladophialophora chaetospira. Classification (NCBI taxonomy): domain Eukaryota; kingdom Fungi; phylum Ascomycota; class Eurotiomycetes; order Chaetothyriales; family Herpotrichiellaceae; genus Cladophialophora; species Cladophialophora chaetospira. The sequence goes on along the minus strand of JAPDRK010000020.1, from coordinate 186,766 downwards.
GGACATATGGTCTGATCAGATCGTCCAGCTTGTACAGAACACGGTCGATGACCTTTACGAGTAAATGCCGTTCCTGGTCCTCCAAGCTCTTTTCCATGAGCAAGGGCAAGATTTGATTGAAGAGCGGACCGGCTCCGAATTGGCGCGCATTGTCGGTCAATTGTCGAAGAGCAGTCTTCCTCATAGGTGGAGTGCCATTCTTGACCTTGAGCAATAGGCGCATGATCTTCCGCTCTTTCAACTCTTCGACTGACATAGCATTTTCATCTGCTCCGTCAACCAATTTTCCGAAATAGGTCATATCCTCTGTCTTGAAGAATTGGAGATCACCCACGCCAGGGATTTCCGTCGGAAGTTGCTTGCCCAACATGCGTGCATTCTCGGGTTCTTGCATCATGAAACCACCAATCCCAGCTGCGTTGGACGCTTGGACGGCTGTGGCGATCGCCTTTCTTGCGACATGGCGAACTGGTGCATATCCGGGTGGAGGTTCCAGAATGGTGTAGCCCTCCGTCGGAAGCATCAGGTCAAGTTCCTCATCCGACCAGGACGCGTTTCGTGCCGACAGATCCCCTATGAAGCCCCCCGGTGCAGGCGTGGCAAGTCCAGCGTTGCCCACAGGCGTAGCCGAGCCCAGAGCAGGTGCTTGGTCCCATCTTGAACGCTTGGTAGGTGCTGGGGCGCCGTCCGGTCCGGGAGCCTGATCCCATCTCGACCGCTTCTTCGCCTCGGCGTCATCTGCGGCAGGAGTGGCTTTACTCGAAACGTCCCACCTCTTCTTGCGCTTACGACCTGTAGCCTCGACAGTTGAGCCAGCGTCGCCGTTTTCTTTATCGGCTTCTTCTTTGAGTGTTGGTTTGTGTTCGACCACGGCATCGCCGTTCGCCTGCTTGTCAGCAATGAGCTTGTTGACTCTTTCTTCCTCACGCTCTAGATCTTGCATCTGCATGACCTCGCGATATGTGGCGCCATCGGCAACAGCGGCATGCTTGTTAGCGGCGAAAGGGTCGGCCCGAGTTGGTGTCAGTGCACCACGGTCGAATCTTCGCTTCTGATAGTCAGATTCGCGGTCTGCTATTCTGGCGGACTTCTCACGTCCAAGCAAGATATCCTCTTCCTCAGCTCCCCCCCTCGCGAACTCATTCATTTGATCCTTGGTCGCGGTATATTGCCCGATGAGTCTCCGGCTGTCATCCGCATCGGGCATTTCATCGTCTTCGCCATCGGCGGGGAGGGAGGTGTGATAGCCGGCAAACTTGTCGTCGCCATTTCGGTCGTAGAGGGTGGTATCGAAGCTTTCATTGACAGACGCCTTGGTGGATGAGTCAGTGCGTTGAGACGATGGATCGAAGGTCTTGGAACCTTTCTTGCCCGCGGCTTGAGCATTGCGCTCTGCCTGCAGGCGCCGTACAGTGTCGAAATCGGCTGAGGAAAGGGTTAGAGATGAGTTTGCGGATGATTGTATCGAGCGCTTACCGTCCGACATGCTGATGCCGTGTCCGATCGATCTCTGGGGTTTAAGAATAAGAGGAATGGCGATGGTCACATCCGTAGGCGACCAAGGCAAGGCAATATTGGATTCCGATTAATTTGTCACGAAAAAGTCATGTGACGGTCGGTGTATAGATATTCCGACAAGTCTCTCATCTCGAGCTCTCCCCATTTCACGGTTGGGGTTTCAAAAAGTTACAGCTGAAAACTGCACTACTCGAGAGCTCTACGGATGTATTGTTCATCTGTATTTGCGCTCTTACTGGCATGATCCGCAAAGATGTTGTTCATGCAAGATTTTACCGTAGACGTCTATGCCTAGATAGTTGCGATAAGGGACGTAGCAGGCTTTAAGTGGTGTAAGCGGCTAGCTAAGGGCATCAAAGATCACCAGGAAAGAGATTTTCGTCGGCAAGCAACCCAAACAAGGCATGTCCCGACGCCCTTTATTAAGTTGTTAGATGCAACTGGGTGGTTGGTGGGTGGTAGCAGAAAGCAGAGAGAGGATCGTATTACTAGTGAACACTTAGATGCATGCAAACCCTACCCCACACCTCATCTGCAGTCTATCCCCTATTCCCACCGAGCCACTCCCACTGACTGACTGCCCGCCCACACCACCACAACCCACTCTGGAATCCCACCAAGGCCAGTGTTTACGACCTGTCTGCTGGCTTCCCCGACCTGTGAAGATCATCTCCAGTGCCACACAATCACTTGGCTCGACTTTCGCATTGCAGCGTACCTGCATGTGTTCCTCCTCTCACCCTTCTCACCTCGAGTCCACGTCTCATCAAATCCCGAAACTGCACACACCTCACCCCAGCAATTGCGCCCGCCTCTCTCGATCGAGCGAAGTTTGCCTCTGTTCAGGAACTCCGTGCCATTCTCAGATTGCCTCCGCTACCACCGTGATGTCCATACCTCGATTTGTTATCTAGACCATCTCGCCGAAGACTGGCGCCCCGTGTTTCGTACTCGAGCTGTTTGCGGCAATGCTTGCTTGTCCAGATTACATTCAGGCTGGCGCTCCTCGGAGGAAATCGAGGCAACCGGTCCACGCGCGCAGTCTCGTTGGCGGCATTCGGAAGATTCGGTAGCACTCATAACACCACGATCAAAGGCGGACAGCCCGCTGAACCGGGCCCTGCTGGTTGAGGATGAAGCCGCAGGAACGCGATGAGTCGGGCAATATCGCTGGCCAGCGGAAATCGAGGCCACAAATGATCCAGCAGCGAAGATCAAGCAGGCGGGTGTCTTCGCGTGACCGACATGGCAAAGTCTTCGAACAGATCGATCAAGCGACCATCCGCGCTGTGACCCCCGAGACCACCACTCCTCGTACCGATTCCTTCAGTGGGCCTCCAGTTCAGTCCCCTGTATTGCAGCCGACACGGACAAGACATTCTCAGAAGAGGCGAGAGACCTCGGCTTCTGCCTCCAATACTGAAGAAGAGAGTACCATAGAAAGACGAAGAAGGAGAACGCAGACACGGGCAAGCACAAATGAAGAAGCGGCAGATGCCTCGCCGGGCTCCTTCATCTCAAAAACTCGGAAGAGACTCGGTTCCATCGCGACTGGTCTCCCTCTCCCAGTTCTCCCTGCAGATGAGGTCCGAGCTCATGGTTCCATTGGGTTTCCTTCGGTGGTCCAAACTCCCGACTTCATGGAACAGTACAACCCTCCAAGGACACCAAGGCGACCATTTTCGCCCGATGATTCCTTTGCTACCAGTGCAAACAGTCTGCGGTCGCCCACGCTGCTTGATATTGACTCTGCCAAGATCCTTCACCTTATGAAAACAACCTGTGGTCGTATGCATGGCATATTGTTCTTCCGGCCGTTGCATACGACAGCTTGGGCTTCTGGCTATTGTGCCATCAATGTTGCACCTGGTAGTCTCGTCTGTCAAACCAAGGGTGAAGTGCATCATGCCAAGTCCTTGATACCGGATCTGAGGGGTTGCACTGTCAGGACGCATTACGACCAAGAGACGCAAAGCACCTATCTGAGTGTCCTCATTGCATCGTCGGGAACAGGATATCAACTGCGGCCACCAGTTCCAGAGACCTTCGACTCATGGCTGGCAGCCCTGCTCTGTTGGCAGCCACTAAGACCGAAAGGCATACACAACAAAATGACCAAGCCGCAGTCGATTAGCATGTCCGAAAAGAGACCGGTCTCTCAAAGGCGGCTTTCTGATCTTACCAATCCGAAGGCTACAGCCATAGTCAAGGTCGGAACGATGTTGCTATGGGATGGCCCTCTGCCTTCCGGCTCTCAGTTGGAATCTTCGCCCACTAGTCTTGGACGATCAATGACAGAAGAGCACTACTTGTGGCGGAGGGTTTCGTGCACCTTGCATGAGGGGGGATCGTTCCGCCTTCTCAGTGAGGTCGACAACCGAGTCCTCTCGGTGACACCCTTGTCACAACTTTCTCGATGTGCAGTGCAGCGGCTCGACGACAGTGTATTGCGAATGCCACATTGTATCGCAATATACCCTCAGTACCGCGTAGAGGCACCCATGGTGAGGCTCTCAAGACCAATGGTTTTATGCTTGGAGTCGAATGTGGCGCTTGAAGCGTGGTTTGTGCTGCTTCGAGCACTCACGGTACCAGAGTTGTATGGTCCCGAAAAGATACCAGCTGAGGACGGTCGCACCCCATCAAAGCCCTCTACCAATGGGGACAGTGCCTCCACACAAGGAATGTTCCGGATAGAGCGCTCGGTGACGGTCAAGATTACAGAGGCGAAGTTCGCCCAGCAATTTACGCCATCTGACACGTATGACTACAGCAGCAAGACGAAAGACAAGTCTGCCAAGGCCGGACAAAGTAAGGAAGGTGTCTACGCAGAGGTTGTGCTGGGTAAGGACCTGAGAGCCCGCACAACGACCAAGCCGACCGTTTCGCCAGCATTCTGGGCGGAAGAGTTCAATCTGAAGGACGTACCTGCTGCCTTGTCGAAGATCACTATCGCTGTGAAATTAGCAAATCCTGCAGAAAAGGAATGGACGATGGTCGCAGATAGTCTCTACGATATCTCTGCAGATGCAGGATACCTCTCTGGTCTGGGCGGTCTGGAAATATCCTCTCACGATCCCATCTTCGGCCGGGTGGACGTTGCATTCGATGAGCTAGAGCATGTCGGGACCATTGATCAGTGGTGGCCACTGTTGGATAACAACGAGCATTCCATTGGCCAGCTCTTGGCCAAGGTGTCACTCCGAGAGACCGTTGTCCTCATGGAAGACGACTACAAGGAGCTCTCTACCCTGTTGAACAACTACGGAAATGGGTTGACCACACAAATTGCTCACCTCTTGGGACCTGAACTACGCGAACTCTCGGATCTCCTGCTCGATTTATTCCAAGCTTCGGGAACAGCCAATGAATGGATAAACAACCTCGTGGAAGACGAGATCGACGGTATCTACAAAGACACTCCACCTATGCGGATGCGCTTCAGCGGCCGCATTCACTCAAATGATTCATACGAGTCTGCAGAGCAAAGAGAAATGCTCGTTCGAGACCTCAGCAGGTCGGCGACAATGGAGGCCAATTTACTCTTTCGTGGTAACTCAGTCATCACCAAAGTACTTGACTCACATATGCGGCGTTTGGGCAAAGACTACATGGAAGAGGTCTTAGGCGAGAAGCTCCGCAAGATCGTCGAGAGGGCCCCTGAATGCGAGGTCGACCCAAACAGAGTGAAGTCGCAGGAGCAGCTTGAAAAGAATTGGGCAAATCTGATTTTCCTTACCAATGAGGTCTGGAAGTCGATCCACGCCTCGGCATCACGATGTCCCATGGACTTGCGTGTGGTTCTGCGTCATGTCCGCTCATGCGCCGAAGATCGCTATGGCTCTTTCATTCGGACGGTCAAGTATACGAGCGTGTCCGGCTTTTTGTTCCTCCGCTTCTTTTGTCCTGCGATCCTCAACCCGAAACTCCACGGACTTATTCACGGTGAGGATAATTTTGCTCCACCATAACTGACTAAAGCTGACTTCAACTTTAGACCACCCGCCAGATCGCACGAAAAGGACGTTCACCTTGATTGCCAAGTCCTTGAATGTTCTTGCGAGCCTGGGACGTTTTGGAACCAAGGAACCTTGGATGGAGCCTATGAACAAGTTCTTAGCCGCCTCTACCAACCAGTTCAGATTATTCGTCGATGAAATTTGTTCTGTGTCCTCATCCCAAATCGCCTCGGCCAAGCTCGAGCCTCAGTATGCCGCGCCCAATCAAATACGTAGTCGACTCCCGGCACTGTCCCGGGAAGGATTGCCCAGCCTTCCATTCCTCTTGGACAGAGCAAAATTACTGTGAGCGCGCCCCTTGAACCTTGTGTTGCGTCCTCGATTTGCCTTTTCTACGCTTTCCAAACATCATGATGCTAACAGCGAAGCAGTGCGCAGGTCACCGAACTTTGGGTCAGGCATGCCCCGGAGAACATCAGCGATGCGACTGATGACGAAGCGGTAAAAGCCTTCCACCACATTTGCCTTAAGATATCAGCCAAGAGCAAAGAGTGTCTTAAGGCTGCAGAACAAGCTGAACGACCCGACGAAAGGTCAGAACATACATGGCAGCGACTAGTGACGGATCAACAGAAACCGATACCAGTTAACAACAGTTTTGACGATCCCATGATGAGACCTCATAGGCACAGTGGTATTACAGCACTGCCACTTACAGCGGATGCCATCACTGATGCAGACCATCGAAACCCAGAATTGTCTCCCATTGTTGCCGGAGAAGGAGATACTACCCCTTCAAGTTCCCAGTCACAGTGGGAGCGGCGCATCCCGTTTCCGCATCGAGCACCAGAATCCAATTCTTCGACCGAGGCTTTAGACATGGTCGAGGAGGCACGTAGGCCGCCTCAACCAAGTAGCCGGGACGGTCCATCGAAGCTGTTTCATCTGATGAGCTCTTCTTCGCGACGCAGGGGCAGAGCTGGTGCAGATGACGAGGGGCATGAAATTTGACGATATGAAGAAGTTAGCAGACCTTATGATTTTGACCGCAAGATACCAAAGCACGTACGACCAGCAATGAAAATCTCGACCGCTCCTCTCCTTTCCTCCTTTCATATCTTCAATAGTAGCACGACATGTGTGTTGGCTGATTTCAGATCAATGGAAGCGAATCCGCCATTTTACTCCGGATCTGGGTACGGCAGGTGCAGGTGCGGTGGACGTCACCCAGACGGCAAGTACAACCTTTTGTTCCTGCCGCGCATTTGCTAAGTCATGAGATCAAGTCTCCCAAAATCCATTCAATTCGGACTCAATCATCTCAGAGGAAATCGAATTGCCACCTGCGCCAAGCTTTAGCAGCAACATACACCACCAGCACGATTGAGCCGTGACTCAATTGTGGCTCGTTGATCCTGCGCTCACATGGATGGGCGTCGTTGGTGACAATCCACCAGACCTTTCCTTCACCGTTCAAGGACCGTTCACTACAATTTCACCTCTAATTCACTGCGCCCTCACCGATCTTGGCAAGCGCCCATCACACCCACTCACCGAACACCAAACTTGTCAGTCAAATGCTAGATCAAGCTACTCTTCCTGCGCAGCCTGTAGCTTGTTGTCTTCCTTGGCCACCTTCCCACGTGCGCACGATCAACTGCCGCCGAAGATTTCGCAGTTGGGGGCTTTCGGCGGTATTGAAGAACCACAACCCACAATTCGCTACTGCCATTGAAACTGGAAAACCCAGAGTGACTATCTTGATTTCACCTTAAGCCCTTGACCGAATACTGGGGTTGCCCAAAACACAGCTCGACATCGAATCTGGCCTCTCCTTAGCCTCAGTCCCAGCCTCCCGAATTTCGAAAATTAACCCGCGCTAAAACTTAAAGTGCGTTTATCTCTTCCACCCTTCGGACCAGCCTCAAGTACCATTGTACAAAACACACTTGTCCGTTTCTGTCCCGAACATCACCTGCCAGTCAATTTTGTCCCTCAGGTCTGTGTGGGTCCTCCACAACAATGGGACTTCCAGCCACACAACCAAGACGGTTCTGAGAAAGAACAACAAGATGCCAAGACTTCAAGATCTGCACTTCGATCTGTCAATTGATGATGATTCTGAGGAAGGGGTTGATGTGGACGAAAGCTCCGGTGACTGGTCATCGGCTTCAACCGACACCGACCACCGCCTAGACTTGAACGAAGAACCAGCATCCGAAACCGAAGAAGACATCGTACTCGTACAACGGCCGCCTCGACGAGCCATCTCCTCGGTAGATCAAGACGCTGTCTTCGCAAAAAGGCTTGGAGAACTGGAATCGCCAGAAGACATAAAGAAATTGTATCCTCGGCGGTTTGCCACAACCCCTTCTTCGACAGGGAATTCCCAATACGAAGCGGAGTCAACAATCCTGAAGGGGTATATTTCCATCGAGGCCCAGCACACAGACCACCAGGATCCTGACCGAGATTCCGAGCCCGGGTCAGAATACGATGAATTCGATCTTGCTGATTTTTGCGTTTACCAATCACTCGAGGGGTGCTTCCCCGTCGAGCGCAAGGGATTCGAAGGTCAATATGAGAGCTTGCATATCGTGTCGGCAAATTTGGATACTGCCTCCTGGCATGTTGATGGCACTATTATCTACAAAGACAGATCGAGGTCTTTTATCCGGGGTGATATCGTAGAGGTCTGCATTGGCGCTCTGGAAGATACCACCGAAAACTCGGCAGCCAACTGGATCTGGATTCAGACTTCTGAAAGTCAGAAGACCGACCATTGGTACAAGCTCAAGAGACCGGCAAAGTCTTACGAACAATACTGGACGGATTTTGTCTGGCTAGCCGATTTCGCCAAATATTTTATTGACTTTCTTCATGTCAAATCTTCCTCTGGCGTGTCAGTCTGCCTCGCCGCATTCGAGTCAAGCTTCTGGAAGTGGCTAGAAGAATTACATGGGCATGAGCTTTCTGGCTGGCACGGACAATGCGGGAACCGTACGGATTTCCGCCAATATGTCCTCAACCACTGTCAAGTTCTGCGAAATCAAGTTTACTCTTTGCAGAAAGACAGCTACAATCAAAGATTGTCACACCAAATCTGGGATGAGGTCAATGCTGGTTTCTTTTCACATGACCGGCAGGCCATCTCTAGAAAGGAGAAAACAGGCGTCACAGAGCACGTCGCACACTCTTTCCTCAAAACCTTTCCATACTGGCAAAAGGAACACAGACTCTTTGATATAGTCGAGAAGTCTGCAGAGGTTGATGCGTATGGCAAGGACAGAAGACGAAAGTGGAAGTTTCCGAACAAGCTTCGTGTTGACCAAGCGATCAATTTCAGAATCACCGACACGGAAGAGATCTCCCGTGCTGCGTTGATACTGGAGCAAGCAGCTACAGACAACCAACCAGTGCAGAATCCGAAGTCTAAGGAGCTCCTGAGAGCTGTCGTTGTCGTTCGTGTTCCTCTCAAGGAATGGGACCAGTACGACTTTCGGTATGCTTGGGTCCGAGCAGTTTCCCAGTCTGACATTTCAGTCGTCTGGCTTGCGCTGCCGAAGGACACGTTCGCAATTGAGGAAAAGAAAGCATTCTACCCGATCGGAAACGAGCTCTTCTTTACAGATGAGTGTAACTGTAACGCTATACCGATCGGAAACGTCATCAAGATCATCAAAGCCTCGGTGTTTACTGATCATGCCCCAGAAGGCTGTCATCTCTTCGTGCATAGCCTATATCGGCTTGAGGAGGAGGTCCATGTCAATGCCGTTGAGTCGGAGCTACGTTGCTCTTGTCAAAAGAAGTCTCGCGGCAGGCCTAAACAGCAACAGCCTGTGCACAAGAAGCTGTGTTCGGTCAGCACCTCTGACGTGCCCAAGATGAAGAGCTGCGCTTTGTGCAGCGGGTGTGGACTTCTTGACCACGCTTTCTGCGCTACAGGTATGGCTGAGACAATCCTGGCAGTGGAACATGACGAGGCAGCGGCCAGAAGCCATCGAGCTAACAACCCTTCGACGCATTGCGAATATCTCATAGATTCTGTCAATCCGGCATTGCGGAGATATATCAATGGGAAGAAGCCCTTACCCTTCGAAATCGACTGCCTTATTGCGGGCTGTCCATGCCAGGGGTGGAGTGCACTGAATCAGAACAAAGGGAGAAACGACTACAAGAGCCAGAAGAACTGTTCTATTCTTGCAAATATGATGTCTTGGATAGAGGTGTTTATGCCGGCATATGTCCTGCTTGAGAATGTCCCAAACATGGATAGAACGTCACCAAGTGCCTGCGCAGAAGCAATATGCCATCTTGTGGCGCTTGGATACCAAGTCAGAAAGAGTATTAGGATCGATGGTGAAGTGGGTGGGGTGTCCACAAGAAAGAGACTTTTTGTCATTGCCGCAGCGCCTGGCGCGATCCTTCCGGACGAAATACCTATAACACGAAAGCGTTACGGAAACGAGCTCCGAAAGTTCCGCACAGCTTGGAGGGCGATTAGCGATCTTGACCCTATCGAGAATGACACAACGCTGAATCATAAGGATCCGGATCATATCCCGTTGCAACGACTGAAGATCAACTGGGACAAGGATGTCAGCTTTCGCAGCCTCGTTTCAAACATCAAAACTTCTCTCCACGACGCATACGAGACTGGAAGCCTTTCGCAGAGAGAGGAACACTTCTTCCGTGGGCTCCACAAGGAGCAAAGAGCCAATGGTTCAAAGGTTCTCAAGCGGATAGACAAGGATGAACCTTTCAGAACGATGGTGACCGTCGTCCAACCCATGGACGCCCGTCTTGGAGGGGAGACTATCCACACATTCCAGAACCGTCTCATATCTCTCAGGGAGGTATCTCGCGCTATGGGTGTGCCCGACTGGTTTCTTCTAGCCGGCAACATGGTCCAGAAACACCATCAGTTGGGGAACGGCGTACCGTGGGCATTAGGCGAAGGTTGGGGGAAGCAATTTGCACGAGCCTGGGTAAAAACCCTTGAACGAAGGGAGAAAGAAAAACAACAACCCCAAGATGCGGAAAATGGCAGGGTTGAGAACGTGTCAGTGCAAATGAGCATCACCACTTCGGCGAGCGCAGAAGAAACTGCTATGAGAGGCAGGGGACAAGCAACCTCGGAGACGTTCCACACCGAGACCGTGATTCGAACGAGGAGACCTAGACGCGTCATTGATTCCGACGACAGCGACGTGGATTTGCTGGGCGATGCTGTTACGAAACACGTGGCGAAAGCATCAGTGACGACGCCAGGCCTCACGATGAAATTTGGCGCTGAATCACATGGTGGGCCCTTCACTACCATGAAGCAGAATCGCACCGACAACGGTTTCAGTGAGGAGGAATATTCCGGCGATTCTCCCGTACCGAAGACTTCGGAGGTGTTTCTTAAGCAAGACGTCAGCGTACGACATTTGAACGGAGGGAAACTACCAAATGCCACGCAAGAACCTTTGGGGCCAATGCCAAAGCAGCCCGCCAGAGCTTCCAGCCAGAAGCAACCATTCCTTGCACAGTCCACCCGCGTCGACATCGACCTCACTGGCGACAGTGATGACGAGCCATCCTCCCACTCAGTAGACCCTTTGAGTTCAGAATATGGGTTCAAGGCAAGAACACCTTCCAACGGTATAAGACGATCAGGGATCTCTGGGAAAGCTGATGTGCAGGCTGGATCCATCCAACGATCGAGATCAACACCACAGAAAAGAAGAGCGCCAGAGGGACTCAGTGACCTCAGTGATGATGAGCTGCAAGCCAAGAAGAAGAGCCCAGTGGTCGAGGTACAGTCTCCAAAGAAGACGCCTGTCGTTTTTATACCGTCGAAAAGAACAAAGCAGTAGGGCATATGCGAGCGAGGATCTGGTGACTGGTGCGTTGAAGCGAAATGAATTGTTAGGTGCACCACGGGACTTCTAAGAGAGTTTGTTCCACGTTGGAGAGAGAGCCAATGTCAAGCATGGAGATGTTGACTGCCAATGACAGCAAGATCCTGTGGATCAGACTGGCAAGTCCAGAGACAGCAGGTTCACAAGCCCTAGAGGACTTGCCATGAGCTGAAATGAAAAAGAAAATCACATAAAGCAGACCTTCTCAGCGGTAGCGATTCCCTGCTTTAATCAAAGTGGCCTCGTGTCCGCAGAATTACCCATTCAAGACTCTTCTGACCATTGTCCCCTTCACATAGCCAAGCAGATATTTACATGTTCCGATGCACAAGTATTCGGTGTTGTACATGTAGGGTCTAATATATTGATGCCGTCATCTCTGCTTCTCGACCGTTAGACAACGATCTCTATACGATCAAGCCGCGCTCAACCTCTCCCTCTCCTTCGCCGCAAGCCTCCCAGCAATGACATCAAGCCAATCAAGAACTCGCGGGAAGAACAGCATCTGCTCCTGCCTCTTCCACCAGGCCGCGCCACGACTTACCCTGGCAACATCTCTGGGAGTCTCATCGCCCTTCTTTTCAAATTCCAGATCCGCGATCCTCTCATCCTCGACAGCCCCGAGCACAGCATACGTGCCCTCATCCATCTCCACACCTCCGCGCTCCATTTCGCCCAATAGATTATCTACCTCTCTCAAAGAACCGCGTACCATCCAGACTAGACTCAGCAGAGAGGTGTAGAATTGTGGTGAGGCGCCTAGTACGTAGCTCGTTGTGCCCAGAGAGCGGATCCTGGGCAGAAGGAGGAACGGATAAGTCGAGGTGGGGAAATGGGTTATATACAAGCGCAGGGCGAGGAGGAGAGCGGCTGGGTAGACGTTCTGGAGGATTTGGAGGGATTCTCGAGAGATGGGTTCCAGAGCTTGTTCGGAGGCAGAGCCAGTGGGAGGTGTTGGTGTTGTAGCTGGAGTGGAAGATGCAGTCATGCGCTGTGCGCGCTCCGCTGCCTCGATCATCTGTCTCGGCGTGTCAGATTTCTCCTTTGAAAATGTGAACTGCTTGATCCCGGCGAATGGTGCTGATGTAATTGTCGGGGTGATTTGAGGTTGGAAGTATTTTGCGATTGAAAAGATCTCAGATTCGACGACCTCCCACATTGCGATGTCTCCGCGAGTATCTTTTGAGGAGGCGGCAGCTTCAAGGGATGCCGATATTCCCTGCATCTTCGCGCGAACGGCGGATTGAATTGATGCAGGGAGGCCTTCTTCAAGGGAGTCATCGAGTGGGTTGGCTTGCACAAATTCGGCATGCTCTGTTTTGAATCGGCCTGCATCTTGGTCTTCATTGCGTGTTGCGTCCATCCTGTGCGCACTTGGGAGTATTGGTCGCTCTGGATCGGTCGATTTAGCGCCTTCGTTGAAGACCTTCGTGCTGGAAGTATTGGTTCGAGTCTCATCTGCGGGTTCAATTTTATCAATCTCGGGCATCGGCTGAGCCGTCAATTCGGCAGGGGACGTAGAAGACAACCGACGAGGACCATTCGCGGACTCGTTTCGATCGACCATAGGCGACCATTCTTGAGAGTCATTAGCGTTCAGCTTGTTCGCCGGTTGTGTTTGCTGCTGAGTGTGGATTGGACTCGACTCTGCCTCAACTTCAGGCTGTAGTACCGACTCAGCCTTTCGCTGGTCTAATTGACCGTTGCCACTCTGCACTGAAGGTAAATCGACTCCATAGAAAGAACGTGGTTCTGATGATTCCGGTTCCGAGGAGAGGAACTTTGCTCGTTCGGGTCCTTCATGCTTATGGCGCGCTATTTCGGCCTCTCGGTGGACGACAACGCGCCTACTACCGAGAGCAGCATCTCGCTTTGATTCGTGATCTCGTACCGCGGAGGTGAAGATCTTCAAGATATTGTCTATGTCGGTGTCTGTGGCATCTTTATGTGGTGCTAGCCGTTCCACGGGTTTAGGCTCGTCGGCTTTAGGGGCAAACCGTAAGATCGTCTCGAAAGCTCTTCTTTCGCTTGCGGTAATGGTAGAGCTGAGAGTAGTCCCTAAGCGGGCGTCCTTGGTACCGGATTTGCCTGCTAGGGGAGACCAGATAGGAGCTTCTTGGTCGACATTACCTCCTGGTTTTTGCTGGGTTGATGCATACCTTGGGGAAACAAAGCGAGTCCTCCTGGTCCGGCGCAGAATAGTCCTTGTTTGATACAATAATGGCAACTCAATACGACCAGCCATATCTTGTCCTGGCAGCGCATAAGGTAAAAAGGACGTGAAAGTGAAGCAAAAGAGGCTTAGGGAGACCCACTACGCGTCCTTCCCGTGTAGGCAGCAGGTCTGGCGAGGCAGCCTCGAGCTTCGTTTCTCCACAGATGTCAATGCCCAACTCGAAACCCCACCATGCATCCGCATGCACAGTCTATCGCATGACTTCTCCTTCTTGCTGATAACACCATTCTCACAAGGGATTCGCACGCTGCAAATACGCCTTTGCAGAACCCAAGGTCTCTTAGCCACACCCTCGGCCGTTCTCCTATCCTCTTCCCTCCAATATCGCGTCGCCTCTCTTGTCGCAACCCCCACGCCTTACCCAACACGTGGAACAACCCATTCTTTGCTCCCGACTCTTCGCGGTGTAGGTGCCGCATGACTTGTACCACACTCGATCAATCACACCGCATATCGTCTCATCCGGGGTAGCCTCACTCACCATCGGTTGCCCACGGTAAGCGGTGACGCTTGTACCCGCATCCTGCTTCTCATAAACCGCACCATGAGCGCAGCTCACCCGCGAGCCACTTCGAATCCACAAGATCCATGGAATGACCATGACCAATACACAATAACCAGAGCACACTCCAACAGTATGCACGGATCAGGCAGACAACGCAATGGCTATGGCGCCCATATGGACAAGGCGGTAGCGGTACCAGGCTATGGCAATGGCACCGACAGAAAGAGCAGTGTATCACACGGCCAGCCCATGTTCGACCTAGCGAGAAGCCCCCCTGCTGGCTCGAGCAAGAGTGAGTCAATCAGGCGCGGAGACAGACACAGATGCTGAGAGCCCACAGATACCAAACATGTTCCTTGCAAATTCTTCCGCCAGGGTGCTTGCCAGGCAGGAAGTGCATGTCCCTTCTCCCACTCGATTGATCCAATGACACAACAGGCGCCTTGCAAATATTTCATGAAGGTACGATCGATCTGCCCGAGGCTGCGACCGACATGCTAACTGATCAGGGAAACTGCAAGTTTGGAGCCAAATGCGCTCTTGCCCACTATCTGCCCGACGGACGAAGAGTCAATCGTGCCGATCTAGACGCAGGCTTTGCCATGGCCGGTCGCAGCTACAACTACCAGAATCGCTCAGAACAACCGCAGTACAGCCAGCAAGATCCTGCTCTGACAGATGCACCTACGTACGGCCCAGATTACTTCCAAAGTCAAGCCTTCCCGCTTATGGATGCCGACGAGACCGATGCCTTTGCCGACCGCTACAATCAATATCAGCCAGATTCCGCACTCCACTCAGGCCTCAACTCACCCCCAACCTCTCAATTTGGATCTCCTCCCAATGACTATCAGTTCCCTAAGTCGCCTGTCGAACACCTCCGAACCGCACTCAATGCTCCCCTGCCGCAATCATTCGATGCGAACGGTATTTCTCATATTGCCAAATACGGTCCTCTCGGTCAATCTGTCCCGGATAAGTTCGGTCTAGGATCACCAGCCTCTTCCTCTCTTTCCAGGCAGCTTGGAAGTCCTCCCCAATCCATCGTCAACGTGCGAAACGCCAATCTTGGGTCCAACCTCAGAAATGTCTCCCCTCTTGGACTTTCACCGCAAAATGCAGAAGAATCAATTGGCCAGAGGATCATGCATTCTCAAAGAGCCATCAACAAGAGTAGGGGTTTATCGGCCAGTGTACCACGTTCACACCTACCGTACGAATGGGAAGAGGGTTTGAGTGTGGAAACAGACCTGCTCCCCAACAGTCTGCATGACGAGGTGCTCACACCTCAGGAGAAGATGAGACGCCTGTCGAGGCCGGATCAAGAGCAGAATCCTAGGGACCATGCCCATGCATTGGCCATTCCCTCAGGGACATCTCCCAATGTCGGATCACCTCCTGCCGGGAGTCCTTCCAGATTCAGTGCATTGTGGGCGGAGCAGCGGGAGAAGAAAGCCACAGAAACCAACGGATCGTCTAGCTTTGGCCATGTCGGGTCGCCTCTCCGTGGTTCATGGATGCCTACCGAGTCTACAAACCCAGGCGTCCAGATATCAGGTATCTCTCAAGCAATGGCTCGGATGCAACTCAATCGAGCAGATTCTAGCGAGTCCAATGGTCCGAGGGTTCAGCCTAGTGGGTTGAGACACTCTTCGGCACCCATTGGCCGCTTCGATCGTGCAATTTCGAGTCCTGGTCTGAGTTCAAAGAAGATTGACGAAGAGGTCGAGGGCGTTTTCTTCCCCATGGACGGCGATGATAGGACATCGAACTGGCCTGGGCAGTCTCCTCGACTCAATCCGCTTCGTGACCGGACGAACGGCGACCTTGTGGTAAACAAGAGAGAGGCCACGATCGAAGAGGAAAGTGGGATGAGGTCGATCTGGGGATTTCGACCCTGAGAACAAATGGCGAGAAATGCGTACAATATCACAGCTAATCACGAAGGCATGACTGGCGTCCAAAATGTACAGAAACCACACAATACCGCTCAAGCTGGTAATGCAGCTACGAAGACACGACTCAATATTTTGCATACACACGGTCAAGCGTTGAATCATTGCCCCAGGAAAGGCAAGACAGAGAGGACAATGCAGCTCAAGCCGGGTTGGGTGCTAGAAATGCCTTGTTTATGAATTGAACTCTTGATATATCGTGCGAGCCAGAGTCTCACTGCCAAACTGCGTCTTTTTCCTGCGACTCTCAGACATGGGTCTCACTCTTGTCTTGTCTCCACAACATGAGAAAGCCTCCTGGTAAGGCTATGAAACATCTGCAAGGCTCGGCAGGCTGAGAAATCAATTTCCGATTGGCTTCTCTGCACCTTCTCTTGCTTCTCCCTGATCGCACACGCATCACGAGTCAAACACTGTCCAAGATTCCATGCCTTGGAAGTGAGCTGCAGTATCTCTTTTCCAGCAGCCCAGCGTTCCTCTCGAAATGGGAATGAGCTGTATCCAACATCAGGATTCTGTCAGAATACGAAGGTCGATCCAGCAACGGCCGGATCTGATCTGATTTCCAACGATCTTTGTCTCAAACAGGTAATTCTGTCTGGCCAGTCCGGCCAATCACAAATGCGAGCTACTCAGCTGTCCCTTATTCATCATACGCCACTGAGAATGCTGTGTAGCCTCAAGTCATCGAATTGCGTACGCAAGTATGCATAGTTCTTGACTTGAGGGAGACGGAGATAGGAACGATCCAACCATGAAGGTGCTCTCTACATTAACAATCAAGTTGCAACGACGTCCGCTTTACTCGGCGGACGAGAAACAGACTGACGGATAGAGACGCGCATTTTGATTTCAATCGACCTCAAGAAGTATTTATGCGCATTGCCCGTCCATAGAATCAATAATCTCGGAACATCCCTTACAACAACGAGCGTGAATAGATTTCGAAAGACAGCCAGACTCAACATTCCCATCAACAATGGCTCAACAACTATCGAACCTCCTCCCCGAAACCATGCAAGAAGTCATCATCACGCCCGGCCCCCGCGCGACCCTACAAACCGTTCCCACTCCACACCTCCTTCCAAACCAAATCCTCACCCGAGTAATCTACACCGGCACAAACCCGAAAGACTGGAAGCGAGCAGAAAACGCAGCCCTCAATCAACGCATAAACCAGGGCGATGACTTCTCCGGCATCATCGCGCTCGTCGGCAGCGAAGTGAAGAACTTCCGTGCTGGAGATAGAGTCGCGTGCTTGCATCAGCCTGCGACTTCGGGAGGCAGTTTTGCCCAGTATGCCGTCAGTTACGATTTCGCGACTGTGCATATCCCTGAGACGGTGGGCTTCGCGGAAGCAGCGACGTTGCCGTTGGTTTACAATACCGCGGCTGTGGCGCTGTATGGAGTGCTGGGACTGCCGACTCCTTTCGCACCGGTCGTGTCGGGGAAGAAGGTTGGCTTGGTGGTGTATGGTGCCTCGACTTCTGTGGGCGTACTGGCTCTTCAGCTTGCCAGATTGTCGAACAGTCATCCGATCATCGCCATCGCGGGCGCGTCAACATCATTTATTAAGCCTCTCCTCGATGAGAGTAAAGGCGACGTGCTCCTCGACTACCGCGCCGGCTCCGATGCAGTCATCTCTGCAGCGAAGTCAGCTCTCTCGAGCTCCGGAGTCGACCACATCGACTTCGCACTTGATTGCGTTTCTGAAGGTACCACGACCGAGTTGGTAGCCCAGATCCTGGGTAGCAACGGCACAGTCGCACGCCTCCTCCCCGTCCCGGAGAACCTTACTCTCCCCAACGGTGTGAAAGCCGCCATGACAGTGTCCACATCCGTGTTTGCAGGCGCAGCCACTGGTCGGGAGACCTTTACAGCTGAGACGGAGCTGGCCAACGCATTTTTCCGGTTGCTTGAACGAGGCTTGGCAGGCGGGTGGATCAAGCCACTTCCATACGAAGTCGTTGCACCCGAGAAAGACGGCGGATGGTGGACTGCTGTCGAGAAGGCGCTGCAGATGTTGAAAGCTGGGGAGGCGAGGGGGGAGAAATTCGTTGTGAGAATTGGTCAGGAGTAAGATAATTGAAAGCTGTGACATCAGAACTCTTGGTAGAAAACGGAATAGAAAGTTAAGTCTCAAAACTCTTGAAAAGGGGTACAGAGGTGCCATCCCTGAGTACATTCTGCAGACCGTCAGTGCACAGCCTGAACGGGTTGAAGAGTCAAGAATCGAATAAGCTCAGAGTGATCGTGACGGTGGACAAGTCGCTTGAAGCCTCTCAAGTCGAAAATTCCAGGCCGGCCTTGATATTGGTTGATCAGTGATCAAATCACTGAACCTTCCAGGTTGGTAGTGTCACGTTTTGGACGGAAAAGAATGGGCCACAATCGCATATCGTAGACCTGCATAGTTCTCTGAAAAGAAGTAACTGGTCGTATTGTCCTCTGGCGCAAAGCTGACGGGCCGCATTCGAGCTCTTTTCATGCATTACGGCTAACACTCCTCAGTCTAGCCGGGATGAGTTCGTGCCGAGCGTTCGACTCCGGCACGCACTAGAATTTGCGATTAGTCTTCCAATTGATGAGATACCTTTGACGCCTAATTTGTGGAGTATAGCAGCAGTATATCAAGTTACCAAGCGGGGAGTCGGACGTGGAAATAGTAATCAGGTTGATGCGGTATTGTACCGCGTAAGAGGGCCAGTGAATACTGTAGAGGACATGTGAGCCCGGGCTCTGTCTCTTCGAGAGATCATATAAGGAACGCTGCAGGGTGTCTAGGTCTCCTCGTGTGGGAGTGTCCGTCCGTCAAGTTGTTGAAACTCAATAAGGTAGAAGAATCGATCATTATGGTCGAGACCAACTCAGAGCTCGAGCAGACGCAGTCGAGCAAGCTATGGCAGCCGCTTCGTATCGGACGACTCGAGCTGGAGCACCGAGTCGTGATGTCTGCCCTGACAAGAGCTCGATGTCCAGCGGGGATACCGACCTCGTTGAGCCTTGACTACTACAGTCAGCGAGCAACTCGAGGAGGTCTCATAGTTTCGGAGGGTATTCATCCTTCACTTATGGTCCGTATGAAACAATCAAGCTCTCAAAACGTATTGCTAGCTCCCAATGCTGACGCATTCGCAGGCCGGTAACTTTCTCGGAGTACCATCCATGTATGCACCAGAGCACATTCGTGCTTGGAAAAGGATCACCGACGCGGTGCATTCAAAAGGAGGTTTCATATTCTGCCAAATCTGGCACGTATGTCATTTATGCATCTCGACTTGTCCTACCTCAGCTGACACTCGCTCCAGACCGGCCGAGTTGCGGTTTCCGCGTGCTTGGGTGAACGCAAGCCGCTCGGACCATCCACGGTACGAGTAGAATTCGTCAATAGGTTCACACCTGTCGGGCCGGTGCCGTGCGAGGAGCCGAGGGAAATGACGCAGGAGGACATCAATGATACGATTGCCGACCACGCCCACTCCGCGAAGTGCGCTATCGCGGCCGGATTCGATGGCGTGGAGATAGTAAGTCTCGACCCCGAACCTGATCTTGCGTCTGCTGATGTTGTGCCATCGTAATGAGTAGCAAGGCGGTAATGGGTACCTAATTGAACAATTCCTTAACTCGAACGTCAACAACAGCCGGAAGGATGCATATGGCGGCCCTATAGAAAATCGCGCACGACTCGCCTTGGAGATCCTGGAGGCAGTCTCGACAGCCATAGGCGCCGACCGCGTCGGCGTGCGAATCTCACCGTTCAATTATCACCAGATGCCCGAGGGTCATGCTGACCCGGTCCCTGACTTCACCTGGCTCTTGAGTAAGGTCGATAAACTTGGGCTGGCATACGTCTCCATGATGGAACCTCGCTCTGAGCCATTCGTCATGTCGGAAGCCGAGCGATTGGCCTTGCAGTATGGTGCAGCACTGGCGCGGGGTGTGCCCGAGGACAGACTTGAAGACGAAGTCTCTGTGCGGCCTTTCAGGAGAGCGTTGAAACACACGGTCATGTTCTCTAGCGGTGGTTTCAACGCGGAGAATTGCTCGGAGCCCGTTGACAATGGTGAGCTGGATGGGATAGTCTTTGGGAGGCCATTCATCAGTAATCCGGATCTGGTCGAGCGGTTGAGAAATGGGTGGCCGCTGGCTCCATGGGACCGTAAGACATTCTATACCGAGGGACCAGCTGGGTACGTCGACTATCCGATATGGGAGGCGTCCAGTGGTAACAAAGAAGTTCGCAAGGACACAGATGTTGTGCAAGGACGACTATGAGAGAAGGCCTGCTTGTCAATTTCCAGATTTCATTAGAGAAGATGCCTCATTCTCATTCATTCGCACGTTCCAAATGCAGCTTTACTACAATCGACGCGTAGGGAGCGAGAGAAACGACTCGAGCAACTGCCTCCTTAACTCATTTTGTTAGAGGTGGAGTGAGGGTGAGTTGAGAGTGAGGTTGATTGTGTTGCGGGATGAGTTCCTCAAGCGGACCAATCCGCCCGCAAGTGTACTTTCTTTCGACGCCCCTTGCATAAAGCGATTCACTTAAGTATTACGAGTACTTCCACGTCAATTCCCTCCAAGGCATGCTGAGCAAGAGCCTGACAGCGAGGCTATGCTCAAGATGTCTTGGACACTCGTTGCGCACGGCAGCTAAACCCAACCCGATTTTTACTCGCTTCCAAAGTTCATGTATGCCGCAAATGCTTCCGATCAATGTAGACATTGACTGACTCTCTCTTCCAGCATC
Organism: Cladophialophora chaetospira; assembly: GCA_030247875.1. Classification (NCBI taxonomy): domain Eukaryota; kingdom Fungi; phylum Ascomycota; class Eurotiomycetes; order Chaetothyriales; family Herpotrichiellaceae; genus Cladophialophora; species Cladophialophora chaetospira. The sequence goes on along the minus strand of JAPDRK010000020.1, from coordinate 165,937 downwards.
TGCAGCCTCTGGAGATGGCAGAGAGCTTTCACCCATCCTCTTGCGACGTGCTCGAGCTATAGCAGCGGATCACCAGCAACTTTCCGCATCCAATGCAGAGACTTACGATGTCGCTGTCGCGAAGAAGATCGGCGAGCTGGGTCCAATCGTGACCGCGCTCAAGGAATGGGAAGATGCTCAGAGTGTTGGTCACTACTGCGTACAGCTTAATGCAGACAGAGAAGCTGACTTGTCCATGCTCTTAGGCTCTCAAAGAACTCGAAAACATGCTCCACGACCCGTCCTCCGACGCCGAACTACGCACCCTCGCGGAACAGGACATCGAGTCCATCACCTCGCAACTGACGGCCCTCTTCTCACGCCTCAAGAGCAGTCTGATCCCCGCTCACCCCTTCGCCTCCATGCCCTGCATGATCGAAATTCACCCCGGCGCCGGCGGCAGCGAAGCCTCCCTCTTCGCCCAGAGCCTGTTGAACATGTATACCAATCTCTGCGCACGGAAGAGGTGGCCGACGACTCTCGCGAGCTACACCCCCGACGACAGCACCCACGAAACAGGCCTGACGGACGCACTCCTGGAAATCAACCACCCGGGCAGCTACGACGTGCTGCGCACCGAGGCAGGCGTGCACCGCGTTCAGCGCGTCCCCGCCACAGAGAAGAAGGGAAGGACACACACCTCCGCTGTATCTGTGATGGTCCTGCCCAATCTTCCCGACTCCTCAGACCCCGCCAGCGAGCTGGACTACGAGAACCCGGACAGCGATTACTACATCAACCCTACAGAAGTGAAATCGCAGGCCACGAAGTCAAGCGGCGCGGGCGGACAACACGTGAACAAGACCGAGAGTGCAATTCGCCTCACGCACATCCCGACGAATACGGTCGTCCTAGTGCAAGAGGAGCGCTCGCAGCACAAGAACCGGGACAAAGCTTGGAGACTGCTACGCGCGAAGATCGCGCAGATGAGGCGTGAAGCGCGAGAAGAAGAAATTGTGAGGATCAGACGGTCCGCGATGGGCGGCGTGGCGAGGACCGGCCGAGAGGATAAGATCCGGACATATAACTTTTCGCAGAGGCGGGTGACGGACCATCGTAGTGGAGTGGATAGTAGTGACCTGGACGGGATTTTGGGGGGAGGTGACAGTCTAGAGGAGGTCATGGGCAGCGTGAGGGAGTGGATGGACGAAGGGGAGATCAGAGGTTTGGTGGCGGAAGAGGAGATGAAGATTGCAGAGAAGACAGGGAACGGGAAGAAGTGATTGAACGTCAACCTCTCTGGCTGGCATTCTGGCATGATTTACTTCATGCTTCGCTTTTCTAGCTCATTGACCCGGAGGTCTCTCATGATACAATGCTATGCTCATCTCGGCTCATGGGTATCAATCCTCTGCGGTTGCCCTCTCGGAGCGTACCGTACTTATGGTGCTCAATCGTTGTCATCTTGCCTGCTCGGAGTGGGTAGCTTTCTCTGTAGCAGTGTCGTCGACCACCCTTAAGGGGCGGTACGTTGACAGTGGGATGATTGACGCATTCCCGTTCAATGTCGCGATGCTTCTTCAGCACAAATCCTCACAGCTACCAACTGGTGTCACGTCTCATTTCGCAACAGCAGAACTCAGCACCTGGGTTCTGAAGAACGCGCCCTTCGTCTTCTCAATCACTTGTTGGTAGACGCTCTGGGGCGGATGATTCATCACAACTGTACCGGCTTGATAGTCGATCTTGGCATCGACTCTGGTGTCGCGGATGAGGTTGACAATCCACTTCTCACCTTCGTCTGAGGACAGACCGAGGCGTGTAGATAGGTCGCTAAGGTAGAGGTCAGTACAAGGTCAAAAATGTGAAAAGGTGCCCGTCACTCACCTGATGTCAATTCTCTGGTGAATCTTGCAATAGCTCTCTGAGATCAAATGTCGTGCTGCCTCGAGGAACGCATCTGTAGAACTGCCCAGGAAGAAGTCCCCTCTCAGGATACTCTCAGCTTCTGAAAGTTTCTTCTGGGCGCCTTCGAAGTCGAAGTCGACGTAGAGAGCCTTGACGAATTCTGTGACAGGGTCTTGATATTCATAGACTTCCTGTTTGACGACTCGAACGAGATCTTTTAATTGTTTCTGGTAGTTGTGTGAGTTGCCGGTGCGGGAGCGGTTGGTGATGACTGCTGCTGAGAGATATCTGAGCATCCAAGGACAGACGGTCTGGATGGAGGAGATGTAAGGCGGGGAGAAGAATAGTTCGGTCAATTTCTCTTTTGCAGGTTCGTAGTTGAAGAAGGGGAAGAGGGCATAGTGGACGAGTGATTCTCTGGCTGTGAGTTGTGCTCGAGGGTTGTTGAAAAGACGTGTCTCAATGTGCTCTTTGACTTTCTCGACCTCTTCAAGTGCATTCTCCCATTCCTCACCCAGGATTTCGCAGACGAGTTTTCCCCAGGTGGCTTTGACGACTTTGTCATTATCGGTGGAGAGGACGCGGAAGCGGTAGAGAAGGTCGGCTGCTTCAGGGTAGAGACCACATTCGTATCTGAATCTTCCGAAATCGTAGAGGTTGTCGACCATCTGTTGAGTCACACCATGCGATTCTTCAAGGAACTTCAAGTTGGCGACTTTGTCGCTGCGCAGTTGAGATGTGACTGACTCATCGTTCAGCAGGTTTGACAGGTGTGCGGTCTCTTCCTCGAACTTTGCCAGTCGACTCAGAACTTCTTCTCGCTTTCTGCCGTATTCGGAGGGGATGTTTTCGCTGTGGTGGATTTCTTTGTAGAGGTTGCCGACGTAGTCGATCATGTTGGTGTTCTTGAGGAGGTTGAAGATTGCGAGTTTGAGGTCATCGTAGCGCTCTTGTGAGATATCCTCAGCGCCTAGTTGGTGTTCGAGGAGGGGGAAGATGAGGTGTCTGTCCATCCGCGGCAGTAGCCGGGCTAGGAACGCGTACTCATCCTGTTGATCCATTCTAGCACCCAAGGGACCGCCTGCGCTGACTGTGCTGCGTTGAAGGCAGCGACGTTGGCTTCGCTTAGGGGTTTAGGTCTTGTTGTACGAGGCGGACGCTGGCCTCGAGGAGACATTTTTGATTGCGGGCGGCGTGTGACAAGGGCAAGTGAGGCGCACCGGCGCTAACGATTATGGGACTAGCGCCGCCTCGTGAGCGGCGCCAAGAAATTCAGCCTTGCGGCTCACAGCGTCCCCCCAACTCCAATGCCATCTTTTGTCTCCAATGTGACACAGGTGCACGCGGTTGCACAACGACCGCTACTTCGGTAGATAACAACAGCGGCGACCAGAGCGACATCGCTGTCCATCAGTCTCAATATCTACGACGTCCTCCCTCACTCCATCGCTACTCATCGCCCTCCGATAATCACCACGACCTCCTCGACTCCAAGACCACCTTCAGTCCCAATGGTGATGAAGGCCCCCTCGACGGCATTATTGCGCGCCTTACTCCGCCCCCAACCGCCTGTCTGTCAGCTCAGGTGGAAGTCAGAATGGATGCCGCGAGAGAAGTATGCCAAAATCACAGCTCTGGACAAGCTCCATAGGAAGCAGAAAGCCGCGATACGAAAAGAGCGTACGTATTGCCAGCTATGAGTTCTACTGAGCAAGAGAAGAAGCTGACATGGATCCCAAATACAGGACAAGCCAGCGAAGACCGCGCACAGAAGATGTATCCCGACGCAGCTCCCTTAGAACCTCCACCAGTCCAATCAGCGGCAGAACTGCAATCAATCTCATTAAAGGATCGAATACGCAGTCAGGAAATGAGGCCCATCACATCTTCTCTCCCATACAGCATCCTACGCACACCGTCGAAGAATCTGCCCATCTACCAGTCTGTAAAATCCGGCGGTTCGAAACACATCACCACGATTCGCAAGATACAAGGCGATTTGACGGCGCTAGCAAGTTCGGTGAGACAAGCACTGGGCATTGACGAGTTCATGACAGACATGAGAGGGCGGCGGAAGGCGAATATCGTGATCAATCGGACGACGAGGCATGTCGTGCTCCGAGGCTGGAGAGGGCCCGAAGTAAAGCGGTGGGCGGAGATGAGTGGCTTTTGAGAGATTGAGAGTCCGGATCGCACGAAACAAGCCTGGATGACGGCCACCCAAGCCAAACGAAGGAGGACATTGACTGCTCTCGCATCTCTGGCTGTCTCCCAGACAGACAAGCAGAGGTTCCACCTTCACAGGTTCAAGTCATTCTGTCTACAAGACACACCATGTCTTGTCTCATTTATTGTGCTCTAGTGAAGCATGGAACCCAGACACTGCCACAGATCCGCAGGAATCTGACGCCTAGAGACGTGGCATCAACTGTTTACCTGTATATTACGCTGCTTCTCATCAATTAACAGAAGCAGCAAGCAAGTCCTAGATGTCTACAACAGGTCCTAATCCTAAAATTTTGTTCCGTGTGCATAGAAACAGCCGACGTGCATTTACAAGTATCTGTATTGATTTCCTGAAGTGGATGACTACTAATGACAACACAATTTGTGCTTTTCCCTCGCTGCTCTTCCCTTCGAAGATACATCTATGTACCCAACCACAGAGGTGTCTTCATATTGAGTACAAGGTGGCCCGGAATAGGGCGACACACAGCTCCCTCTTCTGAGGAAACTCAACCGCTCTTCGCTCGCAAGTCGTTGGCCATCGCTCCTGTAAATGCTCAAATGCTCCAGCTCGCGAAATTGCATGCCATGTCCTGATGCAAGCCTGGCTATGCAGACGAATGTACAGTCGTTTCAGTCTTCTAGACCTGCATACACACATAGTTGTCGGAGTATGCCAGGATCGATGTCCTTCTGAATCATTGCCCCGAGCAGACTTTCCTTACTTGGCATTACTCCCAAAGGAACGATCGTGGAGCCGTGCTCATCGGTTCTTCGGGCTTTTTGCACCAAGGTCTTCAGCACGGCCATGGCACGATTCGCGATAGCCCCGTAACCATTCGCATCAGCTTCTGGAGGGTGGTTGCGACTACTCGATTGTCTGGGAGCTGTTTGTGTGCTGCGATCCGCACTAAGCAATCCCACTAGCCGTAGTAGATTGCCAGCGAAGCCGTCATCTGACTCCAGCCAGAACCGAGCTAGAGGGTGGTCGGAGCTAGGCGCAAGGCTTGCCAGGATCTCTGCTGCTAACATACCTTGCAGGAGGTAAGGTTTCCGCGCCTCGATGATTGTCCTAGTGTGGTTCGAATTGCCAGGAATAGGAGAGATGGCTAATCCGAATGTCCTCGTCAACAATTCGTAAGGAGGGTTCGCATGACTGTCAGCTGCGAAGATGGCTTTGTAGTACATCCGGTTTGGTTCGTCACGAGCCAGGAGCTTAGCCAGGCTATCAACAGCAGAAGGCATGTATTTGTGGTGACCGGGCTTGTATCCGACGAACGAGACCTTGTTCGAAGAGCCTGCCGTGGGCTGAGGGGTGGGTGCAAATGCAAGAAGGAAGTGCAAGACACAACGCGCTTCTTCCTTCCCCGGCAGCTGAAGAGAGGTCGACAAATTGCTGAAGTAGATGACCACGTCCTTCATAAAGTCTAGCGTATTTCGATTCTGTCGCAAGAACATTTCTGTTGTGCCAAGGTAGCGAATGACGGTGCTGAGGAGTTTGACCACCTCCGCCGAGCCAAGAATATTAAAATTGGCTTCGAAGAAAGAGAAATTTCTCAGTATTGTCGTGATCGCTACGATCTTTTCGGAAGCTTTTTCCATGTCGTATAACAGGGTGCCGTACTCCACGTTGTCTTGCAATGCCTCGTTCTCGAAGCGGCATGATCGAACAAGCTCCTCGTACGACGTGAGAAACATCTCATCCGATACTTCGGTGGCATGTTCACTCAGGAAGTTGACTTGGTCTTGGGCGCAATCAATCAAAGTGTCGACAAGATCGTCACACTCGGCCAATTGGAGTGGCAAGCTGATCTCCATCGACAGTGTCACAAGAGTGTCGAGTGCTACTCGTGTCTCTGCATGCATGCCGGATTTGATGGCCATCGTCAAAGCGTGGATGTCGATCACTCCCAGCTCTCGAATTGTTGGTACAACCGGCTTGGACTCAATTATATGTTGTCCTATGATGAACATCTCTTCCACATTAATTGGCCCATGGAACCGGCTCGGCGGAAGTACTTCGGGTTTGAATGGGTCTTCTATTGGTTTTGATAAGGGTTTGCTGAAGTCTGGCTCAGGTTCTGTCATTTTGCTCGTGCTGGTTTGAGGTCTTTTTTGAGGAGTTGATGCCTGGGCCTGGGCTTGGGCCTGCAACGCAGCTAATTGTTGAGGATCAAACTGCCTGGACACGCTTGACCGATGCTGTGGCGTCGCAGAAGCGTCTTGCTGTGCTTGCGGAGTTGCAGGTTGAGCAAACCCATTTGTGGGAGGATGTTGTTGCGCTTGCTGTGAAATGGGTCCGGCAGCAGAGGCACTTCTCTGGTGGCCAGGATCTTGTGATTGGTCACGTACCGGTGACATTTGGTGTGAAGTTTGGCCTTGTATGGCGGCTTGCGCTGCCATCTTTTGCTTCTGTTGTGTCATTTGCCAAGCGGCTTCGTACGGCGCAAGGTTGTTCATCCAGTATGACTGAAACTCTTGCGCTGCTTGCTGTATCTGCGGAGAGGGAAAGCCGAACTGTTGTGCCAGTGCCCCCCATTGATTTAGCTTCGATATTCGCTGACTGCCACCCGACTTCACCACCGCAGCATATAATCGCAGAAGTGGGAGTTGCCGGCCACATATCACGGGGTTCAGATCAACTTGGCGCCCGCGCGCCGCCATGAATGACTGGAGTCCACGAACAAAGTCTTCAGGGTTGTTAGGCCTTGCCGCATTAAACGGGGTGGGTTGTTGCATCTGCGGGTTGGACCCCTGCTGCGCAGGATTGTTCGACATCCCATTCATCCCGCGAGCCTGTGCTTGGGCCTGCATCGAACGAGCTTGCGCCTGCAACTGCAGCTGATAGTTGCGCTGTGCAGCTGCCATGCCAGGATGCTGAGCGGCCATATTGACTTGGGCCATCCCCATTTGCGACATGCCGTTGCCCACATTTTGCGGGAACTGACTTTGATTGAACCCGGGAGCAAACACGCCATTGGGCATGAAGTTTTGGGCGTTATCATGGGGCGTCGCGACGCGACTTGCATGGTCTGGTGGAGCTGGAGAGGCATTGTGTGGAGAAAATGGACTAGGCGAGACGCGTTGATTGCCCTGAGATGGGTTGAAATGATTCAGTTGCGGCGATGGACTTGGATTGGAGGACGTTTGGAGGTGTGCTGCGAAAGGCGCAGGCGCAGTTGATATAGCGACGCCATTTGATTGAGCATTATAGCCGGGAAACGGACCCTGCGGTGTCTGCGATCTTGAACCAGGCAGCCCCCCAGGTGCCTGCCGTGGTGAGGAAAATCCATCCTCTCTTTGCCTTTTGGCAGGGACGACCGAGTTTGTTTGGTATACAGGATTGAAGGGAGAAGCTCGGCCGGCACCGTTGAGGAAGGCTTGATTTTGGAACTGGGCAGGATTCAAGAACATGCCTGTATCCATTGAACCTCCGAAAGCCGCATGATGGTTCGGATTCGAGGCGGCGTCAGGATGCCAGTTCATGTCCCTGGGTCATCATTGACTAGAGCAACAACAATCGTCAGCATCGACCTAAGCAACGCGCATGTGTATCTCAAGGGTGGACGGATCGGTGCCATGGTCAACGCGTTGCCAACAAGCACATTGACCAGCACGGATCGAGCCCGTCGCGATCGAGCATTGATGGCAGTGTTGGATGCGCAGTCGTGACGACCGGGCGCGTTGTCAACGGGATGTGAGGGCGGAGCGACGAAAATGATGTGATACCAGCAAGGTGAAACGGTCCAGCGACGATGACTCGCATAGGGTTACGTACCTGACTGTTTGAGCGGAAATCGACACGTAGGTATGCGCGGAATGGTCGAGATTGACGATTTTCCTGAGGGCGGTGCTGGGTGTCCTGAAAAGGTCTAGCCCGAGACAGCGCTGAGAAGGAGGTTAGCCATCGGTTAGGCAAAGCAACAAGGCTTGGAATGATGGGGAGCAGTCCCACTCCGGTCTATTGGACCGTGCGACACGATCTATATCGACTGTCTGATAAATAAAGACATGCGCTAGTGATGGATGGGCGGCCGAGGAGGGAAGGAATGATGATGTGTGGATGGTGAACCATGTGCTGCTGGCTTCAACTCCGGCTGCTGGCAAAGCGGCGGTGGAGGAACAACAAAACAAGGCCACTATCTCAGACGGGACCAGGGGGCCGTCTGGAAGAGGGGCAAATGAATTGAGAGAAAGGAGGAGGCTTACCACAAAGACGGAGCACCGATGTGATTAGATGGCGACGTGATTCTTGATACGTGGTGGTCCGCACAAGGAGAGACACAACCAGTGCACACGGCAAGCGGGGTGAAATGAGGATGAGACGAGTAGTACCAGCCAAAGCGAGCTGACAACAGGCACTCAATGAAACACAGAAATTGATAACCGGGATACGGTGAGCGACCAGCAGGTACCGTAAAGTTGCAGCCTAGAGAACTGGGAGGGAGAGTAGTGAACGTGAGTGCAGAAGGGCGGGAGCTTCGGCTGCCAGTCTTGCCAGTCCCACACGGTGACACGGCAAGGCGTTCGAAGGCGATGCTCTCCACCCGACACATGTGGTGATTGGCTCCTCGGGTCTCGTTAAGCTTGTCGAGGACTAGGAAAGGTAGCGTTTTCCTTGCCCGCCGGTGTCGATTGTGCACCTAGTGACCGCCCATATTGCGAGATGCCGAACTTGCGTCGAGTATTCGGTGCCTCTTCCGGGGATCTTTGGCATGCTTCCAGGTCATGCTTTCTGGCAGTCAAACTCATCATTGTGCCTAGGACCCCCATATCGACAATACGGGTTTCACAAGCGCAAAGCTGAATTTAGGGTCGCACCATGTCTTTTCCGGAATAGACCGGTTCCCCGACACGACCATCTTGGCCCTTGACGATTCCCTCCATACTGTCGACGATCTCGTCGCATTTCCAGATGAAAGTTTTCAGGGCAAATGTGTGTTAGGCCATGGTCCTCCCTGTGTTGATGTTCGTTCTTCGTGTGCTTGGTACATAGCGCTCCAGGCGGCCTGTCCGACGAGGAAAAGCAGGAATCTGGTTCGTTCAGTCGTCCATATCAGGCCTTGGATGCCAGAAAATCACCAACAGAATCCAGAGAAAGTGCTGTTAGAAGACTCATCCAGTATTGCGATAAATTGATGGCTGTTCTAGAGGATAAATTGATCAACCGTCTTACTGAAAAGAGTAGTTGCGACGCAAGTGTAGGGAACGGGGCAGAATGGCAGCGAGCGAAGATTCCAAAGCCAGAAATCCACGTCAGTTCTCAGGCCAAGTTGAATCTTTGCGAGAGCGAGAGAAGAAGTAAAGAGTTATTGAACGGCAGCAGAAACTCGGAGCTTACATAGGACGATAGTCCCTCATTTCCTCTGTACTCGACTTGGCTCAACCGACTGCTTAAGCACTCACTACGATCCGTCCTGATTGGCAGATCATGACTCTAGTTTTCTCGCTGAGCCCCCGTTCCTTCAAATCGTGTCACACGCCAAAGACAACCACAAGCGAACAGGGCGGCTTTTCATATTTCTGCCAGAACCAATGCAATCCAACTCATCCACTCGATCTGAATGGGTTAGGCACATATGCACTTCCTCTAGCTGCGTGGGCCGCTCCTGCTCTCGGTTATGGGCCGATCAACCAGAGAGGGACAACTTGTAATACAATAATGTGAGCGAGGCCAATGCTTTGCGGAGCCTTTACAATACCTGGAAGAAACCAGGGAATAGAAGTACCATTATGGAACACTACTGTGTCATATGAAACCAAATTAGTTGGCAATCTGCCAACAGGGTCCAAACGAGGTTGAATCCATTGCGTGGGATCTTCTTCGTTTTTCGTGGCTCTCCCAGACCTAACGAATCCAAAATGCCGGGATTATCTCCCCCAATGTTTGAGGGCGGGAGAGAGTGAACCACAGCAAAAGCAGCCTTCAGGTAGCGGGCTCACATCAGACCCTCTCCAAGTATTTCGGAGGGAAACTCTACGAGACCTCGAGGCCGTAAATGCCTGACTGTGCCGGAAGTTAAGGTGCTTTTGTCACTGAAGGAGGCCTCCAGCTTTGTCACTTCTCGGGGCGTTCCCTCAACCACATATCGCCATCATTGTACCACATTTGGGAAACTAGGCTGCTTACTAGCTGCTCAAGCATCCGAAGACGCAATAAGTACAATGCTTGCGAAGTGAAGGAGACTGGTTTTGGGGGCAAGTCTCTGGGTCTGATGAGAGAACAAGATGGCTGGAGTGTCAATTCCGCTGTTAAAAACAGTGTTAGCGGTTTATCCGTAAGCTAGACATAATCGGGGTTAGCGTCTGCATATTCACCACGGGTGCGCTGCGCGTGCTATGTTGCCTTCAAGCCTCTCAAGTTCTCTTTGAGATTCAGCATCAATCAATCGTGCCAGTCGTTTCGTCTTCCTAACTGCAACTACCCCGACCTACTTCTCAGCATAACCCTTTTGAGTCCTCGGCTTGGGAAATCTTCCACTTCCCGTGATACCGACTTTCCTAGCACCAACGATGGGTGACGTGCTGGTTGACAACCCTGTGAACATTGTTCCACCTCACAAGAAGCAGCCCATCTCAGACGCCATTCCCGAGATTGACTCGTTAGAAGGGGCCGGCGCAGATGCGAATGACGACTATGCGACCTTGAAGAGGCTGCAAAGACACTTGGAGTACGGTTTCCTCAATTGGTTTGCGGGACATCTCAGCTCACAGTGACAGGTACATCAAGCTGCAAGAGGAGTATATCAAAGATGAACAGAGGTAAGCAGAAGGAACACATCAGGTCTTTCTGATCAGGACTAATGTGCATACTAGATCTTTGAAGCGTGAGCTTGTCCGGGCACAAGAAGAGATCAAGCGAATACAGAGCGTTCCGCTGGTCATAGGCCAATTCATGGAAGCAATTGATCAGAAGTGAGCACCCACACGAGAGCTCGGCAGTACCAATGTTAACGAGTCTCCCTAGCACTGGCATTGTACAATCCTCCACAGGCTCCAACTATGTTGTCCGCATCCTGTCCACCCTCGACCGTGAAAAGCTCAAACCGTCTTCGTCAGTCGCCCTCCACCGCCACTCCAACTCTCTCGTCGATATCCTCCCGCCCGAGGCGGACTCGTCTATTGCTATGCTTGGCCAGGACGAGAAGCCGGATGTCACCTACGCAGATGTTGGCGGTCTGGACATGCAAAAGCAGGAAATCCGGGAAGCTGTCGAACTACCCCTGACTCATTTCGACCTCTATAAGCAAATCGGCATCGATCCGCCGCGCGGTGTCCTACTGTATGGGCCGCCAGGTACTGGAAAGACAATGCTGGTCAAGGCCGTGGCCAACAGCACGACCGCCAGCTTTATTAGAGTTGTTGGGTCGGAATTCGTCCAGAAATACTTGGGTGAAGGTCCTCGCATGGTTCGAGATGTCTTCCGAATGGCTCGAGAGAACTCGCCTGCCATCATTTTCATCGACGAAATCGATGCGATTGCAACAAAGCGATTCGATGCGCAGACTGGAGCCGACAGGGAGGTGCAACGTATTCTTTTGGAGTTGCTAAACCAGATGGATGGATTCGACCAAACGAGCAACGTCAAAGTCATCATGGCCACGAATCGAGCAGACACCCTCGACCCGGCCCTATTGCGACCTGGACGGCTCGACCGAAAGATCGAATTCCCCTCACTGCGAGATCGCCGAGAACGACGATTGATTTTCAGCACGATTGCTAGCAAGATGTCTCTCTCCCCCGAGGTGGACTTGGACTCACTGATTGTGCGCAATGATCCATTATCAGGGGCCATCATCGCAGCCATCATGCAAGAAGCGGGTCTTCGAGCCGTAAGGAAGAACAGATACAACATTATCCAGGCAGATCTAGAGGATGCCTATTCGAGTCAAGTCAAGGGAGCGCAAGAAGCCGACAAATTCGACTTCTACAAGTAATTGTTTCAATAATACGGCAAGGGATCAACGATGATCTTGGACCATCGTTGCAAAGATTGGGAGCATTGCATGGCACGGTACCTGGATCACAGGCGGGAATCAAAGTTCGGTAAGAGGCAAGTGTACAAGCAGCTTTAGAATTCGAACTTCTGCGGGGGAGTTTTTGATGCTGCCTAAGAGGACTTTCTTGGGCGAAGGAGCAACCTGAAAACGGTAGCTCTTCACCTGATGGAAATCGGATAGACACTGGCAGTGATACCAAGCAAAAATGTTCCACAGCTTGCAAATGCGATTGTGCATCCGGAACAGCGGCAGGACCTCATATCCGAAACTCGATACCCACGTTCTTTACACCATGTGGCAGTCGTGGGATGTATCCTCGGTATTTAGACCATATTACTAATGCGGACAGTCTTCGGAGGGGAGTGCAGTCTTAGTATTATTTGGAGCCGATAGCTGCGGACTCTGGCAAAGACGAATCATGCCCACCGTTGTACTCGTGTTGCTGACCAGGAGTTCCACGCAGTTGTGACACACAGAATAGAATTGACCTGCTCGCGCCTGGAAACAACAATGTTGCAGGTATTGCAGGAAGTACAACATCTGTTTGAGACAGGAGAACAGCCTGGACAGATTATTGGTATATGCACAGACGGCTTCATGCAGAGCGAAGCGTGCGTGGTTGGATAGGAAGAAATCTTGACATGCTGAGACAAGGAAGGCGCATATTTTTGCATCGGGATGACGTGAGGATAGCGACAAAGAGATAGACCGGCCCCATCAATCTCATCTCACTCCTTCTTCGGCCAGCTGGAGGAACATCGATACTCGTACGGAGTACTTCGTGCAGTCTTCTTTTTGTCCTTTTCACCCTGATGTCATTGATCTTTGTTCTCGAGTCCCTCCTGCAGACCAGATTTCTCCTCCATACCAGTTCCCCTGTAGAACAGCCACCAGTACCACCACTGTGGTTGAATGCTGCAGCAAGAAACCTTGCAAACTTCAATTATTAATTGTACTTTTACCAAATTGATCGATCGTCGATCACGGGACTCAACCAGCCCTCCTTTTCATTTGTTTTTCTTCACCTTTCTGTTGCTGTGCGGTGCTGTAGCGTCGGCAGAGATTTCCAGAACGGCGCACACGTCATCACCAAAGTGGCTTCTTCTTGCTCCTCCCGCCTTCGATTGCCTCCGTATCGCGAATCTTGAAAGTTTTCAAGCAGCACAGCGAGTCTCTTTCGGCGCAGAGAATTGTGATCTTGAGGGGTCACTGAAGTAGAAGCCTATTATTGACATTGTTTTGGTAAGTACTGCCACATAGTTCTGGAAATCGTGGCAGGCTCTGAGCCCGGAGTCATATTCCGCCTGAGGTTTGGGGGTGGGCGGATCGATATGAGTGGCGATTGAAGGTGATTTCCTGGACGCTGATGGGCTCGATATGCCGAGTCTAAAGCTGATAGATCTTGATTCGCAGACTGGGAAACAACCTCCACATTTCCTGCCGCACGGACGAAGGCAACCCTCCTCCTCAAGCCTGCAGTCTTCGCCCGACCCTGCCTCCAAATAAAAGCGCCTTTCCCAGCTTTTGTCGACGTCACTTCTGCAACGGCTGACGTTGTTTCCTCCCTCTACGTATTGCTTCATCACTCCCGACAATATGGCGAGTGCCGCAGTCGCAACTCAACCATCGCAACAACACCTTGGGGCTGGCCCAACTTCTCGCACCTCGTCGCCTATGGACAATAAGAAAGCCACATTGAAGCAAGAAGGTTAGTGCACCTTGCCGCCCCTTTTGATAAAATTTCTACCACTCTTCCAACACCATCAAGGCCATCAACCGCCATCCACGATTGGCTTAAAGCTTCGACCATGCGCACGGTCGCGCACTCTATAATACATTACTGACAAGGAATTTCATTTTGTAGCTGCCAAATCCTCACCACTACAGAACAAGTCGTCGCTTCCAGGTACGCGTCGCCGCCCGCCTCAAATCATCGAGTTCATCACTGACGCGACAAACAGACACCCATTCATCATCGCTGGCAGAGGAAATCAAGCCTGTCGTTCAAGTATCCGAACCTCTCGCACCGCCGCCGCGACCTGCGCCCACCACTCAAACAGAGACACCCGATTATTTCTCGGCACTGCACAACAACGGTAGTGGCATTGGACAAGAATTCAATCCCTTTGAACAATCATTCGGAGCCCCCTCGACAGAGACACCTGGCAAGAACTTGCTGCCTCCTGTCGCGTCGCTTACATCACCGGCAATTCCTGGCACCAGCTCAACTGGTGGTTACGGTTGGCAGAGCTCGCTGCGATCCGGGCCATTGAGCCCTGCTATGTTGGCTGGTCCACAACAAGGTGATTACTTTGACAGTATCGGCCGTGGATTTCCCACACCCAACGAATCTTCTCTGAGGTCTGGCTTGACTCCTGGCGGTGGCGGGTCTATGTTCCCGGCCCCCAGCCCTAATTCTCAAGCACTCTTCAACTCCCTACAGAGTGGTGGTGCAACCCCTGGTACTCTAGACTTCCATCGCACGGCTATGAACGCTGCTGCCAGGAACAAGAACAACCAATTCGCCAACACTTCCAACCCACAAGATAATTCAAACAACAACATGGACGCCGCACACGACGCCACTGATGCTGCTAATGGTTTGTTCATGCTGGCTAAAGGTGGCCAAGCCAACAACCAACTCGCCGTTCCGAATCAGATGTCGGGTGCGAATGGACAAGACCAAAAGCGAAATAGCTCCGATGCAGGTGAGAGTCCAGAGAGCCACGAGGAGACAAAGCCAGCCACACGTGGTGGCCGTGGCAAGAAGAATGCCGTGAAGGCCGAGCCTGCAAATAACCGCAGAAAGTCGGAAGCCAGTGCTAAAGGCAGCAACAAGCGATCAAAGGGCAACTCCGGAGCGCCCATGGTCGACCCAGCCCTGGATCCCCAAGACGACGATGACGACAGCGAAGATGCTGACGATATGGACAAACAACCCACACATCACCCCAATGGCAAGAAGATGACAGACGAAGAGAAGCGAAGAAACTTCCTCGAGCGCAATCGGTACGTCAAGTTCACCCTGTCTTCCTGAGTCCTTTTACTAAATGATGTCATAGTGTTGCTGCTTTGAAGTGTCGTCAGAGAAAGAAGCAATGGCTGGCTAACCTCCAGGCCAAAGTGGAAATGTACTCAGCCGAGAACGACAGCCTCAACACACAAGTCGCTCAACTTCATGACGAGATCCGGAACCTTCGCACTCTGCTCATGGGCCACAAGGACTGTCCCGTCGGTCATGCCCAAGGTGTTGGCCAATTCTTGAATGGTATGCAAGATCCAAATGGATTTGGGAACCAACACGTCAACCCGTACGGCATGGGAATGCCCAACGGCGCTCAGATGCAAGCTGGCATGCAACGAAGTTGAAGCTCCAACAAAGTCTGCACCTCACTGGGCTCGACGTATCAACTTCAATCGCACCGGCTTTAATATTCTTTGCCATGAACATTCACCCCTTCTACCTAGTGCAATGCTTTGTATTGGTGGACTAGAGACCTCATCATCTCTGCTTTTCGAAAAGACCGGCCATCATAAAACAGGCTGGACTTTTGACGAATTTTGCAGCATCACGTCGTTGATGCGTTTGCTTTTGTACATAAACATTCGGGAGTATGAGTGGGGGGTTTTTGTACAGCACCAAAGGGAGAAAGGCACGGACGGGTTTTCAAAAACTTGGTGCGGTCCTGAAGTGCTTTGATCATCTTCTTCCCCCAATGGCTCACGCGTTATGCGAGAATACACATGAGCTATGCCCTGGAGGATGGATGACATGAACCTGGGCCTCGCTGTGCATTGCTTGCTGGCTGGCTGGAAACACGTCGACGCGGCGTTCTGAGGATTGCATGTTCTCACGGTCACATTTCTTAATGGCAATAGAGATACGACGCGCAGCTATCAGATGAACGGAAACAGTGCACGTCAATATCACTGCTGATCTGCATACATAGCTGTGACGTGTGTAGTCAAGAAATGAAGAGACCTTAATACTTCACCCGCTCTTTCTATATCCTTGTCAGAGTGACCTGCTCGCTTTTGTCTCTCTTTCTCACCTGGCATGATGCGAAGAGTTGTGTAAGCTCTTGACTTGCGTGTTGCATGGGGCCAGTGCGCTCAGTAATGTCAGCGTAGGTCTCATAGGTACCGTTGTGAAAGATTTATGAGGTGTCGACCGTGTCTTATTTGCCAATGCACCTACATGGCTGTCTTGTAGGTGTCGTTGCTTCAATGGACGCTACAATCTATCCACCGCCCTTTCACCCTTGGGCCAATCTAGAAGTTCGACTCGCTGAGTCGATGAGCTGGTACTGTAGTCCTATGAACGAGTCTCCCAACCGATCTTTGCCTGATTTCTGATTCTCGATCGAGGAGTTCATGCCCGCACTCGAGACTCGGACCAACCTCACCCCATTCTTTATCATCACTTCTTACCATGTTCACTTACTGCACAGGTCTGTTCTGAGCGGAACACTTTGAAGTGCTTTGATTCCTGTGTCGAGAGACAGGGAGTTTGATCTGTCGAGATAGGCTTTTGCTCTGATAGAAGGCAGGGATCAAGTTCTTTCCTCACGCGGGAGAGTGGGTTTAAAGCAAGCACGTCCTTGGCATCTTCAGCAGACCTGCACTATCGCTTCTAACAGAGGGATACCATCTCGCAGGTGGTGAAGCAGGCATGCGCGGCGACACAGGCACTTGCATTATGTCTCCTCGATTTCAGGACACTGGGTGATGTCAAGCCTTTTCCACCATGTCGAGTTGCTGTTGGTGCAACGTGCCACATAGACAAGGTTGAAATGGGTCTCCGTGTGGATGCCAATGCCTATGCCAACGCCAAAAACTCTCTTTGAAGATCTCAAGTCCTTGGGAACGATCTGGGACGCAACGGCGGAAATCTATCTCCCCAAGAGACCACGCCCAACAACCATGATTTCTTCAATCAGTCTTTGTACCGTCTCTCTAGAGGTCGATATATTGACAACCACACGAAAGAACGAGCCTTTGGCGACTTCGTGACTCAAGGCAGGAGCATAGTCGACCATGAAGCCCCGAGAAATCAGTGACTGCGCAATGCGGCTCGTGATGATCGAATTGCGCTTGCCCACCTTCTCGGCCATGCTTTGCGAGTGTGCACCGTTGCTGCCATTCGCAGAAGTGGCGTCTAAGGAATGGACCATCTTTCTCCCGGGCGCAAAATAGAAGCAGACCTGCAGACAAGGTGGTGGGTTTGTGCTTACAAGCAGCAGATCCGGATTCCTGTCGACCAAGTCCGCGAAATAGCAAGCTGTTGAGTACGCATTCTCAATCTTAGATGCGTATCCAAGTGTTCCATAGTACTGCCAGGAGAGGAAGAGCTTCAGGCTATCACCTCTTCGTCCGCACTGAAGAGTGAGATCTGCGAGGTCGTCCGGAGGGGTCCAGTCATCTTCATCATCGGCGTGCGCTTCATGATGGCTGTTGGTTGTGCCATTCCCGTATTCTGCAGAGTCTTCGACATCTTCCTCCTCCCCAGCCTTGTCGTGAAACAAATAGCCTGCCCGCAGAGTGTTCGCCAGATTCGCATTCTTCAAATCCTTGAGCAGGAGGAAGCTGCAGGTGACTGGTACGCCCATCATTTTGTGTGGGTTGACGGCGATACTGTCCGCCAGCTCACACCCTTTCAGTGCGCGGGTTTTGAGGGTATCAGAAAAGACGAAACTGCCGCCCCAAGCGCCGTCGATGTGCATCCATAATCCATGCCTCCTGGCTACTTCCGCGATAGCCGCAAAAGGGTCGAAAGAGCCCAAGACGGTCGTGCCAGCAGTGCTGTTGACGTAGAACGGTGCCTTGCCCAGAGCCTTTTCTCGCACGATCAGCGCTTCCAGAGCTTCAGGGTCCATTTCGCCAGTTACCGGGTGAACTGGCACGGAAACCACACTTTCACTACCAAAGCCACACTGTTGAGCTGCTTTCTCAATACTGTAATGTCCGTGTTCGGAAGTAAACATGACAAGCTGTCGACCGCCGGCGTTGTTTCCTAATCGCTTTGTCTCTGGAAACAGTGTGTTTCGTGCAATCACTATACTAGTCATGTTGCTCGCGCTACCGCCTTGAACGTTGATGCCTCCAGCTCGTGGACCAGTGAAACCGAACATGTTGGCAAGTGCTTTCGTGACATGTGTCTCGATCAGTGAAAGAACCGGTGAAACTTGGTAGACATGTACGTTCGTATTCAGGACGGCGAGGATCAGCTCAGCTGCTATACCAGGGGGTAGAGGCGCAGCATAGAGCTTGTCGAGAAATCCTGGCGCGGAAGGGTTGACGCTGTATTTCAGGATTGATGACAGTGAATCGTTGAGGCCGGCCTGACCGGATCCTGTACCTGGCAAGGAAAGCGTGCCATTGGAGGTGAGTATAGCACGCAAGGCTTTGGGAGGATGCAAATCCACGAGTGACGATGTTGAAACTTCTCGGTGGCTTTGGTGTGCTTTGCGCTCGGTATCAGATTGTTGAACGAAAGGAATGAGCTGTGCCAAGATCGAGTTCAACAAGCTCCGCAGCTCATCTGCTCGTGAAGAGGAACCGTCTTCAGCGTCGGTGGTCTTCATGCCATTGGACTTGCCCATCTCGTGGCCGTTCGTCAGCCCATTTGCACTGTCTTCGAACCGGTGGTCTGCCATGATATCAATAGTATGTACAGTGAACACAAGATCGCGATGCTCGGAATTCAAGGACTGGAGGAAAGAGTGAGCCCAGTCCAGGATCTATGGTAAAATGAAAGAAAACTTGAGATATATTTTCTACAAAGTCGTACGCCAGGAGCATTAGGACAGGCCAGGAGGCGAATGGTAATCTGGTGGCTCGGAAGGAATAAAAATCTTCGTGTTGGCACGTTGATGCGTGCTTCTCCGAATGACGCAATTCCCAGAGGCAAGGCTGAGGATTGAGGATAGGGGTCGGCTTGGAGGATCCCATATGGTCAGTATCCCACTTTCCTGCTCTATGCGTTTGTAGAAATAGCTGCATTTGCACCGGTCGCAGGATTGCGCTTTCTGTTCGTGCTGTGGGACTTCTTTTGTGCATGTCTTTCTCTTGCAAGCTCAATCGCCGATTTCTGCTTCTCTCCTGTTGGTGCATTCTGCTGCGGCCCACCCTGGGGTTGATCACGCTCCTGCCCTTTAGCCAGAGCTTGCCATTCGCCAGGTCGTCGGCTGTAAATATCCATTGCCCAGTTCTTCCACACATTCCGGCCGAACGGCGAATCACGGAGTTGGCTTTCGTTGTTGGCAAGGTCTCTGGCCAGTCGCTGTTTCATGAAGTGTAGTCCATCCGTTGCTGACCATAAAGCGTCCGAGACATACGAGCCGGTGAGGTCCTGAGCCAGTGTGGCGATCTGATCATAAAACCGAGGAACGAAGTGGCGCCGAAATTGTATGTTGAATTCGGTGGGTGAAAGAGCTGTCTGGACAACCCTCGAAGACGCGGAGTCCTGACACATTGCAGTCAGAGTGCTAACGTCAACGGCCAGCAGGCTGTCTTGCACAAGGTTACAGATATCTGACGTCTGCAAGATTGCTTGAGCCAAAAGCGAACCATGCACATCCGTCTTATGAGCCGACTTGGCCGACTTCTCGCTCTCTGAGCCCTTTTTCTGAGTTTTGTCTTGTACTCCGTTCCGTTTGAAGTCGAGCAAGGCCGACAGGAAGTCTATGTCGTCTTTTGTATATTCCGATCTGATGACATCCGCAACATCCTGGAGGTCTACACCTCGTATGGCACATCGTTCGATGAGGACTTTGATCAGTCCCGTCCTCCGTCGAGATACTAAGATAGGCAGCCCAGGCACGATCAGCTCCTTTGCTTCGGCAAGATCATCTTTGCCCAAGCGCTCCAGGATTCTGATTGCGACATAGCTTGCAGTATCGTTCTTTGACATACTGCGGAGCCTTGACTTCAATACGTTCTTGTAGAGCTTCTTGAACTGTTTGCCTGGCATCTGCTTAACAAGAGTCTCGACGAGATGTGAGCCGGTTGGGTCGTAAATCAGTCCAGCGATAAATTTGGCACTTTCCGAGTCCTCTTCAAGTTCTGGATCTGGCAGCAGCTTGTGGAACACGGAGTTCTCATCTGATAGCTTGATTTTACCAGAAGCCGAAAGTTCCAGCTGAATCAGTAACTGCAGGACGGGGTTGCCGGTCGGATGTGTTGCGAGGGCTCGGAGGTAAGTCGTGTCCAAAGTTGAGACGCCGCTTCTGATGAGTCTGTCCAGCGACGTACGAAAAGACTTTGGAACTGCGCGTCTGTTTTCGGGAAGTTCTGACTCTTTGCTAGCAGGAGCGTCCAGCTTCTCCTTCTTCTTGCTTGCAAGCATTGCCTTCACGATATCGTCGTCCAGTGACTCGCCAGATAGGATGAGAAACAGTACCCGAACAATATGTGAGGCGAATCTCTCTGTGAGTAGAAAGCCCATATTCGGCTCAAGTTCCTCTGCGGCTTGAAGGAAAAGGTTCTCCATCGAAGCGAGATCGTCGTTCGTGGAGGCATTCTTATTATGCTCTTTTTCCACATGCTTTGCGGCTTGCAGGAACAACATCTCACAGCAATGGCTGCCAAAGCGGTGTTGCACAAGATAGCTCAGATTTCCGAGAAATTTGCTGAAGAGGCGTCGGAGCTGTTCTGGCGTTGACAGCATGATGATCTTCTCCAGATAACGTGAACATGACTGACTTGATGCGACCTTCAGTTCCTTCCCTTCCGTTTCTCGATGTACTGCCTCAATGAAAGTCGCGCGGTCTTCGGCAGACTCGAAATCATTGGCTACGATTTTGTTGTTGACATTTGCGTAATATTCTTGTTCTTGAGGTTCGAGCAAGCCGTGAAATTGAGTTTCCTCTTGTAGCTCGTGGGCACCCTCTGGTTGTGCGATGTCGAAGCCGATGAAGTCATCACCGGCGTCACCACTGACTTCTAATGCGTTTCCGTTATCAGCGGTATGGTCAGTTTTGAGTCGCTTTGTCGACCGCTGATGATGGTCAGTTGTCTTCGCTTTTCTTTCTTTGTGCTCCTGGCGCCTGCCGCGCTTCTTGACTTCGCGGGGCATCTTGCACTGTTGAAAGCTTTTACTGGTCTTTTCATAGCACCGCAGTGCTTCGTTCACAATGATCTCGGACGTTGGAGGTCAAGTGCAAGTCGGAGTCAAGTGGCACAAGAAAATATTCCGCGGTTCCGCCAATGAGAAGCAGCGGACCAAGCGGCCAGTGGAAAGTGGATTTCAAGTGACAAGGCTGCATCGCAGCCTTACATGATGCATTGACGAAAAGCACATCCCGACTGGAGACTTATTGTACCTTCAGTGATTTCTGTACCGAGCTTGTGAGTGCGCAAGCACTCACTTAGATTAATTCTTTGGTACAAATCTTGCTCAACTTTTTGTGCCGCGAGCCCTACCATTTGTATAATGTTAGCACTGACACCTCCTGCTCTGTGGTTCAAGCTGACATGATACTTGAAATCATGGAAGAAACTGGCCCACGAAAAGAAGGGAGTCAGTTCTTCTCGCTTTGTGTGATCTCGCTGCACGGTGACCACATTTCCCGTTCCTCTCGCCGCCTGATCTGCCTCATACGCAACCACAGCCAGGCTAATGGCAAAACCACTAGTCCTCAATGTGCTTGCTCTATCCCCATAGTTTTGGTAGGATCCAATGTCGTGGCATGAGCCGTCAATTCCGCCCATTTGAGGCCTCGTGTTCTGTGGCGGACAAGAGCACGAGAGTCCAGAATCCACCGTGCTTGGGTGCAATGACCAGGGACTTTTCGCGAATAGCGTGACCGTTTCTTCTGTCCATCTCGGACAACAAGGGATTCGGAGCGAGCACACCGCCAGGCGTTGATTTCCTAGGCAACTTCTTTCACAGATTGCAACTCTTTCAGCCGGCTCCCTGCTCCTGTGCGGCCAGCTGGATCTTCTGTTGCAATTGCATCAACTCGACTCTCTTTTTTTCACTGCCTTCTTGCAAGCCCTTGATCCTTGTCTCAGTTCTGTTTATCTCTTTGCCAATAAAATCCAATCGTCCATCGACCGTGGTGACCGCCTCGGTCTTGTCTTGCTTCAGGAGAACCGGGCCGACAAGCCTATAGATACCGGCATCGTCGGCGAGCGAGGAGAATTCATTTTGAACGGCTTTGTTCTCTTGCTGTTGAGCTTCCAGCTTTTGGCGTGCTTCGACTGCAGACTGTAGGTCTGCCACCGAATATTAGTCGCATTCGCCAAAGCCTGACTCGAGCACTTACCTTCCTGGACCTTTTGAAGCGCCTCCGACAACGTCTGCAGTTTATTTCTGTCGTCTTCCATGACACGAAAGTGGATGGGAGATGTGTAGAAGATTTGTAACCGAATTGCAAGAGCCTGGAAGGGGAAAGAGCCTTAGCGCGGAGGGAATTCGCGGGGCAAATGCCGGCGCTCCAGATCGCCTTCATCCCACCTTTACTGTGCTCATCCTCAGATTCGGTTACGGGCCAGATCAAAACATCCACAACTGCTTGTCTACCTGCACTGAGTAGTTGCACATTACTCTTACAGTCGACCAGCGCTCGTTGCCCACAGAAGTCGCCTGAAACACAAACCTCTTCGAACCGCGACGCTTGTTACCTGCATCAAAGCCAGATTATCTCTTCTCAATCAGCCTCCATAGTATACCTCTTGTTCGTGATCTCGGCGGAACGAGGTTGCATCGGCCAGCATGTCTAATAGCGACTTCCTCGGCCGGGCAATCGACACTGTCAAGAAAGCTATTGAGCTCGACACCGCAGGCTCCTACGATGATGCCTACAAGCAATACTATGCCGCCCTAGAACTCTTCATGCTCGCTATCAAATGGGAGAAGAACGCAAAATCAAAAGAGATGATCCGCGCAAAGGCAGCGGAGTACATGGACAGGGCCGAAAAGCTGAAAACACACATCCAAGCGAATGATGCCAGTAATCGCAAGAAGCCGGCCGCGATGGGTAACAACGGGAAGGCCGTCAACGGTGCGGGTAAAGGAGAAGCTGGCGAAAAGGATGAAGAGGATGCCGATGCGAAGAAGCTGAGAGGTCAATTGACAGGCGCTATCTTGACAGACAAACCCAATGTGAAATGGGAAGACGTGGCCGGTCTCGAAGGTGCAAAGGAGGCTTTGAAAGAGGCCGTGATCTTACCCATAAAGTTCCCGCATCTATTTCAGGGAAAGAGACAACCTTGGAAGGGGATATTATTATACGGTCCTCCGGGGACAGGTAAATCATACCTCGCCAAGGCAGTGGCAACAGAAGCGAACAGCACATTCTTCAGCGTCAGCTCTTCGGACTTGGTGAGTAAGTGGATGGGCGAGTCGGAACGGTTAGTGAAACAGCTTTTCAATATGGCACGAGAGAACAAGCCGGCGATCATCTTTATCGACGAAGTCGACGCACTATGCGGTCCCAGAGGAGAAGGCGAATCCGAGGCGTCACGGCGTATCAAGACCGAGTTGCTTGTCCAGATGGATGGCGTTGGAAAAGACTCGAAAGGCGTACTTATCCTCGGCGCAACAAATATCCCCTGGCAACTCGATGCTGCCATTCGCCGACGATTTCAGAGACGTGTTCATATCTCATTACCCGATAAGCCGGCACGAATGCGCATGTTTGAGCTTGCAGTGGGTGACACCAAATGTGAAATGAGCCCAGATGATTACAAGAATCTGGCGGATATGTCAGAGGGTTATTCGGGGAGTGATATCAGCATTGCGGTGCAGGATGCATTGATGCAGCCCGTACGGAAAATCCAGATGGCAACACATTATAAGAAGGTAAGCTGCCCTCATCCAGCGTCTTCTCCTTGCAATTGTGACGATCAGCTGCTGACGAGATTGCTTAGGTAACGGTCGAAGGCGAAGAAAAATTGACTCCTTGCTCGCCAGGCGATGCCGGAGCCACAGAAATGACATGGATGGAAGTTGAATCGGACAAGCTGCTCGAACCTCCGCTAGTAGTCAAAGACTTCATTCGCGCAATCAAAGGTTCGAGGCCGACTGTTTCTGGCGACGATCTGAAGAAGAACTCGGAGTGGACAGCAGAATTTGGTAGCGAGGGCGCATAGTCTCAGCTGGGTCAACGACGCTACAACGGCTCGAGTTGACGGCGCACAACGATGATGTGTCAATATCTGTTGATTTCCCTCCAAGCTGAAAGAAGGTGTTATGAGGCTTGAGCAATGGCGTTACAGGCATTGGGACGATAACTGCGGGGCAATCGGAAGTTGACTTCAAGAACAAGTATTCACCTCGAGCAAATGCATATTTGGTCCTACTCAAGCGGCAGCAATTTTGTGCATGTGTAAAGAGCAATTCTTTTCTCCCAAGAACTGCGCAAGCTCAAAGCGTGCAAATTGCTACTACATTTTGACAATGTGCCTCCCGTGTTACTCAGGAATAATGAAACGGCTTGCAAGCCGGCCTCGACCTTACTCGCCCGCGGCTTGTGGGCGACAGAATAAACCGCCGGTTAGACCCCCGCACAGCGCTAGAACACCGGCTGTTCGTTGAGTCACCCGCGAGCGCGGCTTGGTGGCGCCAACGCGCAGTAGCCCTCTCTTCGTTGGGGGCTGACTGGAGGCATGTTTCAACCTCGACTTTTCTGCATGTCGACCTTCCTCTAACAACAACGAACCCTACACCCTCTGCATAGGCACAGCACATTTTAAACTGACTGACTCCTCTTCCTCATAGCTCTCTGATGCATCGAAGGCTGTGCCGATCTGCCTTGCAACCGTTGCCGTACGCTAGGCTACCTACTCTTGGTAGAAAAAGCAAAGACTTTTTTACGCCCAGCCTGACCGAGCATGATGCACAGAACCTGCTCAGCCTCCTGGAACTAGGCTGTCCTATGCCATTCATGCCTCTTTCTCTCAGGCTCAGATGCACATAAAGAGTCGGGCTCTCCACCACTTGCGACGCAGTATGCATCTCTCATCCAACCACTTGCCAGCTTGACCATTCGTCCTACATTGCAACTGCTTGTCATACTGCCTCTTCGTTGTTACTATAGCTTCTCAATGGCTCCTTTGATACCCACTCGATCGAGTGGTTCACCAACGACCGCTCTGCCTCTTCAGAGTCCTGATACACAGCTCGCTGGGCTCAATCGCGGTGACTCTGACTCTGACCCAATGGGTTTGCACAAAATGAACACAGAACTCCAGAAGCATTTTGACCACCGAATGCAGAGCCTCGCTAAGGAACGGGGTCATACGGCAGTCAGTGTATTGATGCTCCAGTGGAAGCCTGAGGGAGAAGGGTTCATGGACACCACAAAAGAAGTCAGTTCCGCAAACCTCCATCTACCAATTACTAACAGTACGAAAAGGTTGCCGAATTACGAAAAGTATTTGAGGACTCCTATCATTTCAAGGTGTATGAGGAATCTCTCCACACCGGAAAGAGGGCTGATCATCAGGTGGCTCTGCACCTGGCCAAATTCGTTCATGACGAAGACGTCGAGAACAGTTTACTGATTGTTTACTACGCCGGTCACGGGTGGCCGGAGGGTGGCAAGCTGTATCTACAGGGGTATGCTCTTTGCGACCTCATCATGTCGATTACTAAGTTCGTTAGTGGCAATATTCCCAACCGGAAGGAGGAAGTCTCAAGAGTCCTCTGGGAGGAAGTGGAAACATCCCTCGAGCGAGCAGCAGCAGATTTGCTGGTGATTTTCGACTGTTGCTACGCCGGTTTGCTTGCCAACGACGAGCTTAGGGCAGCACCCCCACGTAAGATCTTCGAATATGTCGGCGCCACTACCGGACGTAGGACTGCTCGAGGACCCGGCAAAAGTTCCTTCACCACAGCAATGATATGGGCTCTGCGAGAGCTGTCCGCCGAAGAAAATGGCTTCAAAATAACACAGCTTTTGACCAAGATCAGAAAAGCCCCAGACTTTAGCAAGACCTGTCAAGAGCCTGTATGGTCACCCAGGGGGAGGAATTCAGCCTTGTACATGCTCAAACTTCGTCCGCTATCGTCGGCAGAGCCGGAGCAGCAAGACAGCAGTTTCGCAGAGGTCCAAGCTTTGGAGGATGTACAACCGGTCTATCTGCAATTGCAACTTGTTTTCGACAAAAGTCTCGACGAGGAGCACATTTCTTCCCTTACTGAATGCTTGAAGGCTGCAAAAAAGAGTTATGGTCTACCATTGAAGGGTGTCCGTTGGAAAGGGTTGACCAATGAAAATGTGCGACCTCGTATGAGGGATGTTGTTCTCGAGGTACAAGAGCGCCTGCGGCGAAGTCACAGTTCCTTTACGACCTCACCCGACGCTGACAAGCATCAGCTAAAATCAGAGGACAGTGATGAGCAGGATCAGAGACCATTGAAGCGGAAACGCATGGACACGAGCTCCTGATGAAGCTCGTAGGTTGCCTCGAGGGGCACCGACATATCGACCCCGGGGCGTACTGGCGCACTGGGAATCTCGAGGCCCGCTCATCGTCTATACATGGCCCCAGTTTTTATGAGAAGGCTCCTTCTCCGCACTGCATTCCGACGACTGGTGTTTTGTGATCACGGCCTATCTGCCGAGAGACATGTTCTGGGCCATCACGCTTCTTTTTTCGTCACTATGCGATTCACTGGAGTTGTGGTAGACAGAACTGAAGATTGAGCACAAAAAGATCACATACCCGTTATGGAGGGATGGCCAATGGAAGAGCACAGAATATTGGAAAACGAGTTGGAAAGAGTCTATGACGAATAAACCCCGGATTGCCCAGTCTCCAGCTGGCCCACTAGACGCAGCAACTCCTCACGACCACACCCAGCCACGAAAGGGCCTCTAGAATGATCCCTGTTCTTGCAGAATTGGAGATACATGGCATACTGGGGCTGTTCTGCCTCCAAAGTTGAGCCTCTTCAGCCGAGCCACCACCATTGCTATGACCAGGGTTTCAGATATCTTCCAATAAAGTATAAATGGACGCATTCGGCCCCCTCCCTCCGGTCAAGGCGTACTCGGAGGACGCCTTGTCGCGCACAGCACAATCTTGATTTCACGAATACTCAACACGATGGCAGAAGTAGGTTGCGCGCTCAGGTAACACGAGTCGGCTGATTAACATCTAGGCCCGTGTAGGAGCGGACGCCCGAACGTTCCCACTTCACCGGGAAAAAGAACTTCACACGAGTAGGTCAAACACCAGTGATCTTCGTGCATTGCTTCATGAGCCTGATCTCTGCGCCTTACTCAGCCTAAAAAACTGTACTACGTGAAGGACACAGTCTGGTATAAGAGCGAGACACATGAAGTCCTCTCAGTGACGGAGAAGACTAACACTTGGAGCTACCGTTTGAGAAAGAAAGGCACAGACACCGAGAAGACTGTCGACCAGGAGGATATCGACGAGATCTGCAGCGAAGGAGAAAATCATCCGCAGTGAAGATAGAGACAGAGCTGCTATCCGCACACCCAGAGCTGATTTCAAACGCATGTACGATCTTGAGCCCTGCTTTGTTGCAGCACGGGCGCTTTGACAAGGGTGGAATGAGGAATTGGTTGGACAGTGCATTACTGTGGCTGCATAGCATCGAGCTATATCTGCAAGTGCGCGCTGCCCCTCTTTGCCCCGGAAGCTCAGCTTCCTCAGCCTTATTGCACACAAGCTCGATCAAAGATCTGTCTA
Source organism: Cladophialophora chaetospira (assembly GCA_030247875.1). Taxonomy (NCBI): domain Eukaryota; kingdom Fungi; phylum Ascomycota; class Eurotiomycetes; order Chaetothyriales; family Herpotrichiellaceae; genus Cladophialophora; species Cladophialophora chaetospira. The sequence goes on along the minus strand of JAPDRK010000020.1, from coordinate 138,155 downwards.
TAAGAAGACGGGAGTAGCATGCTCGGACAGTGCCAGGCCAAACACCATGCTGCCTGATCACCACAATCTTGCCATCAAGTGCATCCCAGAATGGGTCAAACCAAAGTCTTCGACGAGGAGAAAGGCATCGTAGCGCTCGAGGAAGATAACACTGTTACACAAGGGACGGCCAATCATGTCCTGCCCAGTCCTTCCGATGCCCGTCCTTCGACCTCCGGCTCTAGCCTGACCAAGGCCAGCACGGCAGTAGAGTCATCGACAACCATCGCTGGTGAGTCTTCTACATATGCGTCCAATTGGACTTTGCCAGGATGCGTGTTATTGTGAAGGCCACTAACTTGCGCATTCCTCAACAGAGACTGCCGATAGCACTTGGCGGCATCTGTGGTCCTCTTGCAAGCCTGCCAGCAGGCAAGAGCGACCTCTCCGTGCCCGCGATTACAAACCGAAGTACAAGGTTCGGTCCTGTGAGTTTCTTGATTACCTCTTTTGAGTTCGGACGACCTCTGCCTAACGCTCGGTTCTGCTTTGTTGTGCTTGGACAGTCCAAGAAACTCCCAATGGCTATCCTAGATTGGCAGTCTATCTCGACTCGGACGAAAATTTCATGCTGTACAGACGTTTCGGGTATCTACAGTCACGTCTGTTACTGGAGAAGCAGGACGATCTGCGAAGACTGGAGCATGAGCTTGGCCGCATGGATGCTAACGAGAACCGAAAGGCGATGGTTAACCCAGAAGGGGCGAACACACTCACGATGCGACGTGCCCACGGGAAGGATCACATGAAACCACGCGCGGACCTGATGCAAAAAATCGAGGAGAAGTGGCTTGAGTATTGTGAGCGCCCTTCTTCCTATGCCCAGTTTCGTCGGCGCTTACATATTGTGCTTCCAACCTCTAGCACAGCTCCTATCTGCAGCAAAAGACATGGTAGCACTCAACAAACCCACCAACTGCGAGTACAACAGCGTATCGTGGTGGATGAACAGTGAGCAGCCACTGGAAAGCGAGGACGCACAATGGATCCTCCACAAAGAAGACGTGGTCACTTTGCGACCTGGCAGAGAGCACGCATGGCTAGACGCCATGGTCGAGACACTTCTCCGGAAGCTTCCCCTGCCGTTCATCAGAGTGAGTGTACCCCAAATCCTTCCCTTCGATCACAGCTAGCCCTGAAAGCCATCTGGAAGCGCCACATGTCACTCACTAAAATGTCACAGAATCTTTTCCGCTCAGAAGAGACCCGCCTCAAGATGGCTGGCTGCGACGACGAGATTGCGTACTATACACGTGAACGGATATCCTACGTCGTCAATACCATCATGATCCTCGTGATCCTGGTCCTTCTCGTCGTTCCCGTGTACATATTGTTTCACGTCACGGATAACGAGGCTGACAGTCCAAGGACTGAGGGCATCTGCGTCGGTGTGCTGCTCATATCCACCTTGGCTTTCTCTGCGGCAGTGAGTCTGTTCTCGCGCGCGAAGAGACATGAGGTCCTGGCAGCCTCAGCTGCGTAAGTACACACCTGGTACCGTCTTGGTTTTCCGCTTGTTCTTCCATATGGCTTGTCAGACTGACAGGATCGGTTTTCCAGATATTGTGCCGTCCTGGTCGTCTTCATTGGTAATGTCGGGGGTAGAGGTCTGAGCTCGACATTCAAAGCGCCAGGGTGACATCAATGCGAGATCTCAACAATATCTAACGCCGCTGAGGACTAGTACTCGGTGGAGGGCAAGGAAGCCCCTTAATAACCCGCAGTGCAACGGACTGTATGACAGGATTCAACACTGTCGATTTCTCCTTGCTCCAGACTTACACGGCAAGTTTCGGCTGATTGCATAGAAGCGCACAAAATGGACCTGGATCTTCCGGCTAATAGGTTGTCTCTTAGAATAACACCACTGTGCTCAGGTATATGCAGGAATGCCGCTCGACGAAGATATGATTTAACGTGCTGAGACAACTGCTGTCTTTATTACTATCATAACAGCCTCTGGTGATAAGGTCTGTTAGGTGCAAACTCGTCCCTTGAACTTTCACTTTTCTGTCGCATTCCAGTTTCTAGCCGCAGATGCCGATCTCATTCACTCTCTGCTTCGTCTGTCGGATCGTACTCCCACTGGGCTAGTGAGGCCACCTCCAGTCCCTGATCTCCTTCGGGTCAATGCCGTCATTGAACGCCGCAGTGCGGTACTTGATCTGACTACTCAACAGCTTCTCCCTCGCACTACCGCCCTTGTTACCCAGCTCGGGCATCCGATCAAGGGCTTCCATCGCAAGGCTGAAACGATCGGTTTTGTTGCGGATAGCCAGCTCAAGAGGTGTGTCGATATTTCCTTTCTCGTTATATCCCCGCACGTGGAGGTTGTGCGAGCTCGGTCGCTGGGCCGTCAAGCGGTGGATCAACCACGGATAGGAGTGGAAGTTGAAGATGACCGGTCTGTTGGGCGTGAAGAGAGCCTCGAAGTCCCGCTGCGTCATGCCGTGGGGATGGTCACTGTTGGGGATCAGCTTGAAGAGATCGACCACGTTGACAAAGCGGATCTTCAATTCGGGAATGTATTCGCGCAGCAGGGCGGTGGCTGCCAAGGATTCCATGGTTGGTACGTCGCCGCAAGAGGCCATGACCACGTCGGGCTCCTTGCCTTGATCATTGGACGCCCAATCCCAGATTCCCGCACCCTTGGTGCAGTGCTCGATCGCAGCTTCCATATCGAGGTACTGAAGGTGATTTTGCTTGTCGGCTACAATGACGTTGACGTAGTTGCTGCTGCGGAAGCAATGGTCTGTGACTGAGAGGAGACAGTTTCCATCTGGAGGGAGGTAGATGCGCACAACTTCCGGAGACTTATTGCAGATCACGTCGAGGAAGCCCGGATCCTGATGGGTGAAGCCGTTGTGGTCTTGACGCCAGACAGTTGCTGTGAGAAGGATGTTGAGTGAGGCGACCTTCGCACGCCATTCGACTTCAAGGCACTTTTCAATCCATTTACAGTGCTGATTCACCATTGAGTCGATGATATGGATGAATGGTTCGTAGCTGTTGAGCATGCCGTGACGGCCGGACAGAATATATCCTTCGAGCCAGCCTTCGACGGTATGTTCGCTGAGCATCTCCATGACTCGACCTTCGTAAGCCAGATTGCCACCATCTTCGTCTTCTTCGAAGTATTCGCCAAGCCAGACCTTCTTTCCGGCCTCGTACACTCCGCCGAGCTTGTTTGACTCCGTCTCGTCAGGGCCGAACAGTCGGAAGTTGTGCGGGTTCTTCTGAATGATGTCACGGAGGAAGATAGCAAAGTTGGACATGCTGGGTCCGTCAGTCGACCCTCCTTTCTTGACCGTCATCTCGTAATCGCGGAAGTCGGGCATCAGAAGGGGTTTCTTGATCATTCCTCCATTTGCAACAGGATTAGCGCTCATTCGTCTGTTACCTTCGGGAGCGATCTTTCTGAGCTCTGGAACGAGCTTGCCATCCTTGCCGAAGTATTTCTCGGGAGTGTAGCTCTTCATCCACTCTTCAAGCACTTTTAGGTGTTCGGGACTGGATGCGACGTCTGGGAGTGGTATCTGGTGAGATCGCCAGTAACCTTCGAGGTATCGGCCATCGACTGTACGTGGAGCTGTCCATCCTTTCGGACTTCGAAGAACGATCATCGGCCACAATGGACGAAACGCCTTTCCTGATTCACGTGCCTTCTTCTGATAGCCGCGGATCTCTTTGACCGCTTTCTCTAAGGTGGCAGCCATCGCTTGATGCATGCTCAGAGGGTCACTGCCTTCGACAAAATACGGCGTCCATCCATATCCGATGAACAGTGCTTCGAGCTCTCGGTGACTGATACGGGCGAGAAGGGTAGGGTTGTTGATCTTGTAACCGTTGAGATGGAGAACAGGAAGGACGGCGCCATCGGTGATCGGGTTGAGGAACTTCGTGCTATGCCAGCTGGTCGCGAGTGGACCGGTCTCGGATTCTCCGTCACCAACCATGGTCAAGGCGATCAGATCAGGGTGATCGAAGACAGTGCCGAAGGCATGTGAGATGCTATAGCCAAGCTCACCTGCGACACGATCAGTAAAATTTTCACTTGCGGTTCGTGCTTTCTCCAGACTCACCTCCTTCGTGCAAACTACCGGGAGTCTCCGGGGTAGCATGACTGCCAATTCCACCTGGGAAAGAGAACTGCTTGAAGAATTTCCTCAATCCCTCGACATCTTCAGATTTGTCTGGGTAAACTTCGCTGTAGACTCCCTCTAGGTAAGACTGGGAAATGACGGCAGGCGCACCGTGACCGGGACCTGAGATGAAAATAACATCGAGATCGTATTTCTTGATGAGTCGATTCATTGCCACGTAGGTGAAGATTTGTCCGGCATCAGATCCCCAATGTCCCAAGAGTCTCGCCTTGAGATGCTCGACTTTGAGAGGCTCTTTGAGTAGTGGATTTTGTCTGAGGTAGAGCATGCCCAAGCAGAGATACAAACTTGCTCGCATGTAATCATCGGTCAGTTTCAGCTCTTCTTCACTCAAAGGCGTGCCTTCGACGGTTGAACGAGCTTTGCCATAAGGGCTGATGCTCTTGACAGAGGCGTCGCCCATCGTGATGAGGCGGCTCGTCGCAATGGAGGTTTGGGAAGACCTGGTATAAGTTGCAAGATGGTCGAGAGAGGTAGTGGTGAGAAGGTTCTGATTAGGCGCGACGAGGGCAGGAACGAGGAGAAGGTAGCGAAGCACGAGCAATATATACGATTCACAGGGTTCAGCTACGAGTTGAGTTCAGAGAGAGTTTGAACTGTCACTCCGGCGGATGCCGTCCGTAAATGCTGATCAGGGCGGCAGCATCATGATATGTATGAGTGACATCTTTTTCCATTCACGTCTTTTGCCTGCAGTGACCCGAGCTCCGTGGTAGGCAGGACGAGTGGCCATTGGGTTGGTGTTGGATCCCTGCACGTGGCTGAAGAAGGTTGGAAGTGAATGCAGACGATGTGCACAAGCTGCATTGTGAGCAGGCTGACTGTTTGCCCGGCAGCTACTCCCGGGCAGCTCTAAAGCTATCGATCCAATCATGCAGGCAAGAGCTCCAAGCTCTGGATGCACAACCCAGAGCTCCGGCCGCTGACAGGACATGCTCGTAATGGTCCCGAGAGACTTTGTTTTGGTTTGGGCAACAGGTGCAGGATCAGGAGATGTCAAATGCAAGGGCACGAACATGTGAGAATTGTGTCTGAGAGAAGAGTGGTCTGATTCATTGCGTAACCACCATAAGGGGCTTAGCGGCTTCGCGAAAAGAGTATTTTGCCGACCGGCCCGGACGCGTGTTGTCGTCGGAGCCCTCCATCTTCTCATTCTTTGATACTGTGTCTTTCTTCATGATCTATGCTCACGCAGGTACAGTCCTACCGCTTTTTCGTGAAAGTGAGACTGGCGGCGTGCTGAATACGATGCATCCGTCCGCAGACATGGCACCACTTCCAGACCGCATCGGGATAGCAATACCAACCTTTCGCAAGAGTCCATCCCTTGAAGAATGGCGATACATCACCCCTGTCCAGTCGAACCTGAAATTCGTCCCAATTATCGAGCCATTCATGATGCCAGGGCTCTCCACGGGGCTGTCTATTCCCTGGACTCGATGGTGTCCTTTCGCCCTCATGATATCCAATGATCTGCAACCATTCCAGCGAGGTGAGGTTGTGTTTGTGTTTCATCAAAATGCTGACAAGCTCTCCAATGCCAGAGAGTTTCACACATCTGGCCTGGGTCTCCTCATGTTTCCAGCTCGCATCGAAAGCCAGTCTCCGGATGCATTTGATCTTGTATGCGGCGTGCCAGCGCAAGTAGTAAAAATCGAACAGGGTGGGACTCTGAGTTGCTGTGAAAGCAGTATCCATCAAGAAGCGAGTCCATCTGTACGGCACAATGCCTTGCAGTGTCCAGAACTCCAGCTTTGAAAGAGGCGCCACCAGTCCTTCTTTTACGGTTACGATGGCATCCTGGTAGAAAAAGGGGCGCCACTCATCGCTGACCTGGCGCGACACAAAGAACAGCGATCTTCTGGTGGTCTGTATGCTGGATTTATGCTTGAGGTAGGTCTGCCATCCGTTGGAATCTCTGGTTGGCGCTTCTCCGATCAGCAGCTCGAAAGGCCCGACGAAGTATCCGAAGATCTTTGACTTGATTTCGAACGGGAAGCTGTTGAAATTGGTGACCCCCCTATTTCCAAGGTGTTGCCACGGCTTGGTGATGGCGAAGGGGCGGAGGCCGAGGCGGAGGAGGACAGCGACAAGGAAAGCGGACAAGAGAGCATACATGATGAGAGCGAGGACAAGAAAGAACCACATTTTGAGTCGATATGGGCGTTGAAACGTCTACAAGACAAGGGAATTAGTGGTAGCTAGAAGAATCAACATGGCGCGGCAATTGTCCGTGCGTTGTGAGTCTATGGACCGCTGCCTGCAAAACTTGGCTGCAACGCCTAACAAGCCAGAACCACGGTTTGGCGGTACCGTTTGACCCAACAGACTCCCTGATCAACGACGGTTATCGTGCTGCCTAAAGCTCGGACACTTCATGGACAATGACTTCAGTTGACACAACGGGGGTCGATGGCATGCCACGAGCGCCTGGTCACTATTATGCGTTCTATTACTCTAACGACACGGCCTGTTTTTGAAACTACTAATCACTTGATTTTGCTATCGGTGTGCTCTGTGGCTATAATATGGAGATTCTTATTACTACTATACGGCCTATTTTCGGGACCAATTACCACTTGATATTGTTTCCGACGTGCTTCGTAGCTATAGTTTTAAGGTCCACTAACCTTCCGATACAGCCTGTTTTCAGGGCCGCCTATCACTTGGGGTTGCCTATGGTGTGCTCCGGGGCTACAATTTGCAGTTCACTACCCCAGGCACACGGCCTGTCTTTGTGCTCCCCTACCAAATAGCCAAACATCGCAGCTCCAAACTCTCCCTCGGCTCTTCATCCTCAGTGCCTTCCAGATCCACACTACTATGCAAAGTCCCTCCCGCCGCCACCGTCTCCTTATCCCTATCGCTGTCGAACAGCCCGATCACCAGTACCTCCTCCGGCTCCTGCTCGGAAATGAAATACCACTTCTGCCCGCTGGACCATCGCGCAAGGTACGATTCGACATCGTGCGTCTCCTTTGAGTCCTCTGAGATGCCCAGATTGGGCGACTTCACAATCACCGGGACGTAATCGCTTTGGAGAAATGTCCGCGCGTCTCCGAGCGCCAGGGGATCGCGGCGGATTCGTTTTATCGGTCGCCAGATCGAATACAATGCCCATCGCGGTCCCAGCCCAGACGTGGCGTATTCCTCCCGAAGAGACTTTCCCTCGGCGAGGAGTTTCTCTTCCGCTGCAATGATGTCCTTAGAGGCGGCGATCATGGTGGGATGATATTTTCGCAAATGCAGCCTTGCACCATTGGGGGCGTAGTCTAGATGCACCTTTGGGGCGGGCGAGGCACCTCCATGTCGTGGAGAAAACCCAATGAACTGCGGAAAGCCCAGTTCGAGATCCTTCTCCTCTTGGGTCTTCTCTAGGGGTTGCGCTTCTCCTTTCTCCTGGTCACCGTGGCCTGCATGCGTGGCCAGGGCGTCTGCTTCAGTCCAGATTGCGCTGCGAAGTAGGAGGGCCTCGGTGATGACCGTCTTTGCGCCGGTTACTTGCTTGACCATCTCCTCGGTCTCTGGCACGTAGAATTTCTTCAAGAGGCTCGCGTCTTTCCAGTTCGAGGGGCTATATGGGGGTGAGTTCATAGTGGTGGGGTGGTGAATTGCCGCAAAACCATGGGTGGAGAGTTGAGCTGCGCCTTCCGCGGCGTTCGGTAATTCTGCAAGAGTAGGTACAGGACGCATATCTATAAGTGGCTGAACTCTTACGTCTCCGAACTCGACCATGGCAGGAAGGTGAAAATTATGAGGTGATGGATTTGGCGTTTGTCCCTGTGGGATGAAGCGAAGCTTGCCGCGCCATTGAGACTCTTCGCTAGGGGTTGCCGATGGAACGAGTTGCGTTGTGGTGGTCATCGTCGACATCTTGCGATGATTTCGGATACTACGAGTAGGATTCCAGTACGGCGAGAAGCCAGGTGTGCCACAGAAAGACTACCTTGAAACAAGAGACATGACTTCTTATAGACTCTACGTTAGTCAGATACGCGACAAGGCGTAGAGCATGCGAGTGATAAGACCAGATAGGAAAGAGAGAGGGGGTGGCCTTATCGAAAGCGGGTAGGCAAACTCCGCTGGACGACGACCTGCGGGGTTGATCGCTGATTGCTAGAGGTCCTGATCAGGCAAGAGAGGTATGCAACCCGCGGTAGGTCCAAAAGCTTGTTATTGGCCACGGAGAGGTCAAGCAGTTGGCTCACTTCGGGAACGGTCTCCTGGCGAGCCTTATCAGAGTCCCTCCTCGTCAGATTGTCTGACATCCGGGTCGGCCTGGACTGGGGCCTGCAGAGATGTGCTCCTTCGATCGACAAAAATAAAAGGGGATCAGATCGTAGCAGAAAAAAACCTGAGAAATTTGTAGTAGTATTCTGTGCAAGGGTGCGAGTGGTACCCAACTTCTACCCATGCTCGCTAAGATCAGATGTTTTTCCGTTGTCCTGAACGCCTTCGCTAGCGCAAAATGCAGAAATCACGGAGCAGACATCATTGCCGTATAGCCAGCCCAATCGAATTCAGATATTGGCACCTCGTGCGTACCAGAGTACCGACATCTTCCATGCCTGTGGTGTTCGTGGTGTCAAACAGCATCCGGCTCCAATCGGCGTTGGCTGCATCGTTTTGTTCGTCAGGAAGCATAAATTCGTCCCATATCGGGGAACTATTTGCCCTGAGAGTGTTCGGATCCAGAGTTTTGATGAAGCTTAGCCAGTAACTCTGTATCAACGGTACAATCCACTCATTTGTCTCACCTTTCCTATAGCTCGCTGGGGTAGCACCATTCGTGTTGCCCGGCCCCCAGATGGCGGATATTTCAGCAGTGTGCGGCACACCAAGACCCCGCTGCATTTGAGTAGGGTCCTCCACGTTGTAGCGATAGTTCCAATTGCCCTTTATGCCATAGCGTGCGAGTGTGGACGAGATCCAGAGTGTGGGACACATGTATCTCATGTCACCGTAAACATTGGAGACTTGTCTCCACCAGGTACCAGCGTTGTTGAAATCCGGACCATCATTGGGATAAAGCTGATTGAGGCGCATTAGGTGTTCAGAAGTAAGGTATGGGAACTGGTTATGTAGGAAATCGTTGGATTGGGACAGGCTTGATGTGCCTCTCGGAGTGAAAATTGTTCCTGCGTTGGTGTCATCGCCAAAGATGACTGGGACTTTGATAAAGTTATTGTTGTTGAAGGAGGTACGTGTATAATTTGGCACCAGTTCGTTGTCGAGAACGGGATTCCACATGTACAATGGAGATTTGTCTGCCCCCGGGTAGGGAATATTGCGATTGACTGCCTGCAATTGGGCGGCAGACCTCGAGCGAAGGCACGAGAGGGTATCATCTTCACCCGTGCAGCCCGCGCGCTTAACGAGGTTGTCATATTGATACTGGCTCTCATTCGCACTCAGGATAGGAGCGAAGCTGACAGATTCGGCTGCGGCGCCCACGAACAAGTGGTCATTGCGACCGCCATACGCAGTCAGATGATAGGCGATACTTGCAGCGCCGGCCGAGTCGCCTCCGAGCACAACGTGGTTGGGGTCGCCACCAAACTGATGGATGTACTTTTGAACCCACTCGAGTGCTTTGCGTTGGTCTTTGAGACCATTGTTGAGGCTTGCAGAGGCCGAGTCTTGAACCTCGCGGCTGGCGAGGAATCCGTAGGGTCCGACGCGGTAGTTGAAAGTAACAACAAGGATCTCATAGCCAGAGGCGCCAACAAGACCACTCCCGTCGTAATTTGCGTTTGAGTTGAAATTGAAGCCGCCGCCCTGGATGAAAAAGTAGACTGGCAGGTTCGATGTCTCGGTTGCGTTGGTGGGAGCGTAGACATCAATAAAGAGACAGTCTTCCGCAGTATTTGGATTGCGCGGACCCTCGCCTGTTCCGAGACAAACCTTGCCATGCTTGACCACTGTGAGCAAAGGTTATATCTTTCAGGAGGAACCGAGACGCACCTTATTGGCAGCATGTACGCCAGAGACTTTGAGAGGATCTTCGGGCGCAGCGAACCTCAGGTTTCCAGTTGGTGGAGCGGCATAGCGCATCCCCAGCCATTTGGTCACACCGGCCGATGAAGGTGTACCACTGTACGAGGCATAATCGAGGTGGATGACTTGCCCGGCGGCCAAGACTGTTGAAAAATAATATACCAGCAGGAGGAAAATGAGCATTGCGAAGGCCACGTAGAGAGATCGTGAGCGATAGGGAGTATTGTCTGAGGGATGGGAGTCTATTGAGACCGGCTCTTGTATGAGTTGCTGGTCGTCGTCCGGGTCGAGCTTGTTGATCGGTTCATACCGCACCTCTCCACGGTCCGCCCTGAAAAGCCGATCTGGCAAGATGCCAGAAAGCCAAGATGCGGAATTCATGATAAAGAGTGAAGTGTCAGCGAGAGGCGCAGTGATTGTGAATAATATCGGCAGGCATGACCCAGATGGCTCCCACGTGCCTGCCGCGCGCGCAGAGTGTTCGGAAGCAGCAGCAGGGTACCTGCACTTCAGAAGACGATTTTGAGGGGAGCTCCTGACGTTTTTGGGTCAAGAATGAGTTGCCCTTGGTGCCCTTATCCCGTCTTTCCGACACCCGACTGCCGAGACTTTAGATTCTTTCAGCATGTCGTCATTTCGAGCTCTCATGCCGCGTCAGCTTCTAGACCTCATTTCAAAGCTGGGGCAGTGCATCGTGGTCTCAGATCCGCACGTGTTGTTGCGATTGGAACGGTGCTCAAACAGTAGGGCCCAAAGAAAGTATATAGAGAAGTTGGGAAACGCCAGATTATGTATCAGCGTTGCGACGTGGCACTGTCAAGCTTCTGTGCCGAGACGAGTGAACGACCGTTTGGGTCTGCCGATCCTCAATGCGGCACAGCTCCCCCGATCCCCATCCCCGCTTTGACATCCTCCCAGTTGAGTCCTCCAATGCGCTCGCCTTTGTATCTGTTCAACGTGGTGTTTTCATTTGTGAAGGCCCCGATAGCAATTTTACGCGCTAATAATGTGTCTTTAGCCCCTGGCAGCTTCGACGCGGCTCCATGCACAAGGCATTCTTCCAACCACGCCTCCTCTTGCTCCAATAAAGGGAATCCTACGAGAAGCACTGCTGTCTCGGCACGCGCCTGGTCAGGCTTTTCCTGTAGCACTGCAACCACGAGTCTCTCAAATAATGCTTTGTGTCGTGTTTCAGTTTGTTTTTGTGCAAAATAGTAGGCTTCAACCAAGCTGTTCCTCTTGAGTAGGTCAAAGTAGGTCTCCAGAGTCGCCTGGTCTGCTAGCGGAGGAGATACGGCTACACAGTACGCCGTCGCCAGAGAAGAGTCGCATTTCGGATGTCGCAGCAGGGTCGTGAGGATCTCGTCTGTGAAGGTGGGAGTTAGGGAAGGATCTGTGAGGTGTTCGAGGGCGCGCGAGAATTGTGCATGATCCAGCTCCCATAAGCCGGCGACGAGGAGCTGCCATCTTGGAGGAAGATGGGTTCTTCGAGCGAAGTTCGAATCGATGTTAGAGAGTTGCCGACAGTCTTTGAGAAGGTAATAGAGGAGCGCTATCTTCTGCTGGTCAGGTGCGCTGGATTGCACGATTTTCTGCCAAAGATTGCGGAAGTCATGGTTCGACCGTGGAGGGTAGTTATTCCTTGCAGCTAAAATATATCAGTGATATTCTCTGCGGTCCTGGGGCCACATTCTTACGTCTTGAAAGGCCAATCAACTTCCATATCCTGTCGAAGAACAGCTGGTCACCAAACTCCTTGCGGTGCTTGATGATGGCTTCGACGGTCCTGTTGTCGAAAGCATAGTCGGTCTTTGCTTGGAAGACAGCGTCGAAATCCTGCCAGTCCAACATCTGTACTGCTTACGTTCACTGCAAATTGAGTGCGCGTCGAGGAGATAAAATGATAATGTCTGTAGTTTGGGTTCTCGGGGTTGACGCGAGTTACGAGCGAGTTCACGTGCGCAAGGTCAGGTCACTTTACGTAAGATGTTATCTACTTCCCCGTAGCTGCGGATCGGCGGAATTTGGAGTGCGGAGGAGACAGCTCTGTTCGCGACGTTAGCTTTCGACAACACGAGATGCAAGACATTTGTCAACAAGGCTGCTTGCCTCAATTTCTAATCGTCTCTGACCTGTGACCAGCTAGTCGCTCTTGCCCAATACGGTTTCGGCACCGCTATGTCTGACTGGAACAGACACACTGGACCATACGTCCTGCACCACCTAAATGCCGTGATGATCATTGGGGTTTGGCGGATGCCATGGCGTGCAAACCCCGCGTTTGGGCAAGAACTCGGTGCAGAGACTCTTATGGGACAGAGTCGACATCAAAATAAGGCCCAGACCTAAATGGATCGGAACCGAGGTGCGGCTTTGATCACCTACCCCATTTCTCTTGCTCTTACGTCTTATTTGTGTGCTGCTATGTCATGGGTTATAAGAGACCCGATTCCCCGGGATTTTCGACTCCTCACTAAGACCCCTAGCACATTGACACAAGATTGATTACATACCTAGGTACAAAGATGGGATCCGAACGCTACCCCGTCAGACACAGTGGCATTTATCACAATCTGCCAACCTTCGACTCATCCATCAAAGACCTTACTGCCATAGTCACTGGTGCCAATGGCATCTCAGGCTTCCACACGATGCGAGTGCTCCTCGAAAGCCCGCAACGATGGAGTAAAGTCTACGCGTTGTCTCGGAGACCACCACCAAAGGAAATGATGGCGTTGCTCAGTCCGGATCAGCGTTCACGCGTCCAACACGTTGCAGTCGACTTTCTCGAGGATCCGAAGAAAATTGCCGATGCCATGACATCCGGCGGAGTCAAGGCCGACTACATCTTCTTCTATTCCTACCTCCAACCAAGACCTCCTCCAGGTGCCGTGAGTAATCCCTAAAATCTGTGCTCGGTCACACAAAGCACCAATTATTTCCGTTTGTCCCGATACATATTTTCAAGACTGATAACAACAGATGGTTTGGTCGAATTCGGAAGAGCTTGTCAAAGTGAACAGCGCCTTGCTTGACAACTTCCTTGGAGCACTTCGCTCCGCGAAGATCACGCCAAAGCGGTTCTTACTCCAAACAGGAGCCAAGAACTACGGCGTGCATATCGGCCGAGCGCGGATGCCTGCGATCGAGAGCGATCCACAACCTGCTCATCTGGAGCCGAACTTCTACTACCCCCAGGAAAAGTCTTTGTTCGAATACTGCAAAGAGAACAACACTGCCTGGAATGTGATACGGCCGGCCTGGATTCTGGGCGCTGTTAACAATGCCCAAATGAATGCCTTGCATCCATTCGCCATCTATGCCGCCGTGCAAGCTCAGAAGGGCGAGCCGTTGTACTTTGCTGGCGACTGGGGAGCGTGGCAAGGAGAGTCGCATCACTCTACTGCCATGCTGACCGGATATCTGTCGGAATGGGCAGTGCTCGAAGATAAGTGCAAGAACGAAGCTTTCAATTCGCAAGACACCGGCCCGATAAGTTGGGACCGATTCTACGAAGAGTTGGTGCGTTGGTTTGGCGTGGAAAAAGGCATTTCGCCTCCCGAAGAAGATCTCAGCAAGTTCCAAGAGTTCTCGGGCAGGGCCGGAAAGGATACTCCCATGGGGTAAGTCCAGAATCAGAGATATCCTGTTTTGTGGTTTGCTAAACTCGATTGCAGTTATGGTCCTGCGCCTGTCTTCCGCAGCCTCTTCTCTCTTGTGGATTGGGCAAAGAAAGAGGAAAACAAAGAAGCCTGGCAGCAATTGATGAAGGCATCGAGAGGGCAGCTCACCGATGATCCATTTCAAGATCCACAAGCGAATTTCGAATTCGGTGATGCCGCCTTCCTGGCAGTCGGGAGTCTTGCCATGAACAAGGCCCGACGTCTGGGCTGGACAGGCTTTGTCGACACGATCGAGGCTCTCTTTGAAATGTACTCGGAGATGGGTGATCTCGGAATGGTGCCCAAGATGAAGGTCGACAAGGCGAAACCTTTGGTGTAGGCTAAGTCGGACATCTGAATAATGTTTCTGTCGTGCATACTCCATAAGTGCAGAGTTACAGGCAGAACTTTCTCACGAGTCAGACCAGGTAAGATCTCAATCCACCTGATTTTCTCGACTCCAACCGCCGCTGTCCTCGCCCTCATATTAATCCATCAATAGGTTGTTCAACTCAGTCCCGCCACCTTTCTTCAATATCACCTCAACTTCCACCTTGCGTTCACCTCCGCTCTCATTTGATCGCTTCTCAAAATTGTCCTTTTCAATTTCTACATGCTGGATCCTGTCTTACTCTTCTCACCAGCCTATAGCTGAGCTCACAATCATTTCTCTCGTTGGTTGACAGTCCAACTCTCCACCCGCAAATCACCTGCTCCTGAAAATCTTTTGCGATGTCTTCATCTCCAGAGCTTGGCGCCTCTCAACTGGATCCACGACCTAAAGCGACTGTGGACAATGACACTGACGAGAATGCCATGACTTTGACTCAGTCACAACCGGTCTCGCAGCACATCTCAGGCACATCGCCACCTGTACCGTTTCAGCAATCCTCAAACACCACCATGATCTCACACAGCAAGATACCTCCCATGGATGCTTCCTTTTATCAGAATCTTGCGCCGTATGGTTGGCACAGCGGTGCACGGCACTCTCGGAAGCTTCAGCTAGGCATGGGGATCAACGAGCAGACCGCCGCAGCGATTCTTGCCCGAGCTTCAGACCTCCTGCCATCTCGTACAAGATTGAATATGAGTTTTCAGGAACATAAAGTTACTCGCGACGAACTTAGTGCCTCCCTGGAGGGCGACGCTCAGCTAGGTTGTCATTTCCGACACACCTTCCCCGAAGAGGAGTATCCTGAAGCAGCTGCGTTCTTTGGAGAGGCTGCCAAACACTGGATCATGGTAGCCAACACTCTGAAGCCAAAGGCACCCGCAGCTGCCTCGATTGTCAGAATGGCCTCTGCACTTGCGAAGTCGACGCCCCAAACAAACAGCAGCACTCTCGACTCTAGCGCCCGCGACCCTGACAGCACCAATTTGCGATCAGAGACCCGCTTCAGTGCCCAAAGCAGCGTCCAGCGGTCCGCTAGTCAACTTGAGAACGCAGCAACGGTTCTTTCAAGCTCTGGTTTGGCGCACAAGCCTGAAAGTTCTGCAGCAGATTTGGATGATCGCAAGCATGCCGCATTTGGACCAGAAGCACTACACAGTATACTCAAAGTACGAAGCTCAACGGAGCCACGCCTGGCAGTCGCGGCATGCATGATGGACATATTTCACACAGTTACTGCGCTCCGCCCATGCGACATCTGCATCGACAAAGTTCGAGCCTACTGGAACCAGTATCGTGCGAGTAATGGATTGCCGGTACTGCCGGATGATGTGATTCAGTTCAAATACGTCTTGCCCGAAAAAGGCATGCTAGATGGCGAATCAAATGTCTTCGATGACAACTCCCTTCGACTGGCGTATTGACAATGGTGTTCGCGAGACGACATTCATGAGCCGTTTGTTCTTCTCCTACGCAACGAGGTACACTGCGAACTGGGTCACGAGGATCTATGACCACCGCCCGGGGCAATCCGTCAGATAGGAGGAGCTTGGGGTTAAGGGAGCTGAGCGCGGATGGATGAACATCAGAGTGATAACAGAGGAAGTGCTACCGGTAAGGAAGCTAACAACAACGACGGAGAAGTGAGAAGAGATGAGAGTGATAGAAGAGGAATGGCTACCAGCAGGGAAGTCAACATCGACAAAAACACCGGAGAACTGAGAAGAGATCAGAGCTACTCGTCGCGACACTTAAACCATCAAGTCACTGGAGGAGGTGCTGCAGCGTTGCTTCACTCCATCGAACTTCACTTCTAGCTCAAGTGTGCTTCACCAAGATTTCAATTTCATTTTACTCTCGCTCACTGCCTCACACGCGCCCGCTTGATTTCCTTTTCCTTGATTTGCTTGCTCTCGTAATACGACACTCACCGTCGCCATTCGTGACGACCTGAAATCGAACTCGCACCACTCCCTATCCTCCAACCTCCACCATGAACGCCATCAGAGACACCCGCGCAGACGTCCCACCCAAAGATGAAGTCTTCTACGAGAAAGTCAACAAAAGCGCCGCCAATCTGCAATGGTTCGGAGGCAAGTTCGCTGAAGCCATGGGGGTGACACCGAACATGTATGAAGCCATGTTCAACACCGCAGATAGAGCCCTCCCCGCCGGCAAAGCAATGAATTTCACGAACGCGGGAAATCGAGCTATTCGCGATGCCGCTGCTCAGCGCGTCCTCGCCGATCCGACCGTAGGCAGGTACTTCCAGCGCAGCTTCTCGGCCATCAACTATCCTCACGCGTACGAGTTCTTCCAGAAAGCGCCGACGAAACTCGTCATGGTCGCCAATAATGTGCGTCGAGGGAAATTCAAAGATCTTGCGTCCGCTAGTACTGAGAGTGAAGATGAGGAGGTTTCCAGACATAAGCATGGACTGTACAACAACGACGTCGTCGGTTCGCAGCAGGCACCATCGCCAATGGCGTACAGGCCTTTTAAGGCAGACACACCGCCCACGACATATGCACCACACATGACACACGCACCGCCCGAAACGCTAGCGAAGAAGGAAGCATCATACACGCCACAAGAGACCGGCGACGCCCGACCACAAGACACGCAAGGTACTCGAAACAGCTTCCACATCCTCAAACCCGCAGCGCCCAACGTCCTCGAAATTATGAGTCTGAGATACGGTTTTCCCGTCGCCGTGGACATGACCGCGGCCTTCCGCACCCAAGAAAGAACCCCGAAGCCTGAGGAGCTCAACATCGCCATCATCCGAGGAGGCACCCAGACCGTGCGCGAGAAACGCGGCCTGCCCAACATGCTCAACGAATATCTGAAGTTCAAGTTCTTCTGGATTGAAAGCGATGTCGCGAAGGAGTTAGAGGTGCATAACGATGATACCCTGCGAGCTGCGTATCGTGTTTGGCTGGCTGCGGAGGATGTCTGCATTCCGTTCGTGCTCTGCGTGGATGATACGGATGTGGAAGGCGCTTGGGTCAATGGTCGCATGCTGACTGAAGGAGGGCGGTGAGGGAAAGGTCGACCGAGCAGGCAGCGCCAGAGGGAGATTTGAGATCGGTTGCAAAAGAGTCTAAGCACCAGGTGCTGCTGCAGTGCAATTGCTTCACAATAATACCCTTCAATCCACAAGCCCCTCTGGGTTGGAAACAGATTGCAGGGGAGAGGAACGGGCAACGACTACTCCCTGAAGTCGATCAAATCAATGCTACTGCATCTTGCTTCTGTGTCTTCTGACCATCCGCAATGCTCCGTCCCACCAAGCAAAGAACGGTGCGTAGCATCCTGAGCCCGTTCTATGATGCCTCGCATGTTCTCTGGCCCCCAACCCCCACCCCTTCGGAAGAAACTTCTCATACCCATACGGCAAATCCATACCACTGTGCACCTCCACCAACAAGTCCACGAAGATCGGCACGAAGATGGTGCGGGTCAACACATGGCTGCCGATGATATTGAGGCTGAAGTTAGCCAGTAGGACGAGCGAGAGTCGCTCCGGGACGGAGAGCCGGTTCGTGATTTGCGGGTGCATTTCTTGGTGTGTGTGGTGGGGAAGGTGCGTGCGAGAGAGGATGGGAATGGTATGCAGCGAGAGATGCAGGAGGAAAAAGAGTGTGTCGTAGATGAAGAATGAGGTAAGCAGTTCTAGAGCCAGGCGGCGGGATGTTGGGGCTGAAGGAGGAAGAGCCCGGACTAGTTGGAGCGGCGAGGAGAGCGTGAAGTTGTGTAAGGTGGGAAGGAGGAATGTCGCGTGGATTGAAGCCTCATTGTTGGTCGACAGAGTACGGTTGTTTCCGTCGTGCGCGACAAAAGTCGACACAGTCGACAGCCTCTCGTCCAGCCCGGTCCCTAAAGCTGATATGGGAGGATATCTGCCAGAAACTCTGATGTCATTCAAAGGCACACCAGCGAACTTCTTGATCATGGTAAGGTCCATGAGAAGCAATGGCGCAACATAGAGAAGTATTTCCCCGAGCCTTGCCGACGGTCGTTTCATCTTTGGCAGCTTTGGCCCTGGATTCTTGCTCTCTTTGCTACTCCCGCCACGTGCATTCCGGCTCGCTCCATCTCTGACATCAATCCGAAGATCAGGATTGTGAGCAAACTTCTTTGTATAAAGCGGCTCCAGTATAGCGTAAGAAGTCACTGTAAGGAGCGTCTCAAAGATCGATAGACGGTACAATGACGAGTTGTACAAGGTTGA
The DNA here is from genome assembly GCA_030247875.1 of Cladophialophora chaetospira. Classification (NCBI taxonomy): domain Eukaryota; kingdom Fungi; phylum Ascomycota; class Eurotiomycetes; order Chaetothyriales; family Herpotrichiellaceae; genus Cladophialophora; species Cladophialophora chaetospira. Next base: position 119,666 of record JAPDRK010000020.1, on the reverse strand, counting down.
CCAAAGGGTCGATAACACTGGCTGATAAAAGTCGGGGAACAGAATTGCGGAGAAGACGAACGTCCAAAGCAGCAAGCGGGCAAGGGCAACGTGGCGGACAGAGGTGTGCAAAGCCATTGGTGGGCATCGAGAGGCCCCGAGCGTGGGGGTAACACGAAAGGGATAATGTGAGGTACGAGTACTGGAAGGATTATTTGTTATATGACTGAGGATCCAGGCGAAGCGGTGAGCAGCATATCGGCTATTGCATCTGGGCGAAGATTCGTAACCAGGTAGTCATGACGTTGACTTCCCAAGACCCGGATACGCCAGACTTTGCCTCGACACCAGCATGTGGATCACGGGGAAGCCGTCGAACACATCCGCTGGAGAATGGTCTCCACGGGGCTCAACTGTCTCGCAAATACACAAGTCGTGCATATGTCTGTACGAGTGTTATGATTTGCAAAGGTGACGACCTTGGCTACCACGCTACGCTGGCTTTGACAAACGCTGTCTACGTCTGCCCAACAGTCAGACTGACTGCGAAGAAAGCAATGGTCAATGAGCCCAGCAGTACCACGAAAGCGAGGAAAGCCCCCTTTCTCAATGTGCTCACTCGCGGCTGAGATGTCCTGTCTTCACCATCCTGCGCGGCTCGAGCAGATCGAATGTCCTGGTTGACTTTTGGAATGGCAAGCAAGAAACCAATCCCAGCGACCCAATAGCCAATGGGGATGAGGATCGCGAGAATATCTCTCGTCTTCTCAATGTAAGCCTGAGTTCCCGGCTCGTAATGCTTCAAACCCAGGCCAATCATTTGCGGAGCACTCGAGTAGATCAGAATGATCGTGCTCGTGTAGATAGCCAAGCAGAAGGTCTTCGTCCGAGTTGGTAGCAGCAAAGCCAACAGTGATGCGAATGCACCCAACCAAAGCTCCGCTGTCAAGTAAGCAGCGGACATGACGCCGTAGAGTATACGGACTCCAGCCTTTTCGTTGCCGTCTGCAAGCTTCAAGCTGAACACCATGCAGATAACAAAAGCCGCGGAAATCATTCCTCCAATGCCGGTCAGATATAGGGCCATGGTCGGCCGTCGTGGTACGGCACTGCAAATTGCGCCACCGAGGAGCACAGTGGCTGAACCAACCGCGCCAACGATAATGCCATACCGAGACAATAACTCGGTCTCATTGGGGTATAGCGAGGACAGATACGAAGGCATGTACCAGCCAAAGACGTTGCCCGAAAACTGCCGGGCTCCTGAGGATAGAGTCAAGATCCAGAAGGACTTCATCGAGACGATGTACCTGACTGAAGCGGCTAATTGAGTTTTCGCTTGGCGGAGTTTCGATCCAAAAGTTTCGGGGTTGGCACCCAGTCCTGCGATGTCCTTCGACAGCAGCTGCCTTCTCCGAGGCTCGCGTAGTAGGATCCGCGTCACGACGGCAACTACGATGCCCACAATACCAATTGCTTTCAGGGCGTCGTTCCATGGTGTTCCGGTCTTGTCGAAGGCCGTGGCAATCTGTCCACTGATGGCCTCGCCAACGTACACGCCGACATAGAAGAAGCTGTATACGATCAGTATCTAGAGAACCGCCACAATGTATATTGACTCACCTTTCAGTGACGAAGAGCCACTCTGGCGACACCAGGTCACTAATCAGACTGATGCCCAGTGCTTCAACAGGTGCTTGACCGATGCCCATGCCAATTCTCGCCAACAGGATCTGCCAGAAATTGTGACTGAGGCCCTGGAATAGAACACACAGGCTCCACCAGACGGCGGCAACGGTAAGAACCCATACTCTCGCATTCGTGTAATCCGCGACGAACGCAACCGGCAGCGCGAAGATAGCGTAGACGATGCCGACTGCGTAGCCCGAAAGGATGCCGTACTGGGTGGAAGTCAAGGATAGAGATTCGATTACTTCGGCTTGGAAGTAGGAGAGGACGAACTTGTCGTATTGTGCTAGGAAGTAATTGAGGAACAGGAGCACAATCGAGGCGACAATGTGCAAGATGGACAGAGCATTGTGCTTCGTGTTTGGACGCTCTTGTATAGTGGTATGCTGTGGACTGGCCTCAAGGACAGCGACCTTTGCATCTGTGCTTTGCTCCTCCTTCATCGTTGCATTCACCTGGCTTCAGTTTCGAGTGAAGCTCATCTACGATCGAGGTTGGCAACACACCTTTATTTCATTTTCATGACTGATTGCCACATGGTCGCGGTTGTCCGCCATGCAGTAGCTCGTGGAGTTGGATAGCACAGCAACTCGCTGGCAACGCATATCGAAAAATCGTGACGAATTAGATCCGCTGATCTCGGAATGAGCCATGGGAGATATCCAGGTCAGAAAGATGATGTGCCGCTGCGGGCAAGCCTAGAAACCATTGAGTGGAAGTCGAGCTATGCTGTTCTGGGTACAGCTGGAGCCTGGGCATGTAAGCGAATACGCACACGCCAGGATACCGAAACCTTGATTGGGGGACACCCTTCCGGCGCAACGGGATTTTGGTCATGCCTAACCATGTTCGACTTGCGTTTATCTGGTCCTGGGTTTCTCGCGTATCCTTTTGGGTCGTTGCTCAACAATTCGCTCGCATATCTGATTTGCGTATCTTGAAAATCTCTTTTCTCAGCCCTGACCCAGGTGTCACTGCCTCGTCCTGCAGCTTGAGTAGTAAGCCACCCTTGGCGCGTTACATTGATGGCCCTGAATCTGTTTCTGTTTCCGTGACGGCGAGGAGGGAAGCATTGCCGCAGATATCACTCATCTGTTCACTTTGCAAGATCGTCAGGCGCCAGCATATATACCAGTCGTTCGACACTCTGACCTGACCATAGCTCAGACATTTCGCACCTTCATCTCAAGTTCCCAAAATCAAAACACTCTGCAAAACCACACAATCAGTTCTAATGTCTGAACCTACCAGCACTATCTATATCCTTTACAACGCAAAGGCCTCCATTCTCGGCAAACTCAACTATGCTTGCCGCAAGATAACAGCAGGCTCGGAGGACAGTCCGTGTGCCGCCTGCGATTTGACCCACGGAGGACTCAAATTGGACGAGTCCGCAGAGTGGAAGCAAACCAAGAAGCAAATCGGCGGCGCGTCAGTAAAGCAGCTTCACAAAGACGAGCTTACTCCAGAGGTGAGTCCAAATTCCTTATCGCGACTGCAGTCTGAGCCTTCTGAAAACACAATGCTGATATAATTTTACTCCTCAATAGGTTCGCAAGTTTCTCGACTCCAACAGCCTTCGCTGGCCCATGATCCTCGGTCAAGACTCCAAGGGCGGACCTATCAAGCTGCTCATCGACGCATCGGCCCTTCAACCCGTTTCCCACGACCATAGCGCCTTTCTGTCACTCTTGGACAAAAGAGCTGCCGAAGAGGCTGTGCCGATCCACGTATCGAAGCTCTAAGATACTCAATGTTCGACATTCATTTGCGGCAGGTCAAGGACCGCCTTCTCCTTCCAGTGGTGCCTTTCGTCCCCAATGCTCTATTACCAAATCACATCACCTTCATCGCGTTCGTTGTCGGGTTGCTCGCATGCGTTGCAGCGACAAGTCCGCGCTTCAGTTCCCTAGCGGTTTACCTCTGGCTCCTGAATCGCTTGCTTGACAACCTCGATGGCGTTCTTGCACGGTCGCGCGATATCGCGTCTGAGTTGGGCGGGTTCCTCGATCTGCTCAGCGACTTCATTGTTTACTCCTTGATTCCAATCTGCGTGGCGTACGGACAGTACGCTGCAAATGGTCCAGACTGGTTCACGGCGTCCAGCTTCCTCGCCATCACGATCCTCGAGGCGACGTTTCATGTCAACAATTTCGTGCTCTTCTACATTGCTGCTGTATCGGCGACCAAGCAGGAGGGAGAGCTGACCAGTCTGACCATGAAACCGGCGTTGATTGAAGGATTGGAATCCGGGTTGATCTTCACGGCTATGTTCATTTGGCCTGAATACGTTGTTGTAATGAGCTGGGCAATGAGTCTAGGAGTGGTTATTGGCACGGTACAAAGGGTGGCTGCTCTGATTCGAGTTTTAAGTAATATGGAGTCTGTCAAGCGCGAGAAGGATTCTTGAACACGAACTGAAACAAAAGTAATCATGTAATGAATGTAAACAAACATCTTCAAAATTTGCGCCATTCGTTCTGCCCTAGACCAGCCATATTGGGGCTTGGACGGAGTCTTATGCTTCCAAAGCGCTCTTAGGCACCAGAACCGCCCCTCCACTTGCCATGCCAAAACCCCGCGGTGCCTAACGGCACTTGCTGACAGGGCCGTGTAAATAAAAGCACACCGCCCTGCCCCTGTGAACCCGAGCCTCGGATATCTGTTACCACAGGTATCCATCTCAGGCGACACGCTGTCTGCGCGTCTTCTGTCACAAGATCAAAGAAATTGCCAATATGGTGTCCCGCATCCAGCAAAGTCTCTCGTTTCACGACTCACCCGAATCATTCATCTCGTCACGATTGCAACAACTATCGGTATCAGACGCAGGCTCGCTGCCCAGTCCCGAAAGGCCACAATCGATAGTTAAGGCATCAATACTGAACCGGAATGTCCACATCATTTCATCCTATAGGCTATGTAAAGCGATCTTGAATGGAAATGTCACTGCTGGTTCTGATCTCGACCGGGACGAAGACGACCATACAGCTGTAATGATATCAACTACAGGAGATGTCGACGATGATCAGCCGGTCTTCGTGGCTGAGCCGGCCTATAAGCAATTCATGTCCGCTTTCTTTCCTGGGCCGAATATCCTGCTTCAGGATGGACCACGGCATACATCGAGCAAGGAGCGATGGAAGCGAAGAATGGACGACGTGGTCTCTGAGATGTCAGGGCTCGAGAACATGATTCGCAAGTTGACCCAGGAGTGCTTCGTCGATCCAGTATTGCGATCCGCCGCTGGATCTCGGACAGGCGCCAGTATCGACTTGTACGATGCAATGAAGTCCCTTTCATGGGATCTGCTGTTCGGCATCTTCCTCGGCCTCAGCAGAACTAACGAGAAAACGGAGTTTGCTAAATGGGAGAAACTGCAGGAAGATCTCCTCCGTGGCCAGTTTTCGTTGTTTCCGGTACCGGTGAGGACGCCGTTCTGGTCGTCTCCCAGAACCAAAGGGTTGGATGCGGTCAAGCATCTCCAAGAGCTCCTGGCGAAGCGCCTTGACCAGCTTGAACGGTTGGAATCCAGGGGACCGAAGACAGCCTCTGCCTGTCCCTTTATGCAGCATACGCGAGGACATGCGGAGCAGGGAGAAGAGGAACAGTCCTTTGACGAGGATGACATGGTTGCGCATCTGCTAGTCTTCACGAGCAGTATTGCGAACAAAGCACTTGCGTCGCTTCTGACAGCATTCCTGATGAACCTCTTTCTGTGGCGAGATGGAAAAGGTGGCAGTGCCAGCAGTCTTGCGCAATTGGTACGCAGCCAAGAGAATGAAGCAACGAAAGGGCGCATGCTTGAAAGTATCTTGTCAGAAACAAAACGATTAAGTCCTCCTGTGGTGGGCGTGATGCGTCGTGTAAAGCAAGACATTGTTCTTCGTCCAAGCGGTATCGGGAGCGATAGAGGATGGTCGGACTCGGATTATGCAGTCTCAAATGGGCATGACGCATGGCTGTACCTCGCCGGTGCCAGCCGAGATCCGGATGTCTTCGAAAAAGCGGATAGCTTTATCTGGGACCGGTACGTCTCAGACGAAATGCTGGACCATGGCTTTGCCTTCGGAGGGGGAGTCAAGACATGCTTAGGGGATGCATTTGCCAATCAGATATGTTTGACCAGTGCAAAGACCATCCTTGAGTCAGGACTGTCGTTGAGAGGTACAGTGACCGACCCAGGAGTCAAGCATTGGTTGGGTTGGGAGAAGAACGTGCCCCTGGAGACCATCGCGAAGGACCTGAAGCAGCTTCCGTGCCAAAGACCCAGAAGGCCTATCAACGTAGATGCCATCCTGGCTAGCTAGATCTCATCAATCTGCGGTTCTGCGAAAAGACAACTCCCGAAGTACGAAAGATCGCGAGGCATTGAGAAACCATGCGGTGTTGGCCAACCCAAGGCTTGACATTCCCAACTTGCAAGGAAGACGCAGGCGGTGGAAAGCTTTCAGCGCAGAGATATCCATTTGGCCGCCGAAAGCTCGTAGAATATAGTACAGAAGTCCGACTCGAAAGGTGCCGAACGCGATCAGATACGCCACTGTCAGAGCTTTGATTGTTCGCTTGAGATCCGGTCGGAAGTTGATCAGGAACCATCTCAATGTACCGAAAGGCGAGGAGGCATTCATGAGCATCATAGCCACGATTATCAATATGCCCTTTTCCTTGCCACGAGCGATGTAAATCTGTAGCACCACAAATGCCGAGCCAAGAAGAGCATGATGCCAACCTAGGTGACGAAGATTGAGGCCTCGTAGTGCCTTTGCTGGAGCTTTTCCTGGCCTCGATGTCTTCTTGTGTAAGAAGACTTGCTTGGTCTGAGCCGCAAGCAGGAGTACCAGAGAATCCTGAAGGAGATATGCTGTCTCAATCGCGCTCAGTGAATTGGCGAATGTGGATTTCGTCGTAATTATAGGCAGGTCGCGGTCAGCCACCAGGGGCACGCGGCCTTTCTGCTCCCACCCTTGCGCGATCGCTGCTGGCAGTTCCTTTTGTAGACAGATCGCGGTCAGAACTGTCATGGACGTACAGTGGAAAATCGAGATGGCTTCGCGTGATGCCGCAAGTCGCAATGGGGAAGGTCGTTGAGGAGTAATGGCGTAGAAAGCTGCTAAGTAGCCCATGAAGGAGGTTACTAACGCCCACTGAGAAGGAAGCATCTCGGCCATTGTGCGTGGAAAGCTCAGTGTCCCAGCTTATTACTGAGCACCTGTGGCGTAGCCATCTTTATCTAAGTCACAGCGGCAGAGACCTTTGGCCTCCGCTGGAAACGGGGCGATTCTTCCCCCGGAGGCAGTGTCGTGGACTCGGAAGAGGACGCGTCGCTGACCAAGAACGGCACCCTGAGCACCCCCACAGCGTATCCATCGACCCCTGTTGGCGCTAGCAGAATTCCAAATCGAGCGCGCTTAACACCTGGGCGCCGGCTTCCGGGCGGGCAGGTTCATGCCGATGGACCACCTGAATTTCTCTGCACCTCACCTCACGGAAGCTGTGAGGGCGTAGGTGTCGTCTCTCAGCCATTTTTACAGTAGTTGTTATCAAGCGGTACATCTCCACAGTTTCTACTGAAGTCAATTGCATCGCATGACAACGAGGCCATGGCCTTAAACTCACCCGCGGTTCTCTCCGTGATAGCTGACAGCTCAGATATGTCTGTCCGCCTAGGGACGGATGGCGCAAGGGAGACGAAGACAGCGCTTCTCTAACCAAAGAGGCTCATAATCGAACGTACAATGATCGTCGTTTGAACAAGTCAAATCAAGGCGATTCGATGATGGACGTCTAGGGATCTGGATCAGAAACCGGAGGGTCCATCGAGCTTTTGGTTTACCATGAGCTGAGTTGCCCATTCCAACGAGTCTCAGGTTGTTTGCTACTTCCACAAGCGCTTTTCAAGTACATCTCACTCGCACCTGCCCATGTTTAACACGAACACCACATTCTGATTGGCCAGTAATGGAACTGCACGGGTTTGTCGCTTGCACCTACCTCATTTCATCTGAACCTCATCTCATGGCCAACGTTGACCGCCGACTCGCAGCTGACGCGGTCGAAGTCATCGAGACATACCCACACTCGAGACATCTCGACTTGCTTCTCTTTGACCGATCATACAGGCATGTCATGATCACCGTGTCGTTCTTTTGACCTCTTTCGAACTTCGTTCAAATCGACTTCACTTCTCCTGGTGGTCAACTCGTGCAGGCAACGACATCCTCTTGTCCATCTGGACAGGACTTGTGGCTATGGTCGAGTCTTTGCACGACTTTGATGTGCAATTTCATCTCGTCCTTGAAAATACCTTACCTTCCCTTCACCTTCATGCTACCAACATCGCCACGGACTTTTCCTTCAGATTCAGCCCCCAATCAAGCGAGCGATCTCAACATGGCCAGATTTACGTGGGCTAAACGCACACAACCCGGTACGAGCGGACCTCCAGACCACGAAGATCGGCATCTACTATTGCCCCATCATCCTCCGTGCAGTGAGTCGTAGTACAAGGAGTTGGAAAATAGGAAAGGAAAGAACCGAGTGGTTTGGAACTACAGTCGAACTGGAGGCTTCAAGACTCTAGTGAAGGGTATGGGAATGCCCGATGAGGTGGGAGACTCTATTCTGGTGAAGGCAACGGAACTGCTACCTTCTGGGCCAGAGCTGAAGATGAGCACAAGCGAGCATAAAATCCTTCTCGACCGTGTAGCCGATACCCTACACAATGACAAGGATCTGAGCAAATGGTTCCAGCCGCAATTTCTTCCGGCCGGCGAGTGGAAGGCTGCAAGGACTTTCTTCAAGCAGGCCGCATACCGCTGGCTCCTGATCGCCAACGATAAGAAGAAGAAGGCCGCAGAGAAGGCGAAGCGCGGTCACCTTCGAGCCAAGGCACATCAGTCCTCTCGTGTCGAGCCAAGTCCTGACAGTGATGATGACAACTTGCTAAGTCCCTCCTCGGCCCTACAGTCCACCAGACCTTCATCTTCGTCTGTGACTGCAGCCTGGCACGGCCTGGACAGCTCTGAAGGGGCCATAACCAGAGCAAGAAACGGCAATTCTTCTCGCAATAAAACGACAACCGCCAGAGCTCCGGTCCGAGGCAGAAACCCCTTTTCCGAAAGTTTGACCGGTGCGAGACGTCCAGGTATCGCAAACTCACGCGTGGGACCTCGGGGAGCGGATGTTGTAACCACTGAAAATGTAAGCGCCGATGGATCAGTGCTCAGCAGTCATCTCTCTGACGATGTGTCCGTTGGAACCTCTGTTGGTGGTGATGTCGACACGGAGAGAATTGTCGACATGGAGAGGGTTGCTAGCTTGGAGCGAGCTGCCAGCATGGAGAGAGCTGGCGACTTGGAGAGAGTCGTCGACATGAAGAGGATTGCCGACATGGACAGTTTTCTCGACATGGAGAGAAGCCATTTCAGGAAAATGTGTGGGAGAGTGTAGAGAGCACTGCCGAGGGGGAAGCGCGGGAAGAGGAGAAATATGTGGACAACGTGAAAGAGCCCAATTTCCCACGGTCAATGAAGACATCTCCGATTCCGCACATCCTGGAACTAATCGGACCCGGCCCCAGCCAGATTACCGCGGCTTGCCTAACTGATGCTTTCGGAACAGACGACATCCCAAAGCCGTCTGAAGTCAATCTCTCTGTAATCCAGGAGCGCTGGAACAAGTACCGCAAGCGGCGCAGACTCCCGGATATTGGTTTGGAGGAGATACAGTTCGACTTCGAATGGGATCAAGACAGCCGGTTCGAAGTCTTCGACGACGAGACGCTAAGATATGTTTACCGACTTTGGCAGTCTCTCAACAATCCCCACATTCCCTTCGTTCTGATAGTGAATGCCGGCAACCCGTATGAGGAGTGAGGACGACAACCTTACGAGGGATGTCCTCTCCCATGTCTAAATCAACACAACTACGACTGCGACTGTCCTGCAAATGTTAATTGGCGCCGCGCCTTCACAATCCATGATATCTCTCAATGCTCAGAAGCACGGTCGAATTGCCGCAATCAGCATGAGTCATTTATCAGTACAGGCAAACAGATCCCAATCCTCCAAACTTTTGATCATGGAATATCTGCCAGATTTCCACCACAGCATGGCACCCAAGACATCAAGTTCTCAGACCACGATATGTTCGCAAGCGATAATGGAAGCTTCAGCTACTCTACCGCCTTCGATTCGGGATCGAGGATCGCCTCCCCATCGTTTGTGGATGGTTCAGACAGATATGTGTAATAACAGCCATTCTTTAGCATCCACATCAGGAGTAATGATGCTCTTCAGCGGCCAGCATATGATGTATGGTAGGAGATAACGACATATGTCATGGTTCTTGGGGCAGAAGCCACTGAGTCGACTCTTGGCATCGGGCGCCTCGATGTCGTAGCTGCAACCGCAACAGTGGTGTAGATTGTCGAGTAAAATGGAGCTCAGCTGATTTCCATGTCGTTGATTGTGAGCCCTCCAAGCCCCATTGGCCAGACTTGCTCATCTTCCGGATCCAAGATGAGTCTTTTGAATCTGGCCTTTGGCTGCTCCCTAGAAAATGCGTCCCACCACGTCTTCAGGTCCTCCTCGAGCCGCGCTTGGAGAAACACTTGAACTGGCTGGCCCTCTGAGCTGACCTTGAAAGAAAATGCTTTCTCTCCGTTTTCATCCAGTCTGATTCTGATTCTTCTCGGGAATCTGATTGGGTGCATCTTCCCCTCTTGTGGTTGAACCCACCGCCAGGGGCTCAAAAACCGGTAGATCATGTCGACATCCCACAATGGCGTGAATTTCGACTGGAAAACAAATTGGACTCTCGGTTGATGGGCGTTATGTTCCGTATGAGCCACGCACTCCATCATGTTTGCGAGAGTAGTCGCCCGACGGAGCACACGTTCGACGGCGTGCCTGAAGTGGCTGGCTTTTTCAGCTGGAGACAGCTTCTCGTTCTGGGTATTCGATCGAGTTGCTCTGATCGGGGCGCAAGCATGACACCGTGACTTGGGAAGGTCAGGTGCAAATATAACCACCATCTCCTTCCAATGCGTTAGAAGCTGTCGTACCGCCGACCGGGAATAGTTATCGAGATCTCCGGTCGATCCACGAACTCCCTGACAACAGCATTTCAGTCTGCTGCGAAATATGAAGTGCAATGGGCGATCAAAGGATTGCCTCAGGACTTCGTCTCGGATACTAGTCGATGTCTGTAGAAGAGAGAGCAGCGTGAGACCGCAAAAACCGGTGTTTATCTCTGTGGAGTTGGCCACGGGCTTTTGTGGGACGAGATAGTTGATGATGTGGAATAAGACCTCGTTCGGCAATCTTTGACATGTCAAGTTTTTGACGTGTGGACTCTTCAAAGATTCTTCGGTCCTTTCGTGGTCCAGAAGGAAGCTTCCGGTCGCAGAATTCCCTCCATGCCGCGTTTTCCTTGCCTTTCGCGGACGCAGTTCTTGTCGTGAGGAATTGTGTGTCAGCTCGCTGCTCTGGCGTTTTCGTGAACGTGTTTCTGGTGTTTGCTGCATCTTTTGCAGTTGTCGCTGCTCGCTCGCTGAGACCTGACCGGCTCGGCAAGAGATTCAATCCGTGCTCAGCACGTAGGTGTTTGAGTACGCTTTATCCTACCAAAGCAAAATGACTTGGAACAAAACTGCTGGTAAAGACTTTCTCTCCGCCTGTACGTGCGCATAAGTAAATGTAACGGAGCATAGCAACGAGTGATATTGTACAGGCACCGACTTATATCCAGAGGGAAGGTCCTCACAGACCCGAAATTTCTGCAAACCTAAGCTTTGACCATGTATTCCCTCGACCACTAATAGGGAGCTTCCGATCCCAGAATCATGGGTTAGAACCATAACCAAAGGGTCAGCGACAGTATCTGTTCTATAGGACAGATTGTGGTTGTCGTGACCAAGCGCCCTGCCACCATGAAAAACATCATCCAGTCGGCGGATGAGCGACGTCGAGCTTCGATGTGCTCAAACTCGCTGCTCAACGAAAGACGTTGATTGTTTCTGAATTACACTACACAGTGCACTGTCCAGGCCTGGTTTGGGAAGCGAAAAGCACTGTCAGAGTGAAGAAGCCAGCTAAAACATCGCCGAATGGTCAATGTCACTATCTTTGTCACTGCCATCGCCACTGCCGACATGATTCCTTGGGAGTTGCGGTATTCCGCTTTGTTCTTAAAATGAGGCTGCGATCGTCCTGTCACGGGATTTTGCGACAGGACAAAATTGATTGCGTATTCATTTCTCTTGCAGAGCTGTCGGCACAACAATCGTCAGTTTCAATCCAACATCCTTCTGAACAAACGCAAGCGTGAGAACGAATCTTCCCCCATTCCGCAATTGCAGCAATCCATGATGCCGAGTGACGCGTCCAGCTCCGAAAGCACCCAGCAGGCAGCGCGTAAGTAGTTCACTGGATCCATGAGAAATAGCTGGCTGACTTAGTTAGCAGCCTCCAACCTACCACTTCAACCAGCTCAGCCCCCGTGCGACAATGCGTGGTACGAAAAGTTCTTCAAAGACCATAAGGCTCTCGCCATCCATTATGACCGAGGAGGGAGCAGAAAGCTGGCACGAGGACTCGGGTTAAGCGACCAGCAACGCGATATCATCGTCGCAAAAGCTCGAGGATTTCTCCCACCGGGTAGATGCTTCGACATGAAGAGCGTCGAAGGCCTGTATCTCAAGAACACGGTTGCACAACAGCGGCTCGCGAGCCCCGACGTTGGACCTCTCCTACGACCGAGCTTTCCAGCTTCCTACGAGCTGGCAACCAGATTCTTCAATGAGGCGCCTGGCCGCTGGGTGCTTGTTGCCAATGTGGAGAACAGGGAGGTAGTGAGACTGCAAGCGCGTATTTGGCCATCAAATCCGGACAATCTGAGCAATGCTCAAGACACCAGACGAGCCATTGCGAATGAGGCACAATATGGACGTCGACGTGGTACGCATAGTTAGCAACCCCTATTGGCCGGAATTCACGTAGAGGCCGCTGACTTCGAAGAAGACACTGATTTCCCCGAACCCATTGCTGTAACACAGCGCCTCACCGCCCGTCCCCGATCTACCGGAGCCAATGGAACCACCCTTCTCCACCAGAGCGCACCTCAGGACGTGGTCGTGATCTCCGACGACGATGATGATAAAGAAGATGAGGGCGAGATCAAGAAAGAAGAGAAGGGGGATACGGCTGGCAGAACACACCACAACAGCTCATGCAGCCCGCCGCTCTATCCGCCAATCGACTGGAACTGCGTAAATTCACTGACCCAGAAGTTTCCACCATCGCTTTCTTGGACGACCTGTTCGACACCGAGAACACGCCGCTCCCATCTCAAGTCTTCCTCGGCCCCATCATCAAATACTGGAACGACCATCTTCTCCTGCTTGGTTACCCCGTCGTCGACCCTGCCAACATCCGCTGTAGGTTTGTCTCTCCGGGGCTTGAGCTTGGTGTGCAGGAGCTTGGCATCAACAATGATGTGAATCTGCGTGTTGCCTATCGGTTGTGGCTTAGCCGGGGGAATGTCAACGAGCCGTTTGTTGTCTTTGTCGATGATATTTGATCAGGAAGCGGGATGTCAAGAAAACCGTGGGCCAATGTGCTGTCCTGAAAGAAACCTGGTGTGTTGTACCTGCGGTTGGCATCAGATTTGCAGAGCAAGGAGGGCAGGTTCGCCTTCAAGTGTCCAGCACTGGTGACTGAAGGCGTTGACTTTGTTGCTTGGTGGACACTTGGTGGCAGATGGGAAGAGGTGAGGCAGCAGGGTTCCCTGCGAGATCACATGGACTCAACGATGAAAGGCACGATGAGAGACTTGAGGCCCGAATTGTGTTTGATGTAACATGCTGCCTTAGATATCCGTTTTATGCCAGTGCCGGCTGCTTCAACTTCGCAATACGAAATACGATGTTCTTGGCAAGGCTCTTCCCCCCTACCTCTCATATTCTTGGAACAACCTTAGCACCATCCGTGCTCTCTGCGGCAGATGATCTTGAGGGCCTTCCAGTCCCAATATCGAATATGAGGGAGTGCGCGAGAGTCTCCATATTTCATCTTCCTCACTAAAGACCACATGCCGTTACGACTCCCTACTAACGCAAGTTGCTGTTCAAGATGTGTGACCGAGGTTCCCATTACTCTCTTGAACGAGTTGGCCATGTCTCCTTTGTCCGAGTCTGTGATCGCCACATGACGTGGCCAGCAATGGTTTATTGCCTGTAGTGTAACCTTCCGCAAGGAGAGAAGCTGGAGATAGTGGCCTTGCAGGATGGCGATTAGCGACTGCAGGGCTGCCTCTGTCTGCGGACCTGCACGGTACGTTCCTGGATATACGACAAACTTGATCTTCGTGACATATCTCAGCCTTGAGTTCGCTTTGGACAAGAAGATCCTTCTGAATTCTCCGACTTCAACTTGTGCCCAATAGTTTGCCCCTGAGTCACTAGATAGTGGGGTATCAAGATCATTCCCAGGAGGATTGATGAGGACGGTAGTGGTTCTGTAGAAGATCGGCGCCCACTCCTTACTGACTTGATGGGAAACCGAGAGTAGTGATATTCTTGTCTTCTTTGACGCAAGGATGTCTTGTCTCTTCGCTTCCATAGTGGCCGCATGTCGTCGAGTCTGAACTCTGTCGTCTTCAGGAAGGACAGTTTCTGTGGTCGTGGTTAGCATTTGCAGATGAGGTGGCTATCGAGCTCGACGGCAGTGTTGAGGGGTTTGAAGAGGGCGATCCGCTTACTGTGTGCATATGCATAATAGCTAAAGATTTGCAACCTCATCTCTCCTGGAAGATCAAGCAACCGAAAGGCGGTTGGAGCTTCATCTCTGCGGTTGACACGGGTCGCCACCTTGCGAGCGTTGGGTGGCCGCATCTTGAAGTGAAGGAGCACTAGAGCATGGCGAAGGAAGTAAGAGTGAGTCGTGATTGAGGAGACATTGAAGGTTGGAATGACAAGAAGTGAAGAGTAGGTAGTGCTGGCACTAGTGCCAATGCATCGTTACTGCCTTTAAGTTCCTCAACCGCTTTTCACCACCTCAACTGCGCTTCGTTTATCTCGGGCGTACCTCCGGTGGACGACAACGTCTCACAGCAGGAGGATATCACTCTCTAAACATGCAGTTGCCCGCCTTCGTACCCCTCCCTTTCCTCGATCTACCTTTCGACGCGAGGAAGGAGACCTATGATTGTTACGCTGGAGTCATTTCGATCAGCGACAACGACGATGAGGAGCGCAAAGCCGTCAGCAAAACTCGGAAGTCTCTACTCAGCGTCTGCCGCCAAGTCAACGCCGAATGGACGCCCACGTAAGTTGTCACTTCCATCGCAATAAACAGAGTCGGCCGAATTGAGACGCGGTCTCGGATGTCCTTTTGGGCGTCAGTTCAAGGGTAATTGGGATGCAATTACTAATGGTTTTGTAGTTTCATCCGTACCACCAACATTATTGTCCATGGGCCAAGATCAGCATACATAGCTCACACAGATCCAAATGTCCTTACCGGCCGGTCCTTAGTGTTCGACAAGGCGTTCCTCCGGTCAGTAAGCGCGGGGTTGACCAACAATATCCGAAGACTCTGCTACGATGCCTCAATCCATGGGCCGCAGGGCTATGTCAATCATCGATTAGTGAGCACCGTCAATTTCCAGGCCCTTAGACAACTCGCACACATCCTGAGTCGCTCATCTTCGGAATTGACGCTGCTTCAAGACGTCGAGCTGTACGCAAGGTGGCAAGCATGGACCGGTCCGAATCGGGACATCATGTTGCGTCGATCATTGATGCAGCCATGTGAGAAGGAGATTTGGGCATTTGCTAGCGAACATGGACAATGGGAGCAAATTGAGGACCAACTCGCGCGAAGGAATCGGCGAGCGGCGCTTAAGGGCTGGGAAATCTGCAGAAACGTCAAAATCGCCACCCGGTGGGACAAATTCCTCGCTTACGAGTGTAGGAGAATATTCAGCGTACATGTTCACTTTTCGAAGCAGGGCACGGATGCAGGCAGCGCCAATGCAACTGATCCGAAAACTACGGTGGATTTCCTCCCACCAGCGGAGCTCGTGAGGGTCTTCATCAACGAGTACAAGGATTGAAGCTTCCCATCGAAAAATGACAGAGGTTGGACGGGGGGAGGCAGCCAAGGCGTCAATCAGATTCTGTGATCCATAGCAAACTTCCCAACGCTGTCGCGGTTCCATAGTCGTCATCAAGCCGCCAGAGGCACCGCTTTACCACGTTCGCAATCGTCTCCCTTGTTAACTTTGCTCTAATGTCTGTGCCATTTCGTGATAGATGCCTAGGCAATGCGAGGAGACGATGCCTTTTAAGATGTCGAGCCGTGGAGGAAGATTCATCCAGTAGTGACAGCTTGCTGACACGCCAAGCTTTTGACGTGTCGAGCAAAAATACAAAAATGTCTTTTTTTCTACTTGAACTCTAAACATCTGCCGTATTGTCGCTACGGTGATACAAAAAGGGTTTGTGCACATTTTTCAACCACCGCTTCGAAACGTTTCTCTCCGTTCCTTTTTCGCTACGCCTTGTTGGTGCGCATCTCAGCTTGTCGCGATCTGCGATGCTGACATTCTCTCACAGACCAGTTGCCAGCGAGTAGCGATCCAGCAGTACACTCCTCCATCTTCGACACATCGGTAACCCGTGAATCCGATAGATCGCTTCATGTCCCATTCGTTTCCCTGTGCATCGAGCACACCACGAAGAGATTTCCATACTCCGGTTGGATCCATAACAAACCACTTGCCTCCGGCTGTCTGTCCACGGCGTACGTCCAGTATGTAGTCTTCAGACGTATGTTTCAGTTCGAAGATGATCTTTATATCTTTGAGATTGCTAAGCAAGCTTGGCCATGTTTCAAGGACCCGACCCAACTTCAGGACGCCGATATGATGGCAGTCATGTTCTGTTGATTTGGGATGATCACCATGCTCCTGCTTCCACTTCAAAGGATTGTAGGCCAAATGTCTGATGGCGTCGCGCTTGTGCCTGTCAACCCGGGCTAGGAACTGTCGCTCAAAGGTTGCTGGATCGGTGTGGATGGACGTGCCTAGGACGATCGTGGTGGAGGACCAGAAGAAGGGTGACCTGAGAAGCCCTGTCAGCAAAATGGCCTCTCGATGTAGAAGGCACGAGATAGGTCTCCTCTTGTTCACGCAACGACTTTGGAAAGAACTTACCATTCTTCATGGACCTTTTTGCAAGTAAGTAGAAGAGACCGCCTGGATTTGGCAACGGCTTTGTAAGTCTCTGACTCGTTTTTGCGCTGCGGAGATCTGTTTTCCTCTCCGTCTCCGTCCGTTAGCGGACCGTGTTCGGCTGATGTCTTTAATGAAGCTTTGTCGAGCTGAACGATCCACAAGTCTCTCTTCTTTGTCGACTTTGGTATACTGGACTTCTGGAATGCTGAATACACTGCAAGTCTGATTTCAACAGGCAGATCGAGAAACGTTGTGGGAGCAGTGGCCGTGTGAGGCGTAGGTTCGGAGGTTTGCAAACTGAGGAAGGAAGTTGAGGTCGCCAATTGATCAGCCATCTTCTCCATTGGAGGATGCGGAATGCTGGTTTCTATCTTCGACAAGATATCTCAAGAACTTGGGTTCAAAGAATACAACATTTGGACAACTCTGTCGGAACCTTTGTATGAAGTGGAGGCAGAGCGCAGTCAAGAAAGTGAAGTACGATGACTGCTTCGCCATTCCCAGAAAGTCAGCCGCCATGACTGCCGTTCACTGCACTTCACGACAGCCGCCAAGATTTACATTTCCTTTGTATCGGACTCAGGACGTACAGTTGCCTGCGCCAGCTTTCCTGTCACGAAAAAGCACTTGCTACGGTCATAAACAAGAAGTCACATTCAATGGGCACGTAGCACATGGTCACCTCCCTCCCGCCACATCAGTGCATCACTGATTACCCTGTCTTCACCTAGCAACCTCGCCTATCGCGGCCCACTTGTCCTTGTCAAACAAACTTGGAGCCCCATAGCATCTCAAGGTGTCAACAGTTATGGTGAAGGCCTCGAAGCGCATGTTCAACGGTGGGGGTACACTTCCTCGGCGTCGGAGGTCATCCGATTGAAGATCTGGACTGCCGGCGGCGATACAGTTGATCAGACGACCGTCGTCGTCAGCTGTCCCGCTTTGCGGAACGAGTGCTGCTGAAGAAATTGATGATAATGTCTAGCGAATGCCCGGTCTAGGTGAGGACAACGGGAGCTCTCGGTTCAATGGAATGAACTTGTCCTTGAAAGCGTCGGGTCGGAAAACAACAACTCGAGCACGACGGTCGGGCTCCGGGACCAAGGCAGGGTTGAGGTAGTCAGACAGCGGTAATGGGTTGTCCCCGTCGTCGACCATGATCACATTGTCCGTCAGAGCAAGCTCAACCATCTTTTGTAGGTGGCTGTTG
Organism: Cladophialophora chaetospira; assembly: GCA_030247875.1. Lineage (NCBI taxonomy): Eukaryota > Fungi > Ascomycota > Eurotiomycetes > Chaetothyriales > Herpotrichiellaceae > Cladophialophora > Cladophialophora chaetospira. The sequence goes on along the minus strand of JAPDRK010000020.1, from coordinate 101,548 downwards.
TTTGCGAATCCCTCAACGCTGCCGGCCTGCATCATAATTGTCGACTCAACAAGATATGACCACAGGTATTGGTACTTCGAAGGACACACTGCGACAACGCGGTAGTGGACATCCCAGCAGCCAGACCCAAGTACCCGGTAAAGATTACAGGCCTCGTGGTCTTTTATAGTGCCTCTGGCAGCTATTTCAAGCGATCTCTTGTGTTGCTTCACCTATCTGTCAAACAAATCTTTGGTACAGCCAGTATAGACTGCCCAGCAACCGGTGGCGAGATGGTAGGCGATAATCTGATACACACCAGGAATACCTTTGTGCTTCTTCATGTTGACAGCGGGTAGATATTTTAGCAGGTCGGAAGGTCGAACGCCGTTGCGGCCCATACACAGCTGGAATTCGAGTAGAGTAGAGCTGAGGATCAGCTTCACGGCGACTTTCAAGTCCAACAGGACCACAAAGGCCCAAACCCCCAAGGTGAAGCCGACGTCTTTCCAGTTCAGAGATTGGGGATTGGTTAGAGCCGCGTGAGCCATGATTGCTTGGACGATGGTTCGGACTTGGCTTTCGTACCGGTTGAGGCGACCTTGTCTCTCTGTAGACGAAAGATAGATAGGGATAATAGGTTTAGGCTGGGGCATTTAACCATACTATTAGTACCGCTACTATTTAGATCGCCATTCTTAAGATTATCTATAGATATAAAGGTCTCAATATTAAGTATCTTTTTGATTTCTCGCTCGAGAAGTTTTTATAGCTTGAGTGCGCATTTGGTAATCTCCGAGGGCGAGTTCCCCGAAACCAGCTATATAGGTAGACTTTGTGCACATGCTCAAGGGTAAGGAGTTATGTACTATTGTGAAATCCGAGAGTACCGTCAGGGACGAAGTGGTCACGCCTCGACGTCCAAATCCGTGGGTACCTTGACAAGCCTCGCACACTGCATTTTCAAGCATCTCGGTAGGGATAGCATCCAATCAAATTACGTGACATTCGTATCCCCTGGATACAAAAAAATTTCGTTGAGGGACACCTGATTTGAACAGATAACCTTTCGATGATTCCACACTGGAGTCGAACGCGCTACCGTTGCGCCAGCCCCCCGTCGGACTCTCGAGGTTCTTTTCTGCACAATTTTCAAAGTTGGGGTTAATAAAATTCTATTCTTTTGACTCCGCATCTGCGCAGACTCTTCACACTAATCGGGCACCCAGTCTACCAACGTCCAAAAAGGGCCCGCAACCTTGTGGTTCCTGACCAATCAATTCACTGTATCACAGTCATCGTTCGACAAGAGAGACCTCTTTGTCGTTGACGCGTACGCAAACAGTGAAGATTCCACGAGATGCTATTGCCAAAGTAAAAACTCACCGTAACATTCTGCTGTGGGCTCTTGAGCTTGAAGCCACAAAGTTCCCCCACATTCAGCAGTGAACGCCACCTTCTCATTGCAAGACTCCTTCCTCCCGTCGACAGACGAGTTTCGAACACCTCCGACGCGGAAGATCAAGTAAGGACGATGGATGACGTGAGAAGGTGTGCAGACAGTGCCCTTGGTGCCCAAAGCAAAGACCATCCTCTGTTGTTGACGCTCTATTGAAGTCAAGCAAGCCATGCCATCCTCACAGTGTCTCGCTTCGGCTCTTTCCAGGTGGGAGCAGCACTTCCCAATATTCAGGCAGGCCAAAGAGAAATGGGTAGGCTTCAAGCCGGCGCTTTCCCAGCGTGCAAATGCCACTGCCTCACGCGTCTCGCGCCTGCGTAACTGTGAACTTCCCGACTCGATTGTACCTTCTTCTTACTTTCATGTATGTCTTACCTGTATGTCGCACCGATCACTATTCCCGTAACCACAACGTCTCTGCTGGCGAAGAGCACCCTTTGTTCGAACAAGAAGAACCCGACAAAGAGCACCAGTCATCCAAACCAAGAAGCAGCCGATAAAGATCTTGCTGAACCACAAACCTTCTCAGAGAAACTCCAACCTGACCCTTCGCCATTGAAGCCTGCAGCTATGGCGTCGTCTCCACCTTCACGATCCTTTGCCTTCATGGATCTGCCCGTCGAACTTCGAACCGAAGTTTTTGACTGCTTTGCACAACTGCCTGAACACATGGAATCTGTCGTGCCGGAGCAACGTATCGTCGGTCTCGAAGAATGGTGTGCTAAGATGGAGGCACATCGAGCCGTCTTGAAAGAGCGGCGAGCAATCTCGATTACTCGGTCGTCACTCCTGTTTGTATCTCGCCAATTCAATATCGAATGGGCTCCGATATGGTTCCGTTCCACAGACATCATCGTTCACGGACCGAAGCTTGACTACTGGGGACCGACTCCGTGTAGCTCGGACAGAGAATCTCGCATTGGACGCGAACTGGAGCTTGAGACCTTCTTCAATGTTGCATCCCACAGATCCCTCAGCAACGTTCGAAGGTTACGATTTGATGCTTCGATCCATCATGACTTGGTTCCCAGTATGGTTGCCACAACTGTCAATTGGCCCGCGCTAAGACGATTCGCCGACATCTTACAGCATCATCGTGGAAGTCTGCCACTCTTGCAAGAGGTTGAGATGTATGCTCGACACCGGTGGAATGTTGGAATCAACAAGTCTGCAGTGTGGAACCGCACTCACCATCTCTCTCCACAGAAAGCATGGTCCGTGGTCAGTGAAGATGGCAAATGGGAAGAGATCGAAGCTCTACTGGTAGGTGCATCTTTGAAGGGCTGGAACACCACAAGGAACCTCAACCTTCGTTGGTCGGGTGCCGGATTCCACGATGCTGATACCGTGCACATACATATCACGAAGCCTACAGGAACAGAGAAGGGAGGCGCGACCGCCTCCAACCCCAGCCCCAAAATCGTCTTGCGGTACATGGACCTGCACGAAGCACTAAGTCTCCACATTCGAGATTTCGGAAGCCATATCGACTACGTCGACCTGGGTCGATACCCAGGCTTCAACCAAGATGAACTGGATGCAGATTGGGAGCGCCAGAAGGCGGCAAAATGTCGAGAGAGGTAATTGGATGTGAGATTTGTGCAATCGAAGACATGGAAAAGTTGAGTTCTGATCCAAAGACGTCCTCCTGCTGAATGTTTGCTTCTAGCTACGCTGAAAGTTCGACGGCGACGAGGTCGACGAGCAGATTGACAGGCGTTGCGCCCCAGTGGAAATCTATCAAATTTCTATCAGTGAACAGAAACAAAGGATGATGGGATAATTGATAAAATCAAAGGAAAAACGTAGACGTAAAGACTGTCTTTCAGCCTGTACTCTAGCAAGAAAACATGCAGTGCAAGTATTCAATTCCGACGAGTGTATCGCCAATTTCGTATTCTTGTTCATCATTAGCATGACGAGACCGAAGTCTTGCAAACGCCACCTTCAATGCTAGCTAGCACTTCCCATGCACATGCACCTGTCGATACAGTTTCCACCGCAGTACGAAATACAAGCCGTCATCTCCACAGCTGAACCGCGCTGCTGCAAAGGCCGTGACCCCCAACGCACAGGATGCAAAGGTGTTTTGTTTGATGCAAAAAATGTTGATTCGTGTCTCGTGACTTGGCAGTCCGCCATTTTCAGCGCCGTTGACCGTATATACACACCCAGCCCATCTCAGCCCGAGCCGTGTCTAAAATCCTGAGTACTTCTAGCCTCTAGTAGCGTACTCATCCCGCCACCATTCTCTATCCCAGTACCCAGATTCGCTTTGATCCCTCGTCTCGCTGTTCAGTCGGCCTCTCCTGTCCTGACTAGGTATCAAGTGGTGCGAGGGTGGTTGCTGAATTTGTTGCTCGTTGTGATTCTCGGCTACATTTTCTGGGTGGCCCGAGCGTGGTTAATCGTAACCTGCGCCTCGTTGCCACGGACTCGAGTTATTCTGCTGTCGATAGCCTTGTTGTGGGGCGTATCCTTGTTGACGAGGTTGTTGTGATTGATATCCGCTACTTGATAGATTGCTCATAGTGCGGTTATAGGTCTGTTGGCTTTGGCCTGTAGTTGGTCTTGTGTCATAGCCATAATCTCCACTGTTGTTATAACCTTGGTTATACATCTGTCGCTGCTCATGTGACTGCGGTGGTCCACGACGGCCGGGCTGATCGCTCGGATACAGTGGTGTATTGTAGTCCTGTGGAGGATACGATTGAGTCTGAGTCATCGGTTGCTGCGAGATCTCAGATTGGTGCTTCAATGACTCGCTGGTGAACGATGCGTCATCATCATAGGCCTTGTCCTTCACATAGGAGGTATGTCCGTCCTGTCTCGCTGTAGCGCCCAGAGCGTCCAGCTCGGTGGTGAGAGCTGCCTGGGACTTGATAAAGCTGCCGCGATCGTCGCGCATTGGTTGGTATCGGACTTCAGGATTCTTTGAGGCGATCGCATAGATGGAAGCGATGAGCACCAAAATGAGGAGGACCGCAGCGAAGATGACGTTGTACAGGGCGAAGATGACGCCCATGACACCTGAAACCATCTCCGGTTGGCCGAATGCGTTCGAGAAGACGAGGAGGAAGATGGCATTAAGGAAGTTGACTGAGGCGATGGAGATGTTGAAGATGTTAGTCTTCTTATCCATGTACGGTCGAACAACACTGGTGCCGATCAACGCAACCGCTTCAACAATGAGGATGCCCACAGCTTGCGCAATCGGAGACTTCTGCGCGAAGGCAATGAAGATTGCCTTGACTAGGATGTAGGCCAGAAGGGGGACGATGAAGTAGTAAGCCGTGGCTCGATACTGAATGTATAGGAAGCCCCACTTGTTGAGGCATTCAGGGTCAGAGTAGAGGATGTAGGCTGGGTTCTTGTGCATGGCGACGGATTTCTTGGCCAATGAGATGACTTTGAACGACGCCCATGCCAGAGCAGCGGCCATGGAGATGAACACGACCAAAGCCAAGACAACCTCAGCAGCGGAGTCACGCTCAACCAATTCCCATAAGCAAAGGATGGACATTTGCACGAAGCCGAGAAGGACCTGTACCTGTCAGCAAGTGAGCGCATGGAACGGGATCAATAGACTTACCAATCGGAAAAGAATGCCTTTGATGACAATCTTCCAGCCATTCCGGAACTCCAAGAATCTGTCGGATTTCATCCAGCCGGCTTTCGCGCAACCATCGAGGATTGCCTTCGTAAGAGCGACGATGACCGCAACCATGAGGAGGATAAAGACAAAGAAAATCAGACCCGTCATGAAGATGTTGGTTTGTTCAATGCCTGCTCTGAAACCGACTCTATCGATTCCGCGCACAATCTTGACGTTGTCGGTTGTGGCGGTCGTGCTTGCTGTAGCGTCGCGCTTAGCGAGATAGCGAAGGTTTTGAGTGGCGAAGGCAACCATCGAGTCGAGGGAGCGCTTGATGGCGCGTTTCTGGACCTGCACAGAGAATGTGCTCAGCGTCGAAAGATACGTAGTAGGAGTGCCTCCAGTAGCTCGTTGATACCATGTGGCAATGCTTTGGAGGAAGCTGACTCGGATGATACCCATGCTCCATTGGAAGTTCTGTGTCCAAGATTGTACGATTGGAGGCATAGTCACAGATGTCATTCCGATGACAGCTTGCGCCTGGAAGAAACCAAATAGCGAGACGGCATTGGCAGCGACGTGAGCGGCAGTGTTGGGATGACCCAGGCCAGAAGTGACGCCTGCGGCAACAAGACCCAGACCAGCAATGATGGCGGTGGCCCAGCCGACCGCAGGTTGATAGACACTCTTTGTGTTCGAAAGATCGGCTTCCATGCAGGCAATTACTTCTCCAGTGTCGAGTGAGGTGACATAGACTCGAACCACACCGTCCAGATCGGGTACACTATACGCGATACCTGGAACTTGGTTGGCGACACTCCTGGGGACGTCGATGTTTGTCTCGATGTTGATCTGGCCGGTTTGCATGGGACAAAACCCGGCAAGACCCATGGTGCAAGGGTTGAGGGTTTCATTGACAATATTGAATCCGTAGGCAATAACTTCTAGCTGTGCCGAAACATTTCCCACTATGGACGAGACACCATTAATATTGAGGCTGATGCTGCTATTTCCTGGTGTATAGGCGACATTAAACAAGGTGGCGGTAAAGTTAGAGCCGCTCTTGCAAGAGTTCAGCGAACTCGACTGGATGATTTGTTCGGCGAGGGTGAGAGGAGAGAGGGAGATGACGGCGAGGAAGGACAGAAGGTACGATAATGAGGATTGTGGTCGCATGTTGAAGGAAATCGCAGTTGGCGTCTGCGAGACGCGTGTTGTTGTTCAAGGGGCCGGATGCAGATTATGGCGCCAACCAGGGCGATGACCTTTTCAGTAGTCGAAAGTCGGGTAGTAGACAGAAGGGTATTATGCTGTTAAGTCTCTGTGCGTGAGAAGCAGGAGATTCGGAGGTTGTGGTGAGTTATTCGAGGGTGACCGTTGATGGTGTCATTGATTCTGGAGGGAGGCTGGAGGAAATCCGGGAATGGAACGAGCGGCAAAACTCAGGACAGCCGTCAAGCACAAGCGATGGTCGAGGTCGTGGTCCGATTTCAGGGACAAAGAAGTTGTCAAAGGAAAAGACAGTCGTCAATGCAGTCGGAGTCGTGGTCGAGTTCAGAGTCACTGTAGCGAGCGTGGATGGTGAAGGTAGTTGGTATGGAGGAGGTGGTGACGACGGCTGGAACAGGAAGAGATGCAAGATTTGACACGACCAGGAAAACGGGGCCCAAGACTCCCAGTGAGGGAGCAAACGTCGACGGAGCTTTGGGGTGGAGTGGGCACCGCTCTTTGTGGATAGCACTGTCTTGGATGCAGAGGGGCCAGCTTCGTGCGGTTGCAGTGGGTGGTTGAGGATTGATGCGGGTTAGATTCGCAGCGGTGGGAGGCAAGCGATAGGCTACGGAAAGGAAGGAGGTAGGGGTAGTGGCAGAATTCCAGCATCCCTGCCCGCAAGATCCCTTGGCGCTAACCGCTTCCACAAAGGCCACCCCGTCCCCTGAAGTGATTGACGCGGGCCGCGTGGCTGAGTCGACCATGCAGGAAATTGCTGTTACCCCAAACGCCTGCCAAACATCTGCTGCACAACTTGACAAGGCTGCTCACAAGGTCATCGACGCTCGGAATTCTGCCTTGCCGATATGATTCAAACGGTCGCCGTTGCGAGCTCTCCCATGTCATCTACCGTGTACCGCTCACTGCGTGAAGGATATAGTGGTGAAGCGAGACGACTGGGTTGACCGGATGCTCAGACTTGCATCTTCATACCGGGCCCTTCTTCTGACCGTGACTGCACGAGTTGATGCCAGGAGAGGGTCGTTGATCAACATTCATCACTGCCGCGTATTCTGCGGACTCCGGATCTTCTTGTTCACTCCCCCACAATGATTCATTCCGGTAGCAGCTGTCAAATGAGGCGGGTGTGGTTCTCCACGACTCTCAAGCTCAAGTTATGATGCGCTTGCTCTTCATTTGTTGACCAGTGGTCGTGGTGCTTACACGCTGCATCCTCGTTATACTCATCTCTTGGAAGCAGCAGACAATTTCATGTAGCGTTGACGTCGAGGCTGTGCCTGTGTGCTGCGAAATTTGACCCTTCCCTCGCGCTCTCGATTCCCGGGGTTCACCAACCCTCAGCCTCCGACGTCATGCCCGTTTGGGCCATCGTCGGCAATCCACATTTGGAAACATCCGGCTTCACATCTGCTTCAATCTGTGTTTCACCGCAGCACTCTGCAGGCGAGACGCACGCGCTCGCGTTTGAGATTTCTACAAATGTCCTTCGATACGCGCACATGCAAGGAGACACTCTATCGTAGAGCGGGCTAGGCTTTGCTGCTACCAGTTCCCGTCGGCTAGAAATAGGAGAATGAATCAAGTCACCATTACTTGATTGCTCAATAATCTAGCTTGCGGCAATGGCCCTCTGAATTCTCTTTTCTATGTCAACGTGATCTCAGGGGTATCGTGCTTCTTATTCGTCTGAAAAGGAATCATGACGCCTGACTGCCTGCCGTCAAGTCCATCTTATCTTGACTCCTGCCTCTATCCAAGCATAACCCGTTGACCTTGCGGATTGTACCCAGGCTGCGAATGGCTCTGAGATGGCTGCTGCGCAAGGGTTTCTAGCTCCTTGCGTTCCCTAGCTCTTTTGCGCTGAATAAGATCCGATCTCACCATCCGCAGGTATCTTGTCGCTTGCTCGATGAGCTCTCGCCTCTCGGTGCTTTCTTTCAGGGTTTGCAGTAACGTTGCCACCTGGGCTTCGTTGTTCAGATGGGGACACGTACGACTATGGCCCAAGTGAGCAATGCCGCATAGACCGCAGTGCTCAACACCGGCCAATTTCAGGCGACACCAGCCCATCGGATGCTCTTCATTGCAGGCTGAGCAATGATGCAGCGCCGGCATCTGGTGGATCGGACCATAGTTGAATGCCCCATCTCCGTTGAAATGAGGTGCTTGTCCAAGGGGTACTCTGACTCGTTTGAAGGGCCTCGCTGTATATTCCAATCACACATCAGTATCGGCGCCTACTTTGCCACGGGCGGGCTGGTTTTTGGACTGGATTTTGGAGTGGATTTTGGGGTGGACTTTGGGCTGGATTTGTTGTTCCTACCTTGAACTTTCTGTCTGGGCACACGCTCCATGTCAGTTTCGGTGACCTCGTCATCGTCTGATTGCTCTCCTGGCGCTCGGTAGTCGGGGTCGATTGGGTCAAGGGCGGCTCGCTTCTTGCCTCGAGCGGCATCGCGTTCTGCTTTGTCGTGGTCCCGGTCGCCGAGACCGTAGTCGACATTCTGTTCGTGTCAGCAGCTGCGAAAAGGCATACTAGAATTGCTCTCACCTGGCGCTTTCGCTTGCCTCTGCCAAACGCCTCAGCTTTCCTGGCTTGTTCTTCAGCAAACACCCTCTCACGTTCCTGCAAAATCTTATCCCAGATACCAGGATTGGGCGTGCTGTTGCCTGTGCGCTCAGGTAATTCTTCCTCTAACGAAGCCTTGTCGTTGGCCCAGATCCGAGCGAAGCTGAATTGTGACTCGGCCGATTTCTCTTCATCGATTTTGGTGTTCTCAATCTGCGAACGATCAAGCAAACGATCGACTGAAGCAGAATCGTAGACGATGTCGTCGGTAGCAGAGTCATCTTCAAAAAGAGCTTGCGCTCCAAAGCGTAGAATCGATTCGAGATCCTCGCCGGCCTCATCATCCTTATCCATACGTTCGATCATGACGTGGTCGAGAGTCATCTTCTTCCGACCAATCTGCATAATTTTCTCCTCAGCACTTTCCCTCGTCATGAGCTGGAAAACGAGAACCTTGTTCTTCTGGCCAATACGGTGAGCTCGAGAAAGTGCCTGGATATCTTGGTGAGGATTGAAATCTGGGTCAAGGATGATGACCGTGTCGGCGCTGGCCAGATTGATGCCAACTCCGCCTGCTCGCGTAGATAACAAGAATGCGAAGTACTGTGATTCTGGAGCGTTGAACTCGTCGATCCGCTTTTGTTTCTCGGCAGCGGAGATGGTGCCATCAATTCGTCGATGTTGCATCCCCAGACCATCCAAGAAGTCCTCAACAATATCGAGGTTGTCAAGGAACTGACTGAACATGAGCACACGATGGCCTCGCTCTTGTAGCTTGGGGAGCATGAGAGCCAGCAGTTGCAGCTTGGATGAAGCTTCAACCAAGTTCCGAAATGATGCGACGGATTCCACGTCACGCTCTTCAATCTCTCGGCTGTAGACGAATGGGTGACACAAACACTTCCGGAGCTGCATCAGGATATTGTTCAGGTTGTGCCTCTCCTTTGCACCCGTGCTGCCGTCACGAACAAATATCGACTTCATCAGTTGCGGATCCTTGGCTAAGATCGACTTGTAGACCTTCTTCTGCACTGTCGACATGGTGACAGGCACGATGATTTGCGCCATGGGAGGCAGAAAAGTGAGCACTTGGGCCTTGGTGCGTCGCAAGAAGAACTTGCGAAGCATGTCGTGAAGCTCAGGGACATTTTCCTGCGTGAGATTGGCATATTTTGCTTCGAGCTCTGCCGCATTCATGCTTCTGTCGAGGAATTGCAGTAGGTTGAAGAGCTCGCGAGCATTGTTTTGAAGTGGTGTGCCCGTCAAGAGGACCTTGAATGGAAAGCGAAATTTCGACAGGATCTCATAAATCTGCGTCTTATCACTTTTCAACCGCTGGCCTTCGTCCACGATGAGACCCTGCCACGGGACCTTCATCAAGCTCTTTCGAGTCTTGTCTTCTACGATCGACTCGTACGAGGCGACGACGATGTGGGCTTTGATGTCCTTGACCTCCCGGTCTTTCTTCTTGGGTGGCGTGTTTGGATCCTCCTCTTTATCCTTGGGAAATAGCTCGTAGTCATGCGTCAGCTTTCTGGCCATTGCAGAGCCGTAATAGGTGACGACCCGTAGAGAAGGAGCCCACTTTTGAATTTCACGTCGCCAGTTGGGGCAGGTTGAGTTAGGGACGACCACAAGAAAGGGCCAGCATTTGTGATCCTGAACCAAGGCGGCGAAGAAGGATACCAGTTGGATGGTCTTGCCCAAGCCCATCTCATCAGCCAGAATGGCATTCTGGTTGGTGAACCACTGGTATAGAAGCCAATTCAGGCCCTCCAACTGGTACAACATCAGCTCACCTCCAGTCATGGTTGTTGGCTGCTTCTTTTTCATGAGTGCGTTCTGGAAATCCATCGTCCGAATGTGAGTCAAGTGGCGTTTCAAGGTTGACTGGGGAGGAATTGCAAGGTGCAATTTCATGACATAGTCTTCGTATGCGACTTTGAAGTCGTTCCATCGCTCCTTGTCAGCAGGAGGTGGAGGCTTCTCCCAGATGGCGTCTTCGTAACCAAGGCCCTTGTATTTGACGAATGCTGACTCGACCTCTTTGGCTCGAGCAAGGTCAATTTCCTTCGTGCTGTTGCGGACGACACTCGAGTAGCGGACATCGAAGACGATGTCAACGCGGAAAGCTTCCTCAGGAATAGCATCGGTCGTTGTCATCTTTGGAAGCTGGTTTTCTGGTTTCTTGAGGAAGGCTGCGCGCGTAGGTCCAAGAGAAATACCCCATACCCAGCTGCCAGACATCCAAGTCGTTCGGAAGTACGACTGCGATCGCCATTTGACCAAATATTGCTTTTGGTCTTCAGGCATCTCAGTAACTTGTGTTCCAGGGATGTAGGAGTCGAGATCGATGGGACGCCAGGCCACAAGAGTGTCAATCTGGTGCTGATTCTCAACACAGTCTTTGCACACCCACGATCGGTGATACAACTCAAAGCGTTTCTGGGCAAGTTGAGCTTCATCAAGCAGACTCTCATCTTCGTCGTCCATGGAATGAGCTGTCTTGCGCTCGGGGAGGTGGTGCATGTGCCAGGCACGAGCGCATGTTGAACACCGGAACATAACGAGATTGATGTTGTTGATAAGTTTGGGTTCAACGATGGTGATTGGATCTGTTCCCCCATTCTCCTCTCGTTGCAGCTGTTCTTGGCGAGTGGTGAGACGACCTCGAAGCGGCTTTGACAATTCACCGTAATCGTTACAGCCTGAGCATAAGCCGTAGTGCGGTGCCAGTTCATCCTTGTCGTGAGCAAGACCAATGCACCTTCTGCACTGAAGCACAAACAATTGTTCGCCAATCTTGGTGACCAGATGATCTCGCGTGCCTCGAAACCCCAGACACTTCTTATGGTAAGAATTGGTGCAACCTTGACAGAACACAAGGGGTCCCTTCATCGGATCATCTCCCCGAAAGAAACAGGTGTCGCATTCTTGACGATGTCTCCGTCGGAAAGGGTCCTGCTCCGATAGTCTTGTGAAGTGCTCTTTAGTGCTGACGACTTTCACGCCTACTTTTTCGTCCTCGTAACTTGAAATCTCATCCTCTTGTCTTTCACGCATGCTTCGCTTCGGCTGGGTTCTGGTACGCTCCGACCGACGTGCTGATGTCACTTGGGCTTCCGGGGAGGAGTCAAATCTCCTGGAGTTGCGCTGAGGGCGTTTTGATACTCGTCCGGACTCTCTGGCCGGTCGCCCAGTGGCCCCACGGGGTCCTCTGGTTCGTGTTCTCCGCCGGCTGTCTGTCTCATCGTCAAGGTCAATAAGCTCCTGCTTGACGTGATTGGACTTTCGTAGTTTGCTGAGCCGAGGCGAGCGTCGACCCTCCAGTAAATCCTCATCTGAGCCCTCATCTTCGTCTGCATCAGATATCTCCTCGACTTCACCTGGCTCAGCATCGCTGTCCTCAGGCCGGGCTCGTCGTCGTCGCGATTGGGGCTCGGCTTCCGAATCTGACAAAGGTATGGTGGTCCAATCTACCATTCCCGGAGTCCTCTGGGAAGACCGTCTGACTTTGCTTGGAGCACTGTCGGCTTCGAATTGTTGCAATACATTACGGCCGTTGTCGAGCTCGCGCAGCTCACGCGCAGAGACCTGAATGACCGGCATGGTCAGCGGCCGAACAAGAGAGAGCGAACCGCCTGGTTCAACACGGAGTTTGAGATGAGGCATCAAGGTAGAAGAGGTTGAAGAGTGCAGTGAGAAGGAGCTGACGGATTGAGTATGATGGAGGATGAGGTATAAATAGTGCAAGTATCACGGAATGAAGATGAAGTGAAAGTAAACTCAGCTTAAAGTAAAGGCACTCACAATATTCTGTTCACCACTCTTCAGACGAACCACGTATCGCTTGTCCTTCCGCTGAGATAGTACTCGTTCAACGGCGAAGTGGCCAGGAAGGTATTCATACGTCTCTTTCTCCTCGTCTGACAACTTGGGGACGGCAATGTAGAAGTGTTTCTGGAACATCCCAAGCGAGGGAGACTCCTGCTCATCGTAGCCGCCTTGGTTATCGCTTTGCTCTTCAGAACGCGTGTCGTGCCACCTCACGGCTGGTCCGCGACGTTGTTGTCTCGTAGTATCATCGTCGTGTACAATATCTCCATCATCAGTTCCTTCAGAGGGCGATGGCTCTGGGTGCTCCTCCGGGGCGAACGAGGCATCATCCGGGCTATCATCGACTTCAACAGGCTCTTCAACAACTACTTCGATAGCACCTTCTGCGCTGCCGGCATCGCCTTCCTGGTCGGCGGTCTTCTCGGGCTCCTCAGGTGTCTTCGCTTTTTCAGGTGGCTTCCCCACCCAAGCAGACAGGTCTATTCCGTCCATCCTGTCGCTGAGTCGAGGTTGCGCTCACAGCGGCGGAAAGGTTCGAAGGAGGGCTTCGGTGGGAGCAAAAGAAACGTTCTATTCCATCACGCATTGCAAAAACAAGAGGGAATGAGCACGAGAGGCTACCTGTCTGGCATTGAGGGTGGCTCATTGAGAAGGAAAGCGGGTGTGGGTCAGATCGCGCCTGAAAGTGAAGACGCGACCGAAGCTCCGCGCTTCTCCAAAAACCCATTCCGGGAACCACTTTCGTCAGTGAAATTAATTTTTTTCGGTACACCTCAACAGCACCCCCCTACATTAGCTTCTCAAGCCTCAACCTTGGTCGTGGATGCTGCCATTCTCGCGAGCCATCCTCCGTAATGCCTCACTCACCAGATGTACACACTGGTCTTTTACCATACGCTCCATATCCCTGACCGGCGCAATTGAAAAGGGAATCCGACATGCCCAGCGAGGGAGGACTCGACTCGAAGACAGGCACGTGGAAGCCAGAAGTTCTGCAACTTGGGGCTGGGGAAATGACTCACCAACAGAGGCGCCGGATGTTACTGCAGAAGAGAAAGAGAAAGTCGTGTTGATTCCTGGTCACGAGCGGCGCAGCGGCCGGAAGGCAATAAGAGGTCCTAGAACCATACAACCCGGCCATGATGCGCAACAAGTAAGAGCTAAGCGCAAAGACAGCGGGGTGCCGACCTCACTACCATATACAACAGCTGGTTCGGAGTTCCTGTATGGCACATTCTCAGTCCTAGCTGCACTCAAGGCTCAGCGCAGGAAGCTCTACAAGCTCTACCGACTGCTACCACCTGGCTACGGAGTCGATACGAACAGGGCCAAAGCCATGCAGCCCAAACATTCTCCAGAAGAAACCCGGCTGCACAACCAAATCAACAGCTTTGCTGAGAGAGCTGGAGTGTTGACCGAGTCTGTGTCCGGACCTCGGTGGCAAGGTGTATTCTCGAAAGCCTCGGATGGCCGACCTCATAATGGCTGGATTCTGGAGGCCTCGCCAGTCCCAAAGCTACCTGTCACCATGTTGTCTCCACTTAAGTCACCATCTGATCCCATCAACGCATCGGTAGGATGGGCATCGGAGGAGGAGAAAGCTGTCAACAGCACATTTCAGGTGGAAGGAGGCAAGGCCACGATTCCTTCAGTTCGGCCCGTCCATCGCTATCCCTTTATGTTGCTTCTCGATTGCATCACTGACACGGGCAACTTTGGTGCCATTGTACGCTCGGCCTGGTTTCTCGGAGTTGATGCCATTGTTATCCTCGAGCATGGCACCGCACCCATAACGACGAATAGTGTGAAGGCGTCTGCTGGAGCATTCGAGTATATGCCGGTTCTTCATGTTAAGAACGAAAGGGACTTCATCAAGCTATCGCGCAGGAATGGGTGGAAGTTCTTCGCAGCCGATGCACCAGAGACTCTAGATGTGAAGATGAGACGATCCATGCAGCAAGGAGCTCGAGAGCCATTGGAGGTTGACGGCGCATTATTGCAGCACCCTTGTGTGCTTATCCTTGGAAATGAGGAAGTTGGCATTCGAGAGTTCCTGCGCACGATCGTGGATGGTGTCGCAGGCATACCAAATGCGAGACCCGATGTCGGAGAGATTGACAGCCTCAATGTCAGTGTGGCTTCGGCCCTACTCACCCAGAAGTTCTTCGACAGTGCTCAGCCTGGGTCTGCTCAGGATGGCGAGAGCGACGAATGCTGGAATGATAGACGAGGGTTTCAAGGCTTTTGTGGAAGCCACTCCAAGGAATAGATAGGTGTGTTTCGTCGAAAAGGAATGACAACGTCTCCAGCTTCTGCGTTTGCTCCACCCACTGCCAGCCTCTCAACGACTTTCTCTTCCCTCGCCGAGATCTTGATCCTCGCTCCGCTTGGCTCAACTCGGTAGAACTTTCGACCAAAGTCGCCCAAGAATCCTTCTAGGACAAATGGGGTCAGATCACTCTTCTCTAGAACCCCCTTCCGTGCTGCCTCCTCGAATGCTTCTAGCACCAATTGAGTTGCGTACGGCTGTGTAAACACTCCGGCAGCACACTTCTCAGCATCGTGGGCACCTAGTCCTCCCTTCTTTGCTCGTAATGGATGCGGCGCAGAGTCCGTCCCGAGGAAGAACTTGGGACTACCACTGGTCGCGGCTTTGAGCAGGGCTACTCGATCACTGGGCAGTTTGGCGACTGGTTTGCAGAAATTGATCGGATCACCGGCCCAGTCGTCCACAATCAGGAATAGATGGTGGGCAGTGATTGTGCCGACGACGTTGGGACCACACTTTTTAACAGCCTCAACGGCCGCGGCGGTGGTGCAGTGTTCAAGGACGATGCGCAGCCTAGGGAATCTCTGATGCAGGTCGAGTAGAGTTGGCAGAAAGGCTTCTTCGGCATTCAGGACTGTGATGTTCTCCGCGGGTGGTGCTTCGCCGTGTAAATTGAGGACGATGTCTTCATCCTCCATGGCTTTGAAGACAGGGTAGAATTGCTCGTAGTCCACGACGCCCGAATCGGAGTTGGTCGTCACGCCTGCTGGGTAGGACTTGACGCCATAGATATGGCCCGATTCCTTCGCTTCTCGGATGGTCTCTGGCGTCATAGATGGGTGAAGATAGAGAGACATGAGGCACTTGACGTCCGTATGCTTTTCAATCGTGGCTTTGTAAGAAAGAGCGTGCTTGACCGTCGTGATGGGTGGAACGAGATTCGGCTATACAGCAAATAAGCGAGATCAGAATTGCCTCAGTCATGTCTTTTACTTCGTCCTTAACACTGCGACATCATCTGGCACGCAGAGCAGGGGCTTACCATCACGAAAACAGTTTCGACGCCGCCATTTCGAATCTCTCGACTGACGGCTTCCAGCATTGCACCCTCGCGAAGGTGGACGTGGAAATCCCCGGACGCGGGGAGTTCCAAGCCATCGAAAATTCTGCTGGCCATAGCCGGGTTACGGGCAAGTCACTGGTCTTAGGTCGTCAATGGAAGAACTGGTATGCTGGACTTGGGAAAGAAAGAGAAAAAAGTGTGTGTGTGTGTTTTCTGACTTGAGTGAGTGGTGGACTGCATGACCGTATTCCGTGCAGTGGACAAGTGAAAGCGGTTCCATAATTGCTGGAATCACCACAAGACCACATGGGCGAAGAAATTATGAATTTCGGGAGTAGAATTGATCATATTCAATTGTTTCCCCGTGCGTCCAAAGTGTATACATGCTTTGCTTCTGTGGACCCGGAAGCACTCTGGCTCCCGGGGAGCACATATCACCGTTTGCCCGGTCTCGCCATCTTCATATCGCTCGAGTTCTGTCCTTTTCAACAAATGTCACCCTCCGGTAGGCCGACTTCAGCCTTGATTCTCAATCTTCATCGCATGATTTGATTTTGTTGGTTCCCGACCTGTACCCATTTCCTCTGAGATGCAAATAAGTTCCCTTGACTCGTGTCGAGATCTATATCCAGAAGCGCCGGTATGCAGTGCCTTTGTATTTCCAACCATGAATTCGCCAGTACGCATGATATCGATTCGCATTCTTTCTCGATTGCCATGAAAAACATATTAACATTGCCCCATCCGCTTCGTTCTTCGTCAATCGCTTTTTTCTTTTGTACATAGTGTCTCAGTCCTGTTCACACGGATTAGCATGTGTCCAGACTTGTGGAGGGAGAAATCATACATCATCAGTCAAGCGGTCCAGTAACTGAATACTCAGTATCATGACCAGCAACCCGAGCGTCACGACAACAAGTAATCCGAAGCCGAACCAGCCTAGGACCATGGCTGCAGTGCCGACTCCCGATTTGACGCTTCCGTTCCCCAGGTCCTGCGCCACGGTACTTGCGGCCACCGACGCAGTGTGCTGCCACATGACGCTGACCAGCACGAAAACGGAAGCGATGAATATCGTCGCCAGGGCAACTTGTGAGACTGCTCTTGATGGAAACGGTCTGACTTCATGCTCCGATCCATCGGGCCCCGTACTCGTGTGCCAACCTGGGAACGTCGCTAGGAGCACAAATGTGAGGAACGCCAGTACCACGGCGATGATGAGGAGGTATGGGAAAACGATCGCGTTCTTGAATGTGCTAGCCACCCATATCAAATTCAAAGGGTCCTGATCGATCGATACGAGGTCTGCGAGTGCGGTGCTGTTTTGATTGCACATCCAAGCGCCGCGGTCGACGCGGATGCAGATGCCGAAGTATCCGACTCGCACGTTCAGGTCTGCGCCGGCAACGATGTTGGCAATCGCTGTTGTTACGGACGGGTCGACCTGGACGGAGGAGAAGACGGGCGGGTATTTTTGGTAGTATAGGGATATGAGGTAGATGTCAGGGATGAGAGGGGAGGTTGAGGAGCAGCCTGCTAGAAGGAGTGCTGTGACAAAATATGTTAGCACTCGGTCGTGTTGAGGTAGTATGGCCTTGTACTCACATAACAGAACGATGGCAATGGCTATGAGTATCATCAGGACATGGTGGTATCCGATGAACGGCACATATCTCCTCCATCCCGTCTTGAATCGGAGGGCCATTGTGTCTGGGACTTGTTGAGGTAGAAGACCTCAGGTTTTGTTTGAGTGTTGATGTTGCCGTCCTTGAGGACGGTTCTCCGGATTGAAGGTCAGCACCCGCAAAGGTTTTGGCACTCGGCCAGGTTCGACAGGTTGTTATGCAAGTCTGAGGAATGGATGGATGTGGTGTGGTACGTGTGGTGATTGTAAGTCGGAGAGAGTGTATCTCGAGAATTGAGGATGTTCGAATTGTTTGACTACTTCGAAGAAATAGAATGGTTAGCTGCCTGGTACTTTCTTCCGGCAGAGGGAGCAGAGATGGTGTAAGGAAGAGGAAGAAAAGGGTCAGAGAGCGTAGCTTGATTTAGTCCTTGGGAGATATTCGAGACTGGGATCGCTGTCACTGTGATTGAAGTTTACTCAATTGCCATGGTATGAAATACAGTGGCTGGGCTTTATGATCGTTGATGTGTGAGTGACTTGTTGAAATTAATCAGTGGCAGGTCGCACCTGAAAAATCGCAAGGCTGGCATGAGTTGCCGGATTGGGGCAAACGCAAACATTGACGTCACTTTCACACCTCGGCTCTCCCAGGCACCTAAACCCGAGCCACACAGGCGGTTTTGGCTTAAATGGATACTACTATGTGCATGTTGCACTTTCGGGTTTTGGAATCTTGACTTGCGAGTTCTGTATTATTTGTAATAGAGCATAATGAAGCTCAACATCAACGTTCGTAACCAATGGTCGTTAACACTTTACTAGGTCATCATCTCTGCCCAATCAAGTTCCTAGGCAACCAATCCAATCCTTCCACATCGCACCACAGTGCTGCCCGACGAAACAACACAACTCCTTATAGAATGCCGCTTTGTTGTTCAAACCGAATCAATCACGCTGTTACATATGCAAACGCACTCAGATTAAACTTCGTCTTTGGTGAGCCCATCTCAGAGCTGTCGTCCTCGCTGTTTGGCACGAGGCTGTCCTCGCTGCCTCGGATGACACCTGACACCAAGACGTTGCCACTCCTGTCGACCGCATCTTTCGTGTTGAGCGGTTTACCGTGTGAATCTTTCGGAGAAGTGAGCGATTGCAAGGCCAACTGCTGCGTCCTGGCTGAGGCTCTGTCCCAAGTTTTTGGCTGATTTCCGTCCTTGCAGAAAGAATCAGTATCGCTTCCTTTAGGCAGGTTTCCAAGACTACTCGCTCGTACTTCGTTCGATGCATCGAGGTGTAATTGTTTCCTTGGCTGGACCGGCGACAGAGACTGATACGCCTTTTGTTGAAACTGCCCTGATTGAAAGGCAAATGTCTCCGCTATTGATCCTTTCCGCACGGCTTTCTTCAATGCCTCGTTCTGCCGCCGAGCGTGGAATTCAAACAGATCGTTGAATGCCTCAGGATCGTGTTCGTGACTGATCTCCTTCACCGCGGTGTTGCGCGATGGGCTCTCGTCTCCTGCAGTTGGCGATCCCAGCTGCTTTGGCGAAGTGGCGAAGGGCGACGACTGAGGTATCACCTCCTCAGAGTCTTCTGCTTCAGGTAGGCGCTGTTTTGCTGCTAGGTCCTTGTCGGGACTAGCAGCCTGCTGCACCGTGGGTCCAAGAAGCATTTCTTGATTGTCCTCAGCGTAGACCTCAAATTTCGATTTTTGGCCTCGTCTGGTCTTCGGCATCTTCTGTGCCAGAGGACTAGCCTCCCGACCCTTGGTCGGAAAGAATGGACTGTGTTTCACCTCCTTTGTGGGCGAGGGATCAACCGAGTCAGAGCACAGCCGTTGCCGCTTTGGAGGCTGATACGTGGACTTCATCGATGCCCTGGCGAGGAAAGCTGTGTGCTCTGAGGAGGCTCCAGGTGAGGGTACCACCGTAGTACTCCGCCTCAAAGCAGGTGCTGACGAGACCAATCTGGGTTCCCACGAAGCGATTCGATGGCGCTCAAGAAGCCGCTGTTGCGAGGGAGAAGGAGTAAGACTGTTGGGATCCAGTTCGGCCAAAGGCTGCCGGTGAGGTTTGAAGAACGTTTCTATCGACTTCCTGGGCTTCAGGTCAGGTGCTGACGCATAACTCTGCCTTCTATGATCTCCCAGGGCTGGACGTGCAAGCGATTTTGTGAGCCGCAACGGCTGTTTCGAAAAGGGGTCCAAGGCGCCGCAGGCGACACCGATTGCTATTTCGGGCTCGACATAAGGGCCTAGATATGGCATGTCAACATCCGACTTTCCAGGATCGAGCTCATTAAGGTGGACCATCTTTTGCAGGATGGGGCAGAAGACACGGTGGTGCAGGAAGGTCAGTTCGGCGTTGTAGAAGTCTTCCAGGTAACCAGTTGGCACAATCATCTTTCCTTCCAGCTGAACGATCCGGAGGGTTTTTTCGACGTTGTTGTGCTTGCGGACAAGACCGTGGGCTGTCTTCAGTCCAAGTTTGCCAATGTTTGGTAGATAGTCGCAACCACTGAGGATCGCCATTCGTCTGAACATGGTGTCTGTCCAGCCGGCAAGGCTAATGTCCTTACATAGGGCGAGGTCTGCCCGCTCAATCTCGACCAACTCTCCGTATTGGTTCAATTTGGTCAGTAGTCGTTTAGCTCCGAACACGAGCATGTCCGAGTCTTCTGCGAGTATTCCATCGATGATGCCCTTCTGCTCGAGATAGACCAGCTGAGCATCGGCCTCGTAAGGTGCGACGATATACTGAACATTGAGCTTCTTCAATTCTTCAATCAATTGTCGGGCCATAAGTGGAGTGACGTCGATCGCCTTCTGTAGTTCTTGTTGTGCTTGAGAGGTCTTCCCTGCCTTGTGCAATTCCAGACCTAATGCCCTGCTCTCTTCCCTCTTCTTCCGTCGAGCAGCATTTGTTCCGGCTTTGCTGGGTAGGTTGTCTCCATCGAACACCAGATAGGGAGTAACGCCAAAGTCGATCAGCATGCGTACGCGGCTTAGCACAAAGTCGATATGGATGGTGGTCGGTTTGTCCATAGCAAGGGCAAATGCGCAGCCCACCACGCCTCGATGTAGCCATCCATAGGCGTCAACTCCAATCGTTTGTCCCGAGAACTTCTTGAGAGTACAATGTTTGTGAATGGACTTCAACATGGGCAACAGTCCTAGCACTGTCAGTCCAGGTCCTCGAGAGTTGCAATATACCCACCTTTGATACCCATGTTTGCCTGGCTGGTGGAGCTCACCGCTTGTTGAGCGCAGAAGCTTGGAGCGTGAACGGGTTGTAGGATTCAGAACCGAACAGGTGAGCCAGATAGAAAGCAAGACACGGCGATATAGATACGAGCGGTGGTCCCAAAGCCATTGATTGTGTATGCGCGTGCGTAGGTTTGACTGAGGTGAAGGCACAATGCTAGAGCCAGCATAGCGGAGGCCTGCAGCTGGCTTAAGCGCCTGGACAGAAGAGGGCGCGACGCGTTTGCGGGGAACAGAGCCCGGCTCTCATTGGGCGCCTGGCAGCCCGCCAACGACGCCCTCCGATAATCAACCGTCAACTTTTTTTTCTATCATAAAAGCGAAAGGTGAACTACCATTTTCATAAGCCTTTGGCTATATTTCAAACTACTTGTTGCTACTGTCTGTCGATATGGCTCGATCATTAAACAAAGTGCAAAAAAAGATCTCGAAGAAGCGAGGCGGCAAGCCCACCGCACTCCATGAAAACAGTCGAGATGCTCAACGGCTGCGACGTGCTGGTGGCAGAGAAGAGAAGTTGGCTCGATTGTTGGACGCAGCTGTAAAGTCGAATCAAGTCTATGGTAAGATTGTTGCTGAAGTGCTATGCGATCTTGACACTGGAGTCCTGACTCCCGCAGTGGATCGAGTTGCGTGGTTCAAAGCGGCACTAGAAGGCTCCTCGGGCCCATTATCCGACGATGAAATGCATATTTTGACTCAAAGGTAGGACCTCCTCCTTCTTCAGGGCATAAGGCTTATGTTTGATCTAGTTTTATCGGCCGAGAGGACGATGAATTGGCTGAAGCCAAAAAGCAAAGAAGACCCGGTAGACCACCCACCAAGACTGAGGAGCGAATATCACAGCGCAAGGATGCCGAAGATCGCGAATCTCGGGGCGGCTTCTGGGTTCCAGAACTTCGAGATGAGGAGAGTCGGTTGAAAGTTGAGAGGTGGACTGGCGATTGGGGAGGGCTGAACACGCTGAGCTTCGTTCGTGTGGTCAAATCTGGCCCCATCAAGCCCTCGAGCTTCCCACCTAAAGCCGGCTCGTGAGGCACACCTGTGTTCTCAGGATACCAGTGACGGTGCGCGATGTTTGCACAGAAGCCATGTTCGATCCCAGAGCATTCCGGATTTGGCAGCGCAACAACGAGCCAGGGCCGTCGCCGCTCTGAGCATCACGAACCAATCACTGAGGCTCGTCTCGTTATTTTGAGCTCTCACCAACTCCATGCAGCCTGTTGAAGACGCACAAAAAATACGACAACCTCACAGGCAACTAGCCACCGGGGCGAAACTCTGGGTTACAACCCAGGATGCCTTGCCGCTCGGTGTGGGTGATAACTAGGGCAATGATGCCAGGATCATCTCGGCTTCTTCCAGACATATGGGGACCTTGGCAACATAAAAAGGAGAACGAGACGCGTGATATTCAAGTCGACCATGCATTGGACCGGTGTAGGTGTTCTGCGCACGCTGTCTCATATGAGGTGTTGTCCAAAGATGGAGCTGCGGAGCTTTGTGGGATCATGAACGCATCTGCCATTGCCACAATTGCAGCTAAGTGTTATCAATTGCATTGACAGGATGGCCTGCAGAAGCCCTCCAACAAGATTGGACGAACTTGAAGAGTGTTGTTCCTTTCTGACGTGACCTGTTGAACGCCATATCACGTGATTCGATGATCTGTGTCTCCAAATTATTTTAGCCGTTGAATCCATCAACTGTTCCTGCGTCTTAACCAACACTTGTGTCCTTCAACCTCAACCCGACCGAAAGATCTTCTTTCAGGATGCTAGTATTGCGGATGTTCAGTCGGGCGCTGCCCAAGGCAGTCCCGCGCCAGCCTGCCATTCGCTCCCTATCGTCCCTCTCGAATTTCGCGCCTCGCCGGCCCCAACTGCGATCGACCTTGAAATCATCATACCCTGCATTTTCGACGTCAATAGCTCGAAGAGAACCTGCCGGTCAATGTATGCATACACACCGGCGTCTACGGGATAGAGAATTTGGCTAACGGGACCGCAGCCGATGAGGCCTTGATTGCGAAGCTCAACAACGAACGCTCCCTGGAGCTTCAGTCACAATCCGACGACAAGCAAGTCAGTATCGCTGAATACCTTGAGAACAGTCCTTTCCAGCTTCACGACAAAGCTGGCTCACACGAGATCGTCTTGACGAGGGACTTCGGCAATGAAAAGTGCGCATGCACCCAGTTGGCGACTCACGACACCAGTGCTAACAACTACCAGGATCAAGATCAAGCTGAGTGTTTCCGACATCTCCGAATACCCAGCCGAAGACGAGTTCGATGCATTGGACGAAGATGGTGCACTCGCGGACGAAGACTTTAGCGGAGGAAAGCGGACTGCCAACCAATCTGGCGCAAAAGGAGGCAAAATTGACGTTGTATCTGAGGAGCGCATTGCGCCTGCCGATAGAGAGGGCGAAGAACCCGAAGAACCAGAGGAGGAACCAGCGAGCCCCGCATATCCTGCGCAATTGACAATCACCATCACCAAACCAGGCAGCAAAGCGCTGGAGATTCGGGCTGTTGCACAAGACAATACCATTGAGATTGAGAACGTCAGCTTCTTCCCTAGGGAGTCGCTGTTGGATGCCCAGAGCACCAAGGATGCTTCGGAAGCCCGAAGTCTATACGCTGGGCCGCCTGTCGATGAGCTCGACCCCGAGCTTCAACAGATGCTGCAACAGTACCTTGAGGAGAGAGGCATTGATGAGGAACTGGCCGGCTTCCTTCCCGAGTACATGGACTTCAAGGAGCAAAAGGAATATGTCAAGTGGCTCGAAGGTTCGTGGTCCAACCCTGCTGCGATTACACCAATGCTAATAACCTCTTCACAGATCTCGAGAACTTCGTCAAGGAATAATTGCTTTCTCGCTCTGGCGCGCTGGCCGCTGAGGGTTTTCCGCGTCCCCTTCTACTAGATCCTCCACTTTCGGCGAATGTTTCCTGTGTGAGGAAAGGTGTACATTATGTGACAAGAACAAACCAGAGGTCAATATGAGATAATCGGATACCCCATATGAAGCGTTGGCCACCAATTTCACTCAAATCTCTAGTCCTAACCTGCGCATCGACTCTTTTCCTGGGGTCACTTGCTTTTGCAATCTTTCCTCTGCGCCGGCTGACACTTGGCTATAAGCTGAGGTTGTGTATGATTACCAGCGAGGCTTGCTACGAACGGCGTTGCCAAATTGCCTTCTTGTGTAACAGGGCGCCGAGGCGTGTGAGAACTGCTATCAATGATCATCTCTTGATTGGCACTACTACTGCGCAGCGAGTTCCTGCACGCCAAGGCTTCTCGTTTTCCACATACGACATTGGTTACTCGAACTTCAGCTACTGGATAATCAACCAAAGCATTCCTTGGAAAATGCTCACCGTTGCCATTGCCTCGTGTCGCCACGCTGACACTGCCCTTTTGAGAACTCAAAGCATACTTCTAGGTGATATTGCGCGAACAAGTCGTACTGTTTGTCTAGAAATGCGACAATGGAAGCTCTTATGCGTTCTTAGAAGACCTGGTATTTCCTATGGTGACAGCAGCGCATTCAGCTTCTTCGTATCTTTTGGGGACTCCCCGCCGGAAATACCAATTGCCGTATCACACCTCGTATCGCGTATTTTCACTAGTTTGGCCCTCTCTTTTTCTGCCGAGGTGGAACTCCAAATTCCTCGTGCATGTCCCAGGCACACCTTCTCCCAACTGCGTGGACTCGGTCAAACTGATGCTCCCGACCCATCATCGTCCAATCATGACACATGGAATCGGACGACTCGACACCCTACATTCAGATCGAAGATGCTTTTTCAAGTCTAAGAGTAATTTAGACATTTATTTCCTGGAACCTTGGGACGCCCAGCGCGAGCTTTGCGGGGTCGAGGAGTTTCCCAAGCACCAAAAGAACGCGTATGGAGTCTAGACAGTCTCACCTGCTACACTAGGTTGGCTCCAGTCTCCTGAGTATTCGTTTGAGTGTCGTCTTATTGGCACCGACGAAGCCGGCCTCCGTCATGTTCGCCCCATACCCACCATCCATATCCGGCGGAGAGATCGAAAGCGACGGACGCCCGGTCCGCTACACACAAGTGCAACCAGGATGCTCGTCAAGATCAATCATCATCCTCTCTATCTGGTAAACGAAGTATATAGGGCTTGGTAAGGCCGAACACTCCCAGGAGCTTAAGGAAGGCTGACCGCATGGATCTCCTGTCCTAGCATCCTCCTCTCAAACGGCTACCTCGTACAAACCTATCTCGGGAAAGTCCCGTTCCAGAGGCGACGCTTTGTTGGATCCACCACACATCCTACATATCGAACCTGGCTTTTGAGTGCTTATATCCCCACCTGTGTCGCGATTGTATTTATCTGCTTCTTCAGATTGTTTGCTTCCTCGATTACGACTCCCAGGACGCTCTTCTCGCTTTGGTGCTTGTGTGAAGATGAATACCTATCTAATTGCAAGCTTGGGGCTGGTCGGGGTTTCGGTGGTCTACTATGTCGTCGCCTCTATCCTTTCCAATCGTTACCACGCCAGAAAAGCTAAAGAGCTGGGTTGCCAGCCAGCATGGGAACGACCGTATCGCCTGCCGCTTGGCATTGACCTAGTGAGAGAAGTCATGAACGCCGACAAGAACCACACTGTTCCAAACTACTTCCTGGACGTCTACCAGAACAAGACGGGCAAAAGAGCGACATGGGCACAAAACATGCTCGGAAGCTATGGATATGTCACCTCAGATCCCAAGAACGTCCAGGCTATTCTGGCCACTCAATTTAATGATTTCGAGCTTGGCGAAATGCGTCGCGGGAACTTCTTTCCAATGCTAGGCAATGGGATTTTTACCTCCGATGGTAAATCTTGGTAAGTAGCCATCCCATATTACGAATCTTGTAATCATTGCTGACAACAGAAGGGAGCACTCTCGCGCTCTTCTGCGCCCACAATTCGCCCGCCAACAGGTTTCGAACCTCGAGCTCGAGGAAATCCATGTTCAAGATATGTTCAGGCATCTGACAACCCAGAATGGCTGGACCAATCAAGTCGACCTTTCGCCGCTGTTCTTCCGCTTGACGCTTGACTCGGCGACCGAGTTCCTCTTCGGCCAAAGTGTCAATTCACAGATTGCTGCTCTGCCCGGCTATACCGAGAAAGCGCGGAAGCCTGGTGAGCTGGACTGGACCAACTTTGCACGATGCTTCGATGGTGGTACCCAAACGCTAGGAGTGCGTGGACGTCTGGCAGACCTATACTGGCTGTACAACCCCAAACACTTCAACGACAATTGCAAGGAGGTCCACAGATTCGCCGACTACTATGTCAATCTAGCATTGACAACGGATCTGTCTTCATTAAGCCAGCATACGCTCGAGAAGGAAGAAAAGGGCCAGAAGAAGGAGAAGTACATCTTCTTGAAGGAACTTGTGCAAGCCACGCGCGACCCCATTGAACTACGAAGCCAGTTGTTGAACATTCTTCTTGCAGGCCGCGACACCACCGCTGGCCTTCTTGGCTTCACCTTTTACCTACTGGTTAGACATCCTAAGATCTTCAAGAAATTGCGTGATACAATTGTCGAGGAGTTCGGCACATACGAGTCACCCAAATCTATCACCTTCGAGACTCTCAAAGGCTGCACATACCTACAACACGTCCTGTCCGAAACCCTCCGGCTGTATGCCACAGTCCCGTTCAACAGTCGGCGAGCCACCAAAGACACCACGCTCCCTCGTGGTGGCGGACCAGATGGCAACTCGCCGATCTACGTCAAGAAAGGCATGGAGGTCAACTATTCATGCCACATTATGCACCACCGCGAAGACATCTGGGGCCCCGACGTGGAAGAATTCAAACCTGAGAGATGGACGAGCCGTCGACCCGGCTGGGAGTTCTTACCTTTCAATGGTGGCCCGCGCATCTGCTTGGGCCAACAATTTGCTCTTACCGAGGCTGGCTACGTTATTGTGCGCATGCTGCAGAAGTTTGACGGCATCGAGACGTACGAGACGGACCCTATAGTGCGACACTCCTATGGTCTCACCACTGCACCGTTGCGCCTGCCTGTCCGGCTACATGAGGCAGCTGCGAGTTGAGGTCAGTCGGAACAGGAGCAGGCGCAACTATCGGTATTGGTTGTTGTTTGTTCAAATCCACTCATTGCAGATGAAGACCAGAAGAACAGATACCGAGAACCGGATCACTTTTCCGTTACGAAGTGTCATATTGCTTCCCGTCTTTCCTGAATGTTCGTCGCTTATCTCGCAGCACCCAACGGCAACCCCGCTTATCTTGAACACCCCTCCTTTTCCCCGTTCCCTATTTTTTCACCTTACGAGCACACAAAAGGCCTTGTATCCGTTCGAAATTCAGGTCGCTATTCCCATCCAATCCCACCCCTGACTACGGCTAGGTACTACCACTGTGGCTAGAGCGGAAGTTATTTCCATTGGTACTTCGACCCTTGTGGCGCATGCATCATCATGCCTGTTCCTCGTTCGCTGTTGCGGTCACAATGACGTTTGACGGTCCAAAACTCAGCACATGTGAAAGCGTGAAGCAGGTTTGTGGAATTCCATATTGTGACATGGGAGAAAGATTCAAAGCATCATAACGTGACACAGTCGAAAGGTTTAAAACCGGAAGATTGGCACACGACATTCACATTTGCCTTCTCTTCACTTGAACTTCAATATCGCTGCATACCTTACCCCTTGCATTCCCAGTTAACCAAGCGTCAGAATCCAAGCCACACGCCTTCCTTCTCAACTTAACCACCGACCACTTCAGCGAAATCAGAGACAACATGGGGTCCCAACCGTCCTCCATTTCATCCGCGGCAGGGAGCGCCTACTCCAGCTCAGGCTCCGCAGCGTCCTCAGTATCATCTGCGGCAGCCAGCGCCTACTACAGCGCAGGATCGCCAGCGTCCTCAGTATCATCTGCGGCAGCAAGCGTTTACTCCAGCGCAGGATCCCCAGCGTCCTCGGTCTCGTCCGCAGCAGCGAGCGTCTACTCCAGCGCAACAAACCCAGCGGCTTCAGTCTCATCCGCAGCAGAGAAGGTCTTCTCCAGCGCGACATCCTCCGCTCGAGAATCGCCCGCCGCCGCGGCAGCCACCGCCTACGCAGCAGCCCAGTCAGCCAAAGGCTTCTCCTACGCCACCGTCGGCATCATCTCCCTGACAGGAATCCTTACGACCTTGGTGATCATCGCGGCTTCCATCTACTTTTCAGGATATGGCGATGATGTCGCTGAGTGGTTTGGCAAACGATACTACAAGGCAAAGGCCATCGCGGAGGTGAAGGTGATGGAGAACGTTGGCGAGGAGAGGGTCCAGAGCGAGTTGAAGGGTATGTTATATCATGGACTTTCGTTCTTTCTGTTATCCGAGATTTGAGTGGTGGGTTGCTGACTGACATTTCTGCAGATTCGCTGAAGAAGAACCCTTTAATGGGAGAGGGTGAGCTCGAGCAAGTTTCAGGTGGCTTGGGAAAAGAAGCATCTCAACAAGGTCTCGGCAGCGTGAACAGCTCGGTGACCATGCCCTTCGGAAAGTCGTGATCTTCTCGTCGAGAATGATAGAATGCTTCTAGAAATATGGCGGCGCTCGACACTCAAGCTGCGGCGGGAGATTGGAGGACCTGGCATACAAGGGAGCAGGAGCTGAGAAGTGTCTATCGGCGTCAGGGAAGGAACGGCTTTTGTACTTGAAAGCTGACCTGTGCTACAATCCGGCGTTGAGCCAAAAAAAAGCAATGAGCCCGAGCTTGGCTGGATAGGTTTCTTGGATAAAGGAAGTGTAGGTTCCTGGCGGGAAACCTGCGTTGTAACAGTATGCAGATTCTCAAGCAACGACTAAGCCTCAATTCCCATGCTCCTCAGCTCCTGCAAAGTCCTCGCAGTTCTCAATATTCTCGTCAATAGCTGCGCATAGTCTCACCCAAGACTCCTAGCAGCCATCGCAGTGAGACTAGCTTGATCCTCACGCCCAGGACGACCGGGCCCAGTCATGTTCGGTTTCATGTTGACATCGAAGATCGCAAAATGAGAATCCTTCTGATCGGTGGCCTGTCTTACATCAATTCTTATCGGCGCCGTCACGCGCAGTAAACGAGCAACGCCTTCGCACGCCGTGCTGATTTCCTCGTAGCGTGGGTTTGACGCTTGCTCATCTTGCAAAAGAACTCTTGAGTTCGCCGTCACTGCCACGACCCCGTTGTACGGAGCGATGCCATGTTCATGATTGAAGCGCACGACGAGTGGTAAGGAGTAGTAATCCGGATGGTCCTCCGAAGGAGGCATCACTGTGACTGTGGCTTCTTGTCCAGAGAGATACTCTTCGAGCATTACTGTGGGACTCTCCTCGACTAAGAAGGTCAAATGCTTCGAGAGGTCTGAAGCGCTACGGCAGACCTTGACGCCGTGGCTGCCTCGTCCGCGGATCGGTTTGCCGACGATCGGATATGGAAGCGCAAGTAGCTCGATGTGTGAAGACGAATTGACCATCCAGGAGCGAGGAAGCTTGAACGTCCCCTTCTCGCGGAGAAGATCGTTCACCCAGTTCTTATCATCGTACCGCTCGACAAATCGTGGCGGCTGAGCTACCACCCTCACTCGAGCTGCGTGGCTGTCCAGTGCCGGGGACGTCTGCAGAGGATGCGAAGCAAATAGGATCGTGTTCGCCCACAAGGTATCCGCACCTCGGTCGATCGCTTCCAGAATGCCTGATTCCGTGTCTGGAAAACACCACCCGTCGTCGCGCTTTTGATCGGGATCTTGATCAGGCGTGATGACTTCGACTTGATCCTTGCTGTGGAGGACGTAAGCTATATCGGAACCAGAGTCTCGATAGCCGCCTGGCCTTTTGGGTTTGCGGACGCCATTGACGATTGGAGGTTCGCAGGCTTGGTAAAGGACGGCCACTCGTGGCTTCGTTGGCATGGTTCGTCCTCTGGTACAACACCGATATACTGTGTTAGTGTTGTAGAGTCTGATACATCCCACCGTAGGTATCTTGAGGAGTGACACATTCATTTCCTGCAAGATCGCTCTGTCGCCAAAAGAGCATTCGCTTTCATTTATTATAAATCCATTTGATGCACAGGGCGGATCGATCCAGGAATGGAGGAAGCATCCGTGCGGAAGGCTTCAGAAGGCTTCGCCGTGCTTGATTAGATCGACCTACCAGAGAACTTTTGAGGACGAGATTGTAGGACTTTCTATATAGGAAAATCTAAAATATGTCCGGATTGCAGTATGATGGCTGTGTATTGAGAGGAACAGTTGGTGGTGATGAGAAAGGAGGAAAGAGCCGCCGATCAAGGAAGAATCTTTCTCCGCACCGCAACTTCCACCCCTCGATGTTGCTCCTCCACCAGCACTTCAGTCCGGCTGTCCTTCGCATGATAGGAACAGTACAGTGACTCCCTGAGCCTTGACACTCAACATTTGGACACGGAAATGCGATTGCGATGGCCAGCACTATCTGCAGCCGAGACAGGGTCTGGTCTCGCCGAGAAATCGAGGGGTCCATCGCGGAGGGACGAAAGATCATAATCCTCGATGGACAGGTGATCAAAGCCGACGCATGGCTACCTTATCACCCTGGAGGCGAGAAGGAAATACTGCACATGGTCGGAAGAGATGCCACAGACGAGATCCGAGCACTACATTCTCCAGAAGCGCAGGTCCGCATGCAGAAGTTTATGATCGGAAGGATAGAGGGGAGGTGGGACAATTTTCTGCCTCCTATACAAGGTGGAAAGTTCAGACCGTATGTTAAAGGAGGGCAAGAGGAGGATCGAGAAGAGAATGAGTCAGATGTGCAGACGGATGGCGCTCTAAGCTCGTCGAGCAGTAACAGTTCGGCACCTCCATCACCTATATTTGACCCAGTGGACAAGCGGGACCGGAAAGCAATACCATCCTCGTCGAGTTCTTCCCTGTCAGAAGCTCAAAGACAGCCGAGTCCTATCGAAGCCATCTTGTCCACTGAGAAGGCCAACGACATCCTGAAATACCCATCTCTGGACCATTTATCTCAAGACGACATCGTCGCAAAGTACCGAGCCCTTAACTCCCGCATTCGTGCCGCTGGTCTCTACAACTGTCCGTATGGTGCTTATGGCATCGAATGTTGCCGGTACGCCATACTCTTTGCCTCCTTCGTGGTCGCTCTTCGATACTCCTACTTCGCCCTCTCCGGAGCATTCCTGGGCATGTTCTGGCACCAGCTCGTCTTCACCGCCCACGATGCTGGACATATGGGCATCACGCACAACTTCCATGTCGACACGTGCATAGGCATCTTCATTGCCGATTTCCTCGGTGGTCTCTCAATTGGCTGGTGGAAGCGGAATCACAATGTTCATCACATCGTCACGAATTCACCAGAACACGATCCTGACATCGAACATATGCCCTTCCTCGCCATTTCCACTCGCTTCTTCAGCTCGCTTCGCTCGACGTACTATGACCGAATCATGGAGTTCGACGCTGCTGCGAGATGGGCCATCGCGAGTCAACACTGGCTCTACTACCCACTCCTAACCCTCGGCCGTTTCAACCTCTACCGCCTCTCCTGGGAATACCTGTTCCTAGGTCAAGCCCCCAAAAAGGGACCCGCCTGGTGGCATCGACACCTCGAAGTCCTCGGCCACATCTTCTTCTGGACCTGGTTCGGCTATTTCACCGTCTACCGCTCCATACCTACAGCCTGGGACCGCTTCGTCTTCATAATGATCTCACACATGGTCACCGGCCCACTCCACGTACAAATCACCCTCTCCCACTTCGCAATGTCCACGTCCGACATGGGCGTGCATGAGTCTTTCCCCCAGAAAATGCTCCGCACCACCATGGACGTGGATTGTCCCAGCTGGCTGGACTTCATCCACGGCGGACTCCAGTTCCAAGCTGTGCATCATCTGTTCCCGAGGATTCCGAGACATAATTTGCGGGCTGCTCAGATTTATGTGCGCGAGTTTTGCAAGGAGACGGGCATTCCGTATGTGATTTATGGGTTTGGGAGGGGAAATCAGGAGGTGCTCGGGCGGCTGGGCGAGGTTGCGAAGCAGGTGAGGGTTTTCGAGGATTGTAGACGCGTTGTGGCTCGGAAGGTTGTGGAGGGGAAAGAGAAGGTGATTTAATGCTCAGGGGAGCACCCCGGAGCGCGGGGACAACGAATGCGAGAACTGATGTCGATAGATTATGACGAGACGCAATATTGTATATATATGGGATAGAATGCGGGGGCCAAGAATAGAGGCGTTGATGAGATATCACAAAAAAATTTCACATCTTCCCTGAAATTTCTCGGAGTCGCTGATGGTATCACTGCTTTGATTTCACACTTCCCGGCTATTATAAAGCACTGATGAGTGCGAGCCCCTCAGCCAGCAAGCCTCGACTTACTCAATCTCAACGCCGTCCGTCGTAATTGCAAACCCGAAACCACCAGCACGCCTCTCACCTTCCCTCTTACTAATCACCACTGCGACAAACCGTCCTTTCCTCACCGCTTCGAATCGTCTCTCCCGATCCCTTAGGCATTCCTCCATGCTCATCTGCGGCGCGAACTGCGGGACCGGAACCCTCGATAAATTCAATGTAAGAGTCGCGTAGGCCGTCCACGGCGAGATCACACGTCCAGTATCCTCTGGTGCTGGGGTCGTGGGGCCTACCTCGACTTGTCTCTGCGGTATTGATGCAGGGGTTGTAGAGGTCGTGCTGAACAATACGACACAATCGAACCTCTCCTGCAAATGTTTCAAGCGCTCGATGACTTGTTGCGTCGTGCTTGGGCCTTCAATGGTCGTCCCGGGTGTTTCGAGCCGTGCCATGGTGCGGTCGAAGCGGTCTTGCCAGAAGAAGGTGGTAGCGCTGTCGAGGATGATCATGCTCAAGGGGCGGTGCATTGATTGATGTCGTGATGCGTCGAAGAGGTACCCTGGAAGATGTGACAGAATGGAGAGCAATTGGGTCGAGGATTGAGGGCGGAAGACGTGGATATGGTCCAACGATTCTTTGATGATCATATCCACATCTGAGAGGCTTGTCGTTGCGGGTTTCTTGGAGTGGCGGTGGATGTAATGATGCATGAGTTGTGCCAGTCTCATGGCAGAGAAGCGGCCGTCGGCATCGATGTAGATGGCTGTTGATTCTTTGCCGCCCAGATATTTTGGCAGGACTGAGATCCCGATCAAATGAGAAAGAAGGGTTGTCTTTCCAGAGGCGGATTTCTGGCTGGTCAGCTCGATCGTGGCGGGCTTGGGCTTTGGAGCTTCGACAAATCGACGAGGACTGGTGTCGGGGTCATCTTGGTCCTCGCTTTCGCTCCTCCCTTCGCGGAAAGCTGGAGAATCTGCTGCTGTTGATTGCCATACCGGTCGGTGCGGTGTAGTTGCGGCTCCATTAGGGAAGCGGGCCTCTTCGAGTAGTTTGTCCACTTGTAAAACTCCAAGTACAGCTCTTGGTTGTGGACATATTGTATTCCTGAGTTCCGCTCGGAGCTGATCGTAACACAATCATGCTCAGTATTGCTGGCTTGGGCCGAGGGCTACGTTGACCAGACTGGGTGGCTTGGGAAGGTGGAGCGGCAAGGACGAGCAACTCACCTTGTCTAGACTTTGCTCTTGCACCTCTTCCAGGAGTCTAGCTCCATATTGTTCTGCGGACATGCTTGCGCCATGATAGGGATGAAGAACTTGAAAGCAGACCTTGAGCCGAAGAGGTAAAATTTTGAGAAAGAACGAGGCGTGAGAAGAACCTGGGTTTTCTGTTTCAATGGCTCCTCCCGAACGCCCGTTCCCCGTGTCGGAGCTCGAGGACAAAATCCACGGTCACACGATCAACTACAAAGAAAAATCGCGCAAACTACCAAAGGACTTCGACTTGAAGAAGGACTGCGAGTTGATGGAATTGGTGCAGTATAGCTGTACTACGCCGACCCAGCAGATGGAACGGGCGCTGGCGAGTGGAAGTGAGATAGCCAGGATGGAGTGTTTCCCGATTGTGAGGCTGTTCAGGAAGTACGCTTTTCATGTTCAGCCGAAGGGTTCCATGCTGACATGCGATAGATGCGTCAAAGGTGGAAAAGTATTCCACGTCGAAACTACGGCTTGGGAAGGAGATCTTGCTTGGAAACCGCCGATGACGCAGAACGATA
Organism: Cladophialophora chaetospira; assembly: GCA_030247875.1. Lineage (NCBI taxonomy): Eukaryota > Fungi > Ascomycota > Eurotiomycetes > Chaetothyriales > Herpotrichiellaceae > Cladophialophora > Cladophialophora chaetospira. The sequence goes on along the minus strand of JAPDRK010000020.1, from coordinate 67,481 downwards.
CAACAGTCGAAGATCAGACGCCTGAACAACCATCTGCAGGTTACTGGAGCTCGTTTTGGTCCAAGAAGTGAAACGCGTTCCATTGTGTGCAGGCCGCAGGGTATCATTCATGTTTTGGACCTTCCACCAGCCCAAGGCACGCCAGAACGCCAACGCTGTAAAGCACAAATTAAGATGTAAGCTTTCAAAGCTCCATCACAACGTCCTCTCCGCTCCGGCTTGAGCTCCCGCTACTGTCTGTGACTTGTGGTCGCTTCCTCTTGACCGCCACATCATCCGGCATGCGAAACGCCTTCTCGCACGTCACAATGGGACCCAGCTCAAACCCATCAGGCTCCCTGCCCAGCAGATCACGCAACGTCTCTTCAAAAACGGTCTCCTCGGATAGATCGACGCCCTTTTTCCACCGTTTCCGTCTCTGCTTGGACGGAGCTACGTCCTTCTGCTTGAACGAAGCCTCTGTCTCGAGCGTGTGCGCAGCATCCAATTTCACCGCCCCAGCCAACTTTCGCAGCGCCTGCTCGCCGAGCTTCCCCTCATTGGTCGCCAACTCTCTGATTTTCCTGGAGTCGGATTCTCGATGCGGGTAGACGGCCGTGTCCTTGTACGTGTGCGCCGAAGGCAACTCAGGAAGTCCGTGCATCGCGAAGGAGAACTTCTTTAACTCGCCGTGACCATCCAGTTCTGGGCCGAGGAACGACGAGGGAAGTTCGACAAGGTTGTGAAATTCATCTTCTGGGGGAGGTGTCGGGTATAAGGGAGGGTTGATCGCCGGTTCTGTCTTGTAGGGTTTGAGTTGGTCGTCGGGTCGAGGAATATCGAAGACTTCAATTGCGGCTTCGAAATCGCTTGCGATCGGACATGTTCGTCGCGAGGCGAGCATGTATCGCTGGACTTTGGAAAGAAATTGGAGGATGACTGCAAGCAAGAGTCAATTGATGTATCTGCGCAGCTTGTGACATATCGTACACTCATTTACCGCGGCCACCATTGATTCCAGCACGACTGATTCAATGACCGGCTCCGCGATACCCTGCTTGAACGCCACTTCCTCGCATATCGCCTTGACACAGTGTATCAGCAGCTTGTCCACCGCTTCTTGTTCTAGCAGCGCCGGCTCCGGCGTCGGGATTGACTGAGGCTTGTGTCGCATGACATGATGGTGATGGTACGGGATCTTTCGAAGTGGGGATATAGGGGACATCGCATTACTGCAGGGAGGCGAGCGCGTCTGCTCAGAGACGGTAACTCCACTGCAAGCAGGAACTTGAATGTCTTTCAGGTCTTGCACAGCGTAGAGTAAGCTGGACTCAAGGAAGTATGCGAGAGGAAGGTGAACTGGAAGCCATCTTAGGGGAAGGTGCGGCGACGAGGCTGCGTCTTTAATTCGCCAAGGCTGCGTTCAACTTCACCTCAATTGTGGATCTTCAAAGGGAGCTCCAGCTATCACACCACTCTCACCTGCGCCCTCCAACTCCTTCACTTCGTCCTCTCTTCGACGATACACTTCCGATTCCGAGGGTAGAGCATCCGCGTATCGAATAAAATCGACCAAGACAGGACATCTGAGCTCTTCGTGAGCTCCGGAAGCGAAGATGCCGATCAAACCGATTGAAGGAGTACGTCCTCCGATCCAAGAACAAGGCCATACTCTGCTCAGTTGAGCTTCAGACGTGTCTTGGACCTCAAGAGACTGCTACGGAACATGAAGGCTAATACCTGGCTATGGATAGATGCTCCGACGAGGTCTCGTGCTGGATCTAAGTATCGCAGGCGGTACGTCGACCTGCCTTTGAACCCCCAGATACCACAAAACCAGATTCCCTGCAATGCACTCGATCCTCATACCTTACTCTCCCGCTAACACCACCTCCCTTAGGACTCGGCACAACATTCGGCTATCTCTGGTGGTACGGCTTCCACCTACCCCGCGTCCGAGCCCGCGACAATTTTTACGCTCGCCTGGAAGATCAACGAGCCCGGGACGCTGGTGTCAAATAAAGTGCGCAAGACGATTCGGAGAGCGGGGAGAGCATCTCGCGTTTGCGAAAGATGCGAATCAGAGACAATAGCAAGCAGCATCATCGAGGTGGAGATGGACGCCCTGGAACAGAAAATTGTATGAAGCACGCATGCGATTTGACATGACCAGACAGCGATACTGTACATATCAATCGAACTCGCCAAAGGAAGAATTAAACATAAGACACCGATCGGTTCACCTGTTTCTTGGCTCTTGCGAGGATACGCTGGGCGAGGCCGTTTTCTATCTTTGAAGGACGCCCTGTCTATGAAGGATGCAATAGAGCCGGGTATCTCATAGTCGTGAACACGGCGCTGTTCGCTATCGGTAGTCCCCTGGGATCACTCCACATCACTTGGCCATTTTCCGCCCCTTCTTTCCCTCCCACGCATCCTCAAAGACGCAAGCTTTCGGCGTGAATTTGTTCCCCGTCTCGATTGGATGATCCAGGTATCTCACGACCTCCACGGATCCAGTGCCCACACCCATGGTTTTGCCCACAATGACGCTCTCGGAAACACCTTCGATACGGTCAATCTTGCCCATCGCGCCCGCGTCGAAAACATGATCCGCCGTCTTTTCAAACGATGCGAGTTGAAGAACGCTGTCCCGCATCTTCGCCAGACCGAAGCGTGTGATCCCAAGAACCTCACCCTTGTACGTCATCACATCCGCGAGGAGGTACATATGTCGCGGGTCAATGCTCAACCCCTTGGTAACTTCCTGGATTTCAGTGATGATCTTGCTGCGGGCTGCTTCGATACCAAGGACTTGCATGGTCTCGACAACACTGTTTGTTTCGGTGTGACAAGGGTCAACTCCTTCAGTGTTCATGCAATAGCGTAGGCCATAACCTTCAACCATGACTTTGTGCATCTGCACAGGGTTTGCGTCTTTCACGGGCACTTTGGCAAGGGCGGATTGAGTGTCTTCTTCAGACTTGACTTTGGTTTTGCTCTGGATAGCAATGTCCACAGTTTCGTCTTTGACTCCTGGCTCACCGGTAATTTCTTCGAACCTCTCCTGTTCGCCAGCCAGAGTCCTCCGCATGGCCTTGACCTCATCTGATCGTGGATCGTCCTCTGCCATGACCACTGCTCTCGTCGCTTGAGAATGACCAAGAACATGCACTCCAGGCAAGATGCGACGCAACATTTGAAGACGCATCAGACGTTCACCCTGGCCTTCTTCATCAACCTTGGCTGCTGCGCCTCTCTTTGCAGATCTGATGGCCAATTCGGTAGAGATTTTGAGTTCATCTCTGCCACGGAGCTGAATTCTTAACTTGGCGGCTTTGAGCTGTCGGTGCTTTTGTATGGCGGAGACAATGTCCTGAATCGTGAGATCCAGCCCCAATTCCGTGATGGTGTCCAGCGAGATCTTCAAATAAATGCAACTCGGTCTGTCAAGAAAATGCCGAATCTCGATCCACGATGCAACGTCTCCAAGAAAAAGACTCTCGATCCGACCCTTGACGATGCGAGCCAGACCCTCAGGAAGCGACAGATCTTTCCGGCGCTCCAAGCGGCAGGTAATGACAGGGGTGCTGATGATCTTTGATGCATTGATGATCTCCTTGATACGAGGCACACCGGCCGTTAAACTCATGCCGGCAACACCAGCAAAATGGAATGTCTTCAGTGTCATCTGTGTTCCAGGCTCACCTATGGACTGTGCGCCGACAGCACCAACAGCATGACCAGGCTCAACCCGTGCTCTCTCGTACTTGTCCAAGCACTTGTCGACAAACGTTTGCAAGGTCTTCCTTGATAGCTTTGAGGTGAGCTCGAAACGGGTTTTCGTGGACGGAGCAGGCTTGATTTGTGGGGGTTCAGGGGCGGAAGCTTGCATGCCCTTTCTCGTGCCCTTTGGCTTTGTAGCAACAGCACCTCTCTTGCCGGCGCGTCGTTTCGGTGCAGGGCTGTCGACCTCCATCTCATCGTTAGCAGTATCGGCCTTTCTCTTAGACCCGTTGGCTGCTTTCGAAGGTGGTAAAGCATATTTCTTCTTCCGAGACCGCACCTCGTTGAAAGCTTGCGACTTACCCATAATGAAATCATGGATTGACTGCAGGAACTCGCGGTTACTCTCCTTCTGGTCAACGTAAATCTCCTCGTTTGACTCGTATGGTAGGTCGCGACCATCGAGGCCTTCTCTGGTCAGCTTCCTACGCTGAGCCGAGAGTTTCTCTTCCATGACACTGAAAATTTCGGTATCCTCGAGACCTGGGTCTTCCATATCAAACGTTGTGGCTTCCACATGGGCAAAAGTACGCTCGAAATCAACAGGCCTGGCACTCGACTCCATATCCACTGGGTCTAGTTCGTCGTCTCCAAAGCGAAATTGCACAATATTGGATGTCGAATTGCGGACCGTTCGGTCGTATTGCATGGACAGATCTTCGAGCGACTTCATGAGTCGACGTGACATGTAACCAGTTTCTGCTGTTTTGACAGCTGTGTCGACTAAACCGACACGGCCACCAACGGCGTGAAACAGAAATTCGTAAGGCAGTAAGCCACTGAAGAAACTGTTCGACACGAAGCCTTTGGAAGGTGGTGATCGTTCGTGCTTTGGAAAATGAGGCAATGTTCGGTCCTGAAACCCATCGGCAACACGCTTGCCTTCAATATCCTGTTGTCCAAGCAGAGCAGCCATCTGAGCCACATTGATGTTCGAGCCTTTCGAACCAGATGTCGCCATCACCATCGGAGTATTGTACTTACTCAGCTGGTTCGTCAAGACCTTGGAGATGTTCGTACGGACTGTGCTCAATACCCGGACTTGCTCAGCTTCCAGGGTGCCAGGGTTGTCTAGACCTGCCTTTCTCTTGAGTTTGCCAGCCTTAGACTCTTGGACAAACCCAAGACACTCATCGAAGACCTTTCCGATCATGTCACCCTTCTCCTTTATCAGCTTCTCGGGTGGAGTGACATCACTGATGCCGACAGTAAAGCCTTGGTTGCCTAACCATCTGGCGCAGAGTTTTGAAAGTCGATTCATGCCTTGGGCAGCTTCATCTTCACCGAAATCACGATAGAGGACGTAGAACACCGAATTCTTCTTTCCAGACCCTACAGTCCCCTTGTCCATTCGACCACACAGTACTTCTGAGTTGCGGATGCACAAAAAGCTATCATCTTGCAAATCTCGATGAAGCCCGGGATGATATTCGTTGTGGTCGCGAGATGGAGCGTCCAGATTGACCTTGACCTTCGATTCCTTGTTCGGGCGCATCAGCACGCTGAAGGCCTGTTTCCCCGTCCAAAGAGCTTGTGGTTTGATGACGGCAGGCGGCGGAAGGTCGAATTTTGTGTCAGGTTCTAACAAGCCGCAACACATCGTGACGAATGTCTTCTTGTCGAAGAACTGATCTAAGCTGCTCAGGAGCCAGGAGGCGGTGATAAAATCTTGAATGGCGGAGATAATAGGTTCACCATTCTTTGGTGTAACGATGTTGAATTTGACACCCATCAACAGCCTAGCTTCTGTCCGGGCTTCTTCTGTCTGTGGGACATGAAGATTCATCTCGTCGCCGTCGAAGTCTGCGTTGTAAGGATTGCATACGCACTCGTTGAGTCTGAACGTTCGATGAGGCCGAACCTTCACGAAATGGCTGAGGATACTGAGCTTGTGCAAGGATGGTTGCCGATTGAATAGTACAATGTCGCGGTCTTCGAGATGGCGCTCAACAATGTCGCCTTCCTTCAGATGTTTCGCGGTCGTATGATTGCCGAATCTGAGAGAGTTTTTGTAGCCGCCTTCCAACTTGATGACAACATTAGCCCCTGGCCATTTGTCAGGGCCGTTCCTGACGCGCTCTCGGAGTTTCTCGATGTTGGTCTCGTTCACCACTTCTGGATATGTCATGTTCTTTGCAACCAGCTCGGGCACGGCGACCTCGTCAATATTCAAGTTCGGATCTGGAGATATGACGGTACGTCCGGAGAAGTCGACGCGCTTACCTGACAGATTGCCTCGAAAGCGGCCTTGCTTGCCCTTCAGTCGCTGCACAAAGCCTCGAATTTGCTTGCCTTCTCCCTTTGCGAGCCCCGGAACGTCACTGTTAATGTACATTGCCAGGTTGAGAGAGAGATAGTCCCAGTGTTCAATGATCTGTGCCGTAGGCAGGCCTTTCTCCAAAGTATCTCGCAGGGCATCGTTGGCAGCAACAATGTCGCCCAGCTTTGCGGTGATATCGTCCTCGGTGCTTGAAGCCTCTTGTCCTACCGAGGGTCGAATGCAAGCGGGCGGTGCTGGTATGTAAGTCCACAAGAACTCTTCTGGCCTCGCCTGGAAGAGCCCAAGTAAATCGCGGTCGGCGCGTCTCACACGTCTGAACAGTCTGTACACTCTAAGAGGTGTCAAGTCGTCCATCGCTTTCTTCAGATGTTTGTCGAGTTCGCTATTCGTCAGTTTCGCCGATTCAAAGGAGTTGTCAAACAGCTTCTTTTCCTCTGGGGGGACCTTTCCTTTCGCAGTAGAAGCATTGTACGACTTGAACTTGTCGTGGGATATCTTCAGAGATTGTGTTCCAACTTTTCTCACCAGACCATTGATGGCACCACACTCGAAACAAGTCTTTGTCTTCTTGCATTGGTCGGCGACTCGTCTGAGGATGGCCGCTTGTCTCAGGGTGTCGTTTTGCGCTTTTCGGAGGGCGCTCGTGAACTTTCTGCGGTCGAGTTCGGAGAGAAGCAAGCAAGAGCAGTCCTGGAGAAGTCAGTGTGTGTTGGTTGATCCTGGCCGGTCATGACGCATGCCTTGCAAATGCTCTGAAGTAGCTGAATGACTTTCTTGAAGTACCCGACATGGAAGACTGGAAGGACGAGGCGGACATGGCCATAATGACCGTTGCATTCTTGTAGAGGCTTCCCGCAGGTTTCGCATATATTCAACTTGGATGCCACGCCCATACGTCTGTCGAGAGGGCCATATTCGGCAATTGCTCGAGCGCCTCCAGTGCGAGTTTTGTCGAGATCGAAGAGGCGGCGATCGACGAGTTCAACTGCGGACTGGTTGATGATGTCCCGATCCGACCTGAACAAGTCAGAATCCTTCTTTAGTCCTTACGATAGTCCTACAAAACGCCGAATTGAAGTTCCTTGATGACTTTCGGAACGTCATTTATGACCTGCTGTTTGCCCAGGGCGGCGCCCTCGATTTCAGTGACTGCCGCCATGGTGCCCGGTCTTGTCACCGTCGAGAGGTAAGGGTAGAGGGTTCTAGCGCAGGAGTGAGCATGAGTGCGTTGTACGCTGGAGTCACAAGGCGATATTTTTAGGTCGATCGCTTGCGCAGCCTGAGTGAATTGCTGGCCCGGTGCACGCTCTCTCAAGACTCACAAAACGTGGTGGGCAACAATTTTCTCCAAATTTCACCCCACCTTCGCAAGGCTGAGATTGAGCCTTTCCATCCCAAGTCACCTTGCCCATTTAAAATCACAGGAAGCCTCTCCCTCGTCTCGTTCCGAATTCGGTTCATCATCTGCTACGGCTTATAGAATACACCTAAGACTCTAAGCTGGGTATGGTTAGAAGATGATCGGCAGGTGCAGGTCCGCAGCCTGGATGATCAGGACCCTTTTGCCTGCTCTAGGTCCTTGTCGGCAACACAGACGGCTGCCGACGAGTCTTTAGAAAGCAATTGAGAAAGACTCCCATTTTTTCGTGTCACGGAAATGCCACAAAGCTCCCCGACGCAGTGTAGCGCTGTTCACACCATGTAGAGAAGACAACACCTTTCATCCTCACGTGATTCAACTTAAACAAACTGATATATATTGTATGGGCTAAAAATTGTGCTAAAATCGATGTGGAAAACACTCGATCATCCATCGGGAGGATGGCCGAGGTAAATACTGCCTGACCGCCCTAGACTTAGGCATAGTAGCTAACGATTTCTAGCGGTTATGGCGGTAAGTTGAGATTGTGCCGGGGACGCCTAGAGCCACAGCCTAATATTATACCCAGTGTGACTCAAGAAATTCAGCTTCTATCTTGAATTTGAAAACAGATTCATGTGTTCTCATGGGGTTTCCCCGCGTGGGGTAAATAGTCCTCACATTATTCATGCGCCAGAGATGCTAACTTGCCAAAGTTCGAATCCCACTCCTGTGAGTACTCTCTAGGGCAAATGGTGGTGAAATCTCCATCTGATAGATCTCACAGCTCAAATTGGTTCAATTGAATCAGTTCCTTTTTGTCTTTTTGGTATGAACGAAGATAGATAGACTCTGTAAGGCTTCTCATTTATCGTGGCAGAATGTGTACAAAGAACCAGTCCTTACAAAGATTACGAGACATGGTAATTGAGGGCTCATCTGGGGCACCTTTACGAGCATCTATCTCTATCAAACCCGTGAATATACACTGTATCTTAAAAAATGGGGGATTGTTGTTTATCAGTACTGTGCATTTCAGCCACCATGTGCTCTCAGGATCTCTGAGTAATCAGTCACCCATGAACCGGACGATACACCCTAGTAATTGAGCTATAGGGGAGGTGCTACCTGAATTCTGCAGCTGGTCCATATGGGGTAGCTGAAATTCCCGCTCCAGCTGTTCAACCCCAGCGTCCATCATAACCACATTGTGCTCTCATACGACCTGAACAATAGTATCGGTATGCCCTGCCCATGCTTTCCTTACACAACGTACACATCCCAAACGCCCTCGCTATGTCCAAATCCCTCCCGTACATTTTCAATCTGCAAGTCGGTAGCTGACCATAGTGTCAACCTTATGATTGCTTGTGCTGAAACTCCGTAGCTGAACCTTCTCGGCATTCTTTATCTCTTTAGCATCGCTGTCTCCCCACTCGATAGGCACATCCGAGTCAGCGTCGGCATATACCAATACATTGAACGTGCAATTGCCGTCGAGGACTGGTAGGAATGTGACTGATGCTGTAATTTGTCGGAAAATGGCCTGTATCTCCTCCTGTATCTGAGCTTCGGTCTTCTCTGGTTCGGTTTCTGCTGGCGGTACATCTCTGTCATCGAGTCAGCAGACTTCCATGCGACAGTGTCTGGGGTGCGTACTCTGGAGCCGCATTCTCCTTGTCCGTGGCCTTCTTCGACGATCGCGATGGGGAAGCTTTGCCCATAAGCTGGACGTCAAACTGCCACCTCTCGATATGTTCGCCTGTTTCTCTGCTCGTAATGACCACAACCAATTTAGAGATCTTGCCACCAATCATCCACTTGTTAAGCTGGGACATGATCTTCTTGATGTATGCTTTGACTTGGTCGTCCGAGGAGACCAGCATGTTGAGGCCATATTTCTTGACCGGTGTAAAGTCTTCTGCTGGGTAGACACCTCTCTGGAAAAGTATCGTGTTTATCGAGTATTCGAACTGTCTGCAATTAGTGGCTGCTCGACATTTCGAATGTATGCGCTCACGAATTCGGCAACTGTCTTCGATGACCCTGTCCCATGTTCATTAGCATGACTTTCAGGATGGACGCACTCGCGCGGTACCTTTGAGAGCCACCTTGTGCAATGACGACTTATCCTTCTTTTCAATCGCCATCTTGGTCGTGCTGAAATTCAATGCAGGCGAAGATGCTCCCTGTTCGAACAGTGGAAGGGTTTTGTTGACGCGATTGTTGGCGGGGCAATTATCCGCCGAGAGTGGCCTGGAGCATACGGGACAATTTTCTGGCGAACTTCAAGACTGTGGAAAGTGACCAATGAATCTTCTCCACCTCAAATTCAACCCATGCGATCATGGCTGCAGATCTTCGTAAGGCGAAGAGCTGCATTGAGGGCTCCTTCTGCCATAGCTGTGGCCTGGCGCAACAGAGCTGTGCGCACGCTCGCGACGACTCCATCTCGATTCGCCCCCTTGAGCGACCTCGAAACGCGCATCGCCGCGATCCCCATTGACCGATACCGCAACTTCTGCATTGTCGCCCATGTTGATCATGGCAAAAGCACACTCAGCGATCGGCTGCTTGAGCTGACCGGCACCATCCAGCCGGGCTCGAACAAGCAGGTCTTGGATAAGCTAGATGTGGAAAGAGAAAGAGGAATCACTGTCAAGGCGCAGACATGTTCCATGATCTACAAACATAAAGGCGAAGACTATTTGCTACACCTCGTTGACACTCCTGGTCATGTCGACTTTCGTGCCGAGGTGTCGAGAAGCTATGCAAGCTGCGGAGGTGCCCTTCTGCTGGTTGATGCAAGTCAAGGTGTCCAGGCGCAGACGGTTGCAAACTTCTATCTGGCCTTTGCCCAAGGACTGACGCTGGTCCCGATCCTGAACAAGGTCGACCTGCCCCATGCCGATCCACCCAGGGCTCTCGAGCAGATGCACGACACGTTCGAGTTGGACCCTGACGCTGCGGTACTGGTTTCCGCCAAAACCGGACTCAATGTGGAGAGTGTCCTTCCAGCTGTGATCGAGAGGATTCCAAGTCCGGTTGGCGATACTGGAAAACCATTGAGGTTATTCCTGGTCGACTCCTGGTACTCGAGCTACAAAGGTGTCATCTTGCTAGTCCGAATCTTTGATGGCGAACTTCGGGCAGGAGATCAGATCATATCATTCGCGACAGGTCTGAAGTACACTGTAGGAGAAGTCGGCATCATGTATCCAGATCAGACGCCTCAGAAAGTCCTCCGCGCCGGACAAGTTGGGTACGTCTATTTCAACCCTTCGATGAGGAAGAGCAGTGAAGCCAAGATCGGAGATACATATACCAAAGTTGGACTTCAAAGTCAGGTTCAGCCACTCCCGGGCTTCGAGGAGCCTAAGCCTATGGTCTTCGTGGCTGCGTTCCCAATCGACCAAGGTGAATTTGAACAGCTTGAGGACAGTATTAATCAGCTCTTACTCAATGACCGCAGTGTCACCATACAGAAGGAGTCCTCTCTCGCCCTGGGCGCCGGCTTTCGTCTCGGCTTCTTGGGGACCCTGCACTGCTCTGTTTTCGAAGACCGGTTACGTCAAGAGCACGGCACCAGCATCATCATCACACCGCCCACTGTGCCGTTCAAGGTCTTCTATAAAGACGGCAAGGAAGTCATCATCACTAACCCAGCTGAGTTCCCCGACGGAGAAGAAACACGCAAGAATGTAACGGAACTTCGGGAGCCATACGTCCTTTGCACGCTCACCTTCCCCGACGAATATCTCGGCAAAGTCATGGAACTTTGCGAGTCAAATCGCGGCGAACAGAAATCCATGGAGTACTTCACCTCCTCACAAGTCATCTTGAAGTATGAAATGCCACTCGCACACCTGGTCGATGACTTCTTCGGGAAGTTGAAGTCGACGACAAAAGGATACGCGACGCTTGACTACGAAGAAGCAGATTGGCGAGTTAGCAACATTGTCAAACTCCAACTGCTTGTCAACAAGGAACCCGTCGATGCCATCAGCCGGGTAATGCATCATAGCCAGGTCCGACACGTGGGCAAGCAATGGGTTGAGAAGTTCAAAGAACACGTTGATCGACAAATGTTCGAGGTCGTCATCCAGGCCGCTGTGGGAAGACAAATTATCGCGAGGGAGACGTTGAAACCATTCAGAAAGGACGTTACCCAGAAGCTCCATGCTGCGGATAAGTCAAGGCGGATGAAACTGCTTGAGAGGCAGAAGGAGGGACGAAAGAAATTGAAGGCCGTCGGAAATGTGGTTATTGAGCATACGGCTTTCCAGGCCTTCTTAGTGAAGTAGAGAAATGATTGCGGTGCAGTAAAAGGAATCTCCAAATACAAGACCAGTATTCGATCGGCATTTGACTTCATTACCTGGCCAGGACCTGGCCCTCTTCCGGTGTTGATTTCGCGAGGGAAGACAATCGAAATGTTGCCATTCCAAAATGCCCTATAGTATACTCCCTTATCCTTGATGTGTTCCACTTGATCTTTGGTCTAAATCTCGTGGACCTCCACGGTGGTTTTCAGAGATGTGGAACAAAAGTAATCCATCCAACCTGTTGGTAGATTCCTGCTGGTGCTGAGCGCAAGGAGATGATTGTCTCGACGATGAGGTAGATCCGCAGTACCAGGTAGAAAATGGCAACAGAATGAAAGATGTGGAATACCCAGTTGCTTGACTCGTCACTCCGATCAAATAGCAAGACAAGTACGGCTGTAAGTTGCAAGACAACCGCGCCAACGCTCGAAACTCTCCAAAGAATACACTCTACCTTGGTGGGGAAGGAATAGTTCCATGCAGCCACATGCCACGTGCCAAAGCCGTTGAAAACAAGAAGAGTGAGGACGGCAGTCTTGGGACAACCGAGCTCGTAATCGAACGCCTGGAAAGTTTCTGTCCGCATGTGAGCAACCAAGCGTTGACGATCGTTTTTGGTGCTTTCCAGCATATTCTCGACAATGTTGTCATTTATTGCCGGGCAGTGCAGTCTGACTCTTGCTGAAACCCCGTTTGGCTTGTGCCACCAGAAGAGAAGGATGGAAATGGCACACATCACTATACACGTTCGTTTGCTTGTGTCTCTATTGACAACACAGTGAAAACGAGCGGGACAACGCCAGGACAGATCTCCGCTGATTTGGGATACATGCCAAAAGACAATGTAGTGACCTCGAATAATGAGAAATCTAATCCTTTGATAGCCCGGCCGGTGCATTGAAGTATGAACCACACCAGTTGTAGAGTCGTGACTGTCCTTTGGAAGATATCTTCGCGAGATAAGTCGTCAATGTCTGAGTGTCTCAATTCAGCGGCGTTCAGTTGACCCTTGATGGCGAGCCATTGAATTTCCTTCGACGTAACAAGCATGCATTTCTGAAGGTTATATTGCAATAAATATCCGCCCATCTTTGCTCCGCGTCAAGTTAGTATCGTGATCTAGCACTAGGACAAAAGGTCTTGGAAATTGGAAATTCGACAATCAATAACAGGCGTACAAGAATGGCAAGGACATGCTGGGAGCTAAACTAACGTCCGCAAAGAAAGCATGCTTCAGCGTCCAGTGATGAAACCCTCGCTGATGCATTGCTCGCGTGTTCAGTCTGGCGGCCAAGAATTGCTTCATTGCAGAAAAGGCAAGGGCTTCGGGGGCAGCAATGGTGAACAACACCAACCAGAGCTTCCTGGAGATTCGCTTCCAAGTAGATTCATTAGGTGAGGGTACACCAGGACGTTGTATATTCCAAGTGCAAAGAATGATGGTGAACACGCAGCTCCACATCAATTCAATGGTACCTCGGACGGGACCAGCAGAGACAAAGCCAACGTGCTCGCTTGAGTTTGTGGTCTGATTTGTTGCAGAAATCATGGCGAAAAGCAGCGTCTGCGTAGTAACAACAAGTCTGCACTCAATTGAGGAATGCGTATTCAACTTAAATCTAAGAAAGGGCATCAGGCTGCCACGCATCATTTATAGCTTGAGCAAATGAGCAGATTGTGACCAGCGTTCACCTAAGAGAGCGCGGCAGAGCCACAGCCACCACCATCATGATGTTCTTGAGCCGCGAATTGAGACACAGCGCGATGCGCGTCTCTAGTCGAGCGTGACAATTCAAGAGCCATGTTCCTCAGGGATTGAGAGAGGCGAGGGGCGGTGATTGATGCATTTCGACGGGGCGGCTTGGGGAGCAGGGTGCTTGTGTAACGTGTTGGCGGAAACACGATAAGGACGGCCAATATCGTTGGGCTTCGACTGCAGCAAGTGCAAGGTTTTGAGCTGAGCCAATCATAGGCTGACTGAGAACCACCCACAAAGGCCTGCCTCCGAGCCCTTTCCCTTTTCGTCCAACGTCAACATTAAGCACTCAAGAGTCCCTCATTCAATCGATCTGAGCAATCACCTTCACCCAACACTCACAAGAGCGCAAAATGTCTGCCGAATCTCCAGTCCGGCCATCGCGTCGCGTCGCGCGCAAAACCATTGTTGTCGACGAATCCGAGGACGAGCTTAGTCTGATCCAGGAGGACAACGACGAGGAGTTTACGCCCGCGCCAAAGAAGACCCCACGAAAGTCGACGAGAAGACAGACGACAGCCAGTGCAAATGCATCGCCGAGGAAGTCTGCGCGCGGTCGCAGAGTCAAGACCGGCGATGGCATCGAACCTTCACAAATATTCGACCCGGAAGAGACACTGCCTCCGAGCGAACCTACTTCTCCCACCAAAGCTGCGTCGCCACGAAAACGAAAGAGCACCGCCCCGCGGAAAGCCAGAAGATCTTCAGTCACACCTGCTGTTCCCGCTCTACCCACGCCCGAACCGACGGCTTCGCCAAAACCTGACCTGGCGCAAGCGACGCCCTTGAAGGAAATTACGAAACAGGCGTTGAACAAGAATGCTCAATTGCAGATGAATCAGGACATCCTCAAACCCCCGAGACCAGCAGACATGATACTCGAAAAGCCAATGGACATCGTCATACGCGCTAAGGCGCAAGGACTGCCCGCAGTGGAAGAGCCAGCTGGCACGAGGTCAAGAATGGTTATACGGCAGCTCGTCATGACGAATTTCAAGAGCTATGCTGGCAGACAGGTCGTTGGCCCTTTCCATGCTTCGTTCTCCGCGGTCGTCGGGCCCAATGGTTCCGGCAAATCCAACGTCATTGATTCCATGCTATTCGTCTTCGGTTTCCGAGCGAGCAAGATGAGACAGGGCAAAATATCATCCCTCATCCATAATTCGGCGCAGCACCAGGATCTCGACCACTGTGAAGTTGAGGTCTACTTCCAAGAGATCATTGACCTGCCTGGTGGAAAGCATGAAGTGGTCCCGGACTCCCAACTTGTGGTCTCTCGGAAAGCGTTCAAGAACAACTCGAGTAACTACTACTTGAACGGCAGAACAACGAATTTTACGACTGTCACGACTCTGTTAAAGGACAAAGGGATTGACCTGGACCACAAACGATTCCTGATTCTACAGGGCGAGGTCGAATCAATTGCCCAGATGAAGCCGAAAGCTGCAAACGAGCACGATGACGGGCTCTTGGAATACCTTGAAGATATCATTGGCACATCGAAATACAAGACGCCTATTGAAGAAGCGGCGGTCGAGCTCGAAAGTCTGAACGAAGTCTGCATCGAAAAGCAGGGCCGCGTCCAACATGTCGAGAAGGAAAAGAATGGCCTCGAGGACAAGAAGAACAAGGCTCTGGCATTCATCCGAGATGAAAATGAGTTGGCGGAGAAGCAATCGGCTCTTTACCAGATCTACATCGCTGAATGTGAAGATAACACCAAAGTCACCGAAGAAGCCATTCAGCAAATCCAGGAACAGCTCAATACTGAGTTGGAGAAGCATGCTGGAAATGAAGATGCGATCAAAGAGCTTGAAAAGGCTTACAACAAAGCTGTCAAGCAATACGAACGTATCGAGAAGCAGGCTCAAGAATTTACAAAAGAGCTTGCGAAATACGAGAAGGAAAACGTCAAATTTGAAGAGAAGCGTAAATTCATCTCCGGCAAGCAGAAGAAGGCTGACAAAACTGCTACCTCGAGTCGCTTAGCAGCGTCCGAAGCACAAAGTCTGGTCGAGAAGCACACGGACGACATTGAACGTAAGAGTGCGGAGGTCACTGGGCTTGAACAAGAGATGCAAGTTGAGGAGCAGAAGCTTGCCGTCATCAGGGACGACCTCAAAGGCAAGACTCAAGTATTTTCCGACCAAATCGCCACCAAGCAGAAGTCCCTGGAACCATGGAACGCGAAGATCGACCAGAAACAATCCGCAATCGCTGTGGCACAGTCCGAGCTTGATATTCTCCGAGAAAGGGCAGCAAGCGGCCAGAAAGCGGTTGACCAAGCCAATGCGAAGATCGAAACCATCGAAGCAGACAAAGCGGCCAAGCTGGAGCACATTGAGCAACGTCGACACGAAAAAGCTCGATTGGAAAAGGATGTTAGGAAAATCCAGGATGCCCTCCAGAAGCTTGCCACCAGTGAGCCTGAGGTCCGGTCGCAGATATCTTCAGCCCGCCAGAAGGCAGACGAGGCACGATCGAGCCTCGCTAGCAGTCAGAACCAGGGGAATGTTCTCAAGGGCCTGCTGCGGCTGAGAGACTCGGGCAGGATTGACGGCTTCCATGGACGTCTCGGCAACCTGGGCACCATCGAGGAGAAGTTCGATGTGGCAATCTCCACTGCTTGTCCCTCGCTGGAGAACATGGTCGTCGATAATGTGGAGGTCGGTCAGCAATGTATTGAGTACCTCCGAAAGAACAACCTCGGACGCGCCAACTTCATCCTTCTCGACAAGCTCGCCCAGCGCGATCTCTCTCCAATTCAGACTCCAGAGAATGTCCCTCGACTCTTTGACTTGATCAAGGCCAAGGACGACCGCTTCCGTCCCGCCTTCTACAGCATCATGCAAAACACGCTTGTCGCACAAGACTTGCAGCAGGCAAATCGGATTGCCTATGGCGCCAAGCGATGGCGAGTTGTCACTTTGGATGGCCAGCTCATTGATGTCTCCGGTACCATGAGCGGCGGAGGCACGCGGGTTGCACGTGGCGCCATGTCGTCGAAGCTTACTGCTGACACTACGAAAGAACAAGTCCAAAAGCTAGAGGCCGAAAGAGATCAGTTGGAGAAGCAATTCGAAGCTTTTCAGACGAGACAAAGAGAACTTGAGTCTAGTCTGCAAGAGAAGCAAGATGAGATCCCGAAGCTCGAGACTGCCATACAGAAAATCAACCTTGAAGTCGACACCTGCACGAGAAACCTTACTGATGCACAGAAGCGAGCTCAAGATCTACTGGCCGAGCTATCGGGTCCTTCAACTGACGACAGCCAGATCAAGGGTCTTGAGAAACAGATTGCCTTGCTCAACAAGGAAGTCGAAAAGCTGAGGGCTGAGACGGCGAGCATGGAGGCTGAGATCCAAGCCCTGCAAGACAAAATCATGGAAGTCGGTGGTCTGCAACTGCGAAGTCAAAAAGCCAGAGTCGACGGTCTGAAGGAGAGGATCGACATGCTGAATGACGATATTACTAATGCCGAAGTGGCCAAAACGAAGAACGAGAAGTTGAAGGTCAAGAATGAGAAGGCCAAGGCTGATGCAGAGAAAGAGCTGGAAGTATTATCGAAGGACCTGGACCGGCTTGAAAGTGACGTCGACAAGCATAAGTCTGGCGCTTCCGAGCTAAAGACTCAGGCAGAGCAAACTGAAGAACAGCAAACCTCGATGAAAGAGGAGCTTGGAGAATTGAAGAAGAACCTTGACTCGCAAACAACTGAGCTGAACTCAACCCGAGCTCTCGAGATCGAGATGAAGAACAAGCTCGAAGAGAATCAAAAAGTCCTTGCCGATAATCACAAAAAGAATCGATACTGGGCTGAAAAGCTATCGAAGCTTGTGCTGCACGACATTGCCGACCTCGAGGGCTCACCCACACGGCAAAAAGACGAACAGCCGCAGCAGCCACAGGAACCCAACGATGAAGAGATGCAAGATGCACCACCGGAAGCAGACCCGGACGCTATGGACGTTGATGAAGCTGAAGCGCCGAAAGAGGAGTCGACTGCTTCTGCTGAACCAGCCCGACGGCAGCTGCAGACCTTCACACGCGATGAGCTTCTTGATAAAAACAAGGATCACCTTGTTGCCTCGATAGCAGCACTTGAGGAGAAGGTTTCGAACGCTTCAAGCATCGACCTGAGCGTGATCGCGGAGTACCGCCGTCGTTGCGAGGAAGTGGCCTCCCGGACAGCCGACCTCAAAAGCGCAGTCAAGGGCAGAGACTCAGCCAAAACCCGTCTGACCGACCTGCGGAACCTGCGCCTCACGCAATTCATGACTGGTTTCACGACCATTTCGTCGCATTTGAAATCCATGTACCAGCTCATCACGCTGGGTGGCAATGCCGAGCTCGAGCTCGTCGACTCTCTCGACCCATTTTCCGAAGGCATTTTGTTCTCGGTCATGCCGCCGAAGAAAAGCTGGAAGAATATTGGCAACTTGTCGGGTGGGGAGAAGACGCTCAGCTCGCTGGCGTTGGTATTCGCGCTGCATGTTTACCGACCTACGCCTTTGTATGTCATGGATGAGATTGATGCAGCGTTGGATTTCAGGAACGTAAGTTGACTGATCCTCTTCAAAACAAACAATGGGCTCCGGCTAATCTCTTCTCCAGGTATCGATTGTTGCTGGATACATCAAAGAGCGCACGAAGAACGCTCAATTCATTGTCATTTCTCTGCGGAATAACATGTTCGAGCTTGCGGAACGGCTGGTGGGGATCTATAAGGTCAATCATATGACGAAGAGTGTGACGGTGGAGAATAGGGATTACCTCGCTATGGGAAGGCAGAGGCAACAGCAGGGACAGGGACAAGTTGAACATCGGGCTCAGCCCCAGGCTCAAGCTCAGGGTGCAGTCGCGATTGCGCAGCCGGAACAGATACGGTAGCCATTGCTTGGGTATGACAAGTTGGAAATGTCAATGATTCATGACTGCTATGAGGCCTGCTGGTTTATGACTTTTTGAACATTTAATGTAAGCATATTACGCGTTCGGCGTGCACAATTGCATATGTTCACCAGGAAGCTTGAACATAACATGATTGAGCGCAATGAGACGAATATTAACAAACGAAAAGGGGAATGGAGAAGGGACAGTCAATTTCATCTTTGATCTTATTCCGGAAGTCTTTTGCGTCCGGAAGCTGCCTGCTTCCGTTCTGCACATTACATGTCCTGCTAGCCTAATTGAAAATGCTTTCCATTTTCAATTTCTAATAGCCACCATCAGCTGCAGTCGCCGACGAGCTCCGTGGCGGCGCTCATAAGACTTGGACCACGTTCGCACAAGCTCGAATGCAGAGATGATATTTAAGACAGTCCCGTCGTAGAGCCTTCTGGTAAGTTCTTCAGATGAAACATGGCTCTCTTCGACGAAGCTCCTGATCATGTTCCCGTCGTCTTTGCGGAAATGAGGATCTTTCGAACAGCTGGCCTGGCCGATGAAGACTGCGGGGTCCGTCGTGCCTGTTCGTTTGTCGGATTCCTCCATTGCGCATGCCTCAACTCGGCACATCCTCCCGCTCGACCAAGTCAAAGTCGTTCAGGTCTGTACTTTTCATCGCGTGGAGTAGCTGACGGCCGAAATGTGCCTCGAATTTGCTCAAGTAACGATAGGGTGCAGCATCGGGGGCATCGGAGACTTGATTTTGGCAGATCAGCTTACTACCGAGAGATTCTGTCGTAAGGTGCTCAAATCGAGGTTTGGCGGCGAGATAGCTTGCAGGGAGTCTGCAATATTCGATCGTTAACCATGCGTTGCCCTCCGCATGAATCGCTATGTCTTCCTCGCGAATCACCGCTTTGTTCTGGCCAGCATTGTAGTTGAAGTCACGAAGTACACACCAGCGGGCATAGTCCGACTTGCCAGCTAGATAGAAGGGGCGTTTCAGTGGACAAGATTGGGATGAGAGTACTCTACTCTCGAAAAGTGTGCTGAACCTCTTGGCTGGTAGAAAAATAGGCTCGTCCGCTCTAGCGACAGTTAGAATAGAACAGCTTGAGAATCCACGTAGTTTCCCTCCCTCGACGGCAGCCACCATGGCAGTTGATAGCTGCTTAACCAGAGCGTTGCGATTTGACCAGTCGATATCAAAGTGGCCCCCAAGACCGCCACTGTGGGATGCACAGTGCGCAGTTGCTGGCCAATTGCGCCATTCTCCGCCGAATCTAGTACCAGAGCCAATCGTGTTGATGACAAGGCGCCCTGGGGTCTCAAAATTCGGTGCAGAAGTATGATGGCCGTGGAATAAATCGTTACACAGCCAACCAACGTTGAGCCGGAGGTTGCTCAGGGTGGGCAACAGGCGGGCTATAGCGGGGCAAAGGTGTCCAGAAGGGTCATCGAATTTCGTGTCATAGTAGCAGCGGGTGTCGATCTCGAGATGATGAAGAGATCTTGGGAGTGCATCAATGATATTTCGGATGGGCTTGTTGATAGACCAAAACCCAGGACGAAGTAATTCTGTCGGGTCCATGGCCAAGCTGAAGCTCTCAAGACGACTCATCTGCTTGATAACTTCCGGAAACTTTGCTAGGCCCATTGCAAAGCCGCTGCCGTACCTTAGAATCCCTCCTGCATCAATGAAATGACTGAGCGCAGCAGAGATGTCCAGATCGCGGGCTCCGATCGTGAAAGTTAAGGTTCGTATAATGCCAAAGGCAGTGCTTCCTGAGGCGCAAAAGGCTGCGAGAGATATGTTCGTAATATGGACGTCTGTCCAAAGGACCCTGACCCCGACATCGCGCCAGAAAGAGCAGGTGAGAAGGCAATGTGTGAAGTTACTGTCGTGGGCTGAGGAAGAGTCTGAACTTCGTTTGACGTCCGTGAGGACTGATTCGAGCAATTCTGCGGGGAAATCGTTGATGGTTCGACGAGGGACAGGGAGGATGTTATTCATTGCCATAGCTCTTATCTCGTCAGTGGGCTGACGATCGTGGCCGTCCATTGCAGTGGTTGTGGAGGAGACGTGCTGAGAGAAACGAGGTTGCAGATGTCTTGTAGAAGGGCCGCAGCTGCGCAGGCGGTGCTGCCAAGTGCATCAACAGTGAATGACAGACAACTTGAAGCAGTCACGCTCGATTTGCACTTCGCCAAGTGAAGAGCGGCCTTCATGTCTGTACTTCGCCCGTGGCATGTGCAAGTTGTTGTGTCTCCATCTTGTGTCGAATCGATAATGACTTTCCTCCAGCGATTGAGGTCTGAATGATCTTCCATATCTTCGCGGCAGGGACTTCGAACACGAAGTCCCACCATAGAAATGTCCGCATCAGCCTCTTGAAACCATGCCAATCCAGCGGCCGCCGTTCGGTAAGCTCCTGTAGTCGTTGCACATACCAATCACGGTCTGGAGTTAGTGTAGCTGCAATGGCCCCCATGAACACAATCCACAACAGTAGATTGCAGAGCTCCGCTGACATCCAGCACGTTGTCATACTTGATGCTTCGAGTATCACACGCAGTCGATGAGACAACCGAGGTTTGACACCGCTATTATATGGCAGAGGGAGGATGACCATGTCGGAAAAGAGCAGACCTGCCAATCGGCAAATCTCGTACAAAGCTGCTTCGGGCTTCATCTCCGGGTCAGGCGGACTACAGAGATCGCAAAATCCGTGCTGGATCATGTTTCTAGCCTCCACGAGATCGTTCAAGGAAGGGCGGCCGTGTGCACCACGATGGTATTGGTCCAAGGCAACCGTCACTTCGCGGGCGTTGAGATACAGCTCAAAGAGCTCCTCATCGAGGCTGGCTAAGATTTCCAGTCCAGAGCCGATGACCTTGGCCAATTCAACTGCATGATCGTCCGGGATGAACTTTCCGCTGGTAGCCAATCCCTGGTAAGTGTGGCTTGGAGCGTATACCGGACGACTACCTCTTTCGGACGCGACGTAGATGTCGATGCTGCAAGCTGTCAGCAGTCATTGATGCGATGCTTGGTTGTGGGGGACGTACACCTCGATCATATGTGCCAAGGCGCTGTCAGGATGTCAGTACAGCATTCACCGAGAGAAAACAGATGTCGAAAGGGACCAGTAATCCGACCGGGAAGGTGACACTTACTATGCTTTCAGCATAATCAGTCCACCTATCCGCTTGACAAGCGCATGAACCACTTCGAAGTGCGCGTGGTCTATCTTGGCCCTGCCTAAAGGCTGTGCCTGAGCAAGCGGCGACTTGGGATGTACCTCCCCCCCATCGAAGTTGTTGATGTCCCCAGACGCCCCAACAAGATTCAATATTGACATGATCAGTTCAGCTGTCGGCTGCTGGGCGTCACAATTGATCCTTTCGAGCTCTTGACGAATGAGGCGGCTCGCAATCATCTGGTGCTCAAGGCGCTTGTGCGAGAAGTACTGAGCCAACGCTTCGTTCCCGCAAAACGCCATCGCGACGCCAGCCGCTCCCATGACTTGGCAGTGGAAGAGGCACGGGCTATGGATGGCTCCACTTCTCCAGGCACGTTTGATCATCGCCAGCTCCTCTCCTTTGGCTTCCAGCATCATTGGCCAAACTACCTCGTACGCTACCCCGTATCAGCTCTGTCAGCTCCTCCTGCAGTGCCGAATACGGTGAACCTACCATCTTCCAAGGCTGCCTGTAGCCTGTGAGGGAGTTTGGAACCATCATACGACCCGAATGGGTCGCTTCTGCCCTGTCCGAGTGTCGTTTCTAGGTGACTAGTGGATGTGGCAAACGATTGATCGGGGTAAGGTAGGACGTTTGCCGGCCGAGTATCTTCTGATTTCGTGGACTGGTGGTGGTGGACATCCACATTCTCACCATCGGCTCGAAGAAGCTCCTTCTTTCTCTGTATGGCCCTAATATGGGACACTCGAGAGGCGTGCGATCGTGCGGCCGCAGCTCTTAATTCTTGCGCTCGACGAGATTCAGTGCCTGGACCGGGCTTGACTGTCACGAATTTGATTTCGACCATAGTCGTTGGATCGAAGGGGTTACTTGTGGCGAGGGATCAACACAACGCGAAATTCGTTGCTCCCTCCCTTGTTCGCATCAGATTGTTGACGACCAGATTAGGACCCGTCTTCTGCTTAATAGTGGCCCTGTATTCTCGATAGAACGACCTCATATAACAAGCGTCGACTGTTAGCCGAATCCGTCCCGGCGCCTTGCCAAGAGCTCCCAATGTAAGAGTGCCAAGTAGCCGAGCTCGACAGCTACAAGGGCGTAAGCCTGTCGGAGGTTAAATGAATGCTCAAGATGGGAATTTATTGGCCTAAAGCACTGATCGCGTCTGGAAGGGGCAGTTGCACTTCTTCGCTGGTCTTTCGATTCGAATAAGCAAGCAATATGCACAAGAACAACCAATAGAGTGTGGGCCTCGGGCCGGATTTAACAGGGTTTGTCAGAGGTCTGCTGACACCGTTGGCCACAGTCCAAGAGCACATTTTAGACTAAAGATCAAAGCAGATCTCGCGGGAAGCAGTTAAGCGAGGGGATGATCATGTTTGGACCGGGCACAACTGAGGCCAGCATTGATAGGGCCCCCAAAGTTGTGCCCCATGCATGCTCTCATCTCTTCTCCTTCGATGGCAGGAATATACTAACAGCTCCTGGACGATCACTTCGCCTTCTCCAACCGTCCCATCGAATGCCGGTGCTCAATCCAATCCTTCACAGTCCTCACCTTTCTTCCTGTGACACAAGAGATGGGCGCCTCTCTGGCTTGCACACCTTTCTTGCCTTCTAGTCCTTGAAGCACTTCCAATAGAGTGTCCATGTTCGGGTGGCAGAAGTAAGCCATCGAAAATCGGTCTTTACCTTGATCCTCCGCTAAGGGACTTCGTGCGACTCGGTGCAGAGTACTCTTCATGAGCCCACCTGAGAAGAAAGACATTGTCTCGCCGATATTGATCAAGACTGCGCCCGGGATCACTGGGGCATCCAACCACTTCTCATCATCCTTGATAGGGCCGGTGTATTTTGGCGGTCGAACCTGGAGGCCAGCAATCTGATTCTGGAAGAGAATCGTTATGACGCCTTGATCAGTATGCGAAGCCAGGCGGATGGGCGCCTCCTCTGTCGACGGCAGCGCTGGGTAGTGGATCAATCGCAATGTGGTCATTGATGGGCTCGCATGTTGATGAAGAACAGGTAGGTGATCTTTCGACAATCCGAGACCAACCCCCAGGCACGAGAGCAGAGGGACGGCAATCTTCTCGTGCACCTCAGCCATGAATCCCTGGATTTCGGGATTGAATTTCATCAGTGAGGGCGGCATGGGCTGCTGGTAGGATCCCTGCTTCCGAATCACGAACACCTCCTTCTCATCCACAGCCGAGACCTTCTCTTTTGCGCCATGCTCGTTGAAGTATCCTTCGGTGCCTGTGTTTGCGTCGTAGCCGGCATTGACAACACTGTTCCACGGAGTGGAGAACTTCTCCTGCTTGGGAGTTGTCTTGAAGAAGGTCTTGTTGATGTCGAACATGCGGTCAATGCTTCCCTGCGGTAGGCCATGATTCTTCAGGTAAAGGAAGCCCCATGTTGCGCATACCTCCTTTATCTCTTGCGCGAGTGCTGGGAGGTCCGTACGATAACCCGAAAAGTCGACGATGGGGATTTCGTCGGAAGAAAATGTTGATGCTGATGCAATCATTGTCTGTGATGGCCTACCTATTGCCTCTGTACCAAATATTTTAAGAGGCCTAGTACTCCATGTTGTACGAAAGAAAGCCTACAGAGCATGCATGCGAGGCAGTAGCCTTTTTGTATGGTGTCGGCAGTCGGCCGCCCACGTGGACGATGATAAGAACCTGTGGGTTTTGAAAGTCATAGCGGAAGAGCGGCAACAACATTGATATGGATGGATGCCAGAGCCAATAATCCAAAGCACCTCCCACCCTCATGTGTAGCCCGGGGATTCCCTAGCATCTTTCGGGATATTAGGAGGAAAGACGTCTGGGTGTAATGATAATGGTAGGGGGTGGCTAAGGAAGCTCGGCGCACAAGTCCGTGACGGATTTGACCATTCCAGCTCTTCCTTCCTCCCTTCAATTCACTCACTCCTATCCTCGCGAGACGTGCTCACAATATGGAGACGGCAAGATCGAACAGTATCACCCTGCCTCAGGATGTGAGCATGGCAAGGAAAGCGCCTCTGGGCGTCTCGAGGCTGCCATGTGCAAAGAAGATGCCTGCTTTCAAAGTCGGATACTGGGAAAGCATATATCGCGTGCGAAACGCGAATTGGCAGGAGTTTACCATGGGTATCTGTGATCGTCTTCGCAAGCTCTCAATCTCTTCTGGCTGAAGGCGTCTGTGGTTCCTTCCGACCACCAATTCTCAGGCGTGGAGGAAAGGGCGAACAATGAGACGCCTCAGGTACGCTGAATGGGCTTGTGATCACGATACCTTGTGCTGTCTTCCCACACTGTTGTGGAAACATCACCTCTAACCATTGTTTGCGCTCGATCATGGTACTCATTGAGCTGTATTCACATTCCTATTTCACCACGATCCTTGTAGACCAGGCCTGCGTCAACTCAAGCTACAAGCTATGTGGAATCGGAATTGTGCGAGAGTACTCTTACCAACAGTGTCGTGGCTGATTTCATTCGAAGAGCCTATGGGAACAGACTCGGCGGACAGGTTCAACTGGCAAAATTGGTGAACATCAGTGACGAGACAAGACTTCACATACGGCAAAGGCGGCTAGCTGTCTTTTAATACATCCAAATTTCACCAGGGTATCTCCTACGACTGCGCAATCGGCGTCACTGCCTCACCTGCCTGCATTTTTTGAGTTTCTTAAGACTCCTCGAAACTGCCGTCTACCTCACTCCACCGACTTGCACAAGACCACACAAGATGGATCGTCCTCAAGAGACTTGCAGCCAAGGTAGCTTCGACAGCCCTGACCCCTTTGACAAGACTGACAACATTCCAGATGTTTGCTGCACATTCACGGTCGATGAACTGTCCCTTGAAACTCCCGGCGATCCCTCCGAAAGCGTCTCCGAAGCTCTGGCCGAACCCTCCACAACCCGCCGTACTATCAATGACTTCCCAACGGAAGTGCTCGAACTAGTACTTGCAGAGGTCATACGCGCACCAGGAAATATTCTCAATGCTCTTACAACCTGTACTCTCTGGCGCAGAGTGGGCGAAAACCTGTTGTGGACGGACGTGGCTCTTACCGATGAGACATTGCCTCGATTTTGCGCCTCCGACAGTGCGGCCTTCGCAACGGTACACACGTTGACTGTCAGAATCAGTCTTCCTGACCCTCGTTTGTGGGAAGAGCGCCCCACCATTGAAGCGTATCACTCAACCATAGCCAGGACATCTGAGGTGCGCGAATTGCTCTGGAGTTCGCTTGTGTGGCTTCCCGCGGCCATTATGCGAATGAACCAGCTAGAGAGTTTCAGCTTTACCGTTGATCCAGATCCATTTCCCGATTTCGATGTCCCAACTTACCAAATCAGAAACATGCTCGACGCGCTCCCTCCCACTCTGCGCCAATTGGAGCTGAATACCTCGAGTTATTGGGACAGAGAAAACACTCCAGAAGACCACTTTTGTCCTTCGATTGGTCGCCTGTTGCCGCAACTCAAAAATCTTCGCTTGCAGGTTGGTCGGCTTTGTGAGGATGTGTTCCAGTGCAGCCCGAGCGGCAGCTCGGATAAGAAGGACGAGCTTTCCAAACTTGCCCAAACACATTCAAGACGAGGCAGTCTGACTATCACGACCATTTCCGGTCGCCATGATCATATAGGGCACTGGTCTTCGACACTGCACTGCAAGTCCCTTCCCTACTATGACCTCCCTTAGGGCGGTCATGGTCAATGGGAAGCCAGCAAAGACCTTCATTGCCTCCTTACATCCGCCGCCCGTGGTGCGATTTTTGAAGCAGGGTTGAGATTCAAGCACTGCTCCATTTTTAGTCAAGCCAGCTGCGTACCCTCGGACGGGGATGTCGCGACGGAAATAGAGTTCAGCACGATCTTCGAGAGCAGGATACTTCCATCTCCCACACTAACCAAATACCCTTTATACCAATTTCATTTGTCCCATGGCAATATGTGGTCTGCATCGCGCTGCTTGAAGAAGCAGGGAAATGCGAAGGAGATCATCGCACCGAGCCCAGGGACTGCACGATACCTGGAGAACCAAGTATGGGTCACAACTAGTGACGGGTATCGACTACCGACCTCATATTTCGATGCGAAGCCTCGGTTCAAGCATGTCGTCGCCTGTCCCTACATTGATGATATCCACGGCAGAGACAGAGAATCGGGCGAAGACGAAGCCTATGATGTCGCTCTTCAACACTTCTTACCGCGATTGGAAAAGTATTCCGGAACACAGCTACTACGTGCCGTAGCAACCAAAGACATGGACGACTTCAAACTCGTTCTGCGCGATGCTTCCTCCTGGGACACTGTACACGAAGAACGAAAACAGGCCAGAGCAAACGGACAATTTCTTGAGTACGACCGCAATTTGGACAATCCTCAAGGCCCATACGAAGAAGAAGAAGTTGGAGAATCAACAGAAGATGCTTTCGAAATGTTCGTACTCTCGGCTGGTCTGTGGGACACTGCTCTTGACTCGGCGGATTTATCCTATGGTGATTTTTGAACGCTGTTGTCAAATTCGTGTTGAGAGGCGTGCAAGTTGGTACGTGTGCTTTTTGCTCACTACGGCGGAATATGTGAGGAAGAATGGGGCGTTTTTGCGAGCACTACGTTGGCATTTCCCGGGGATGCTCCGAGGTGGACCCGTAGTCGCTGATGCATGGACAATGCTTGCGTGTTCGAGAGTCTGCTTTGTAATACTACAAGAGCAGAAGGCGTTGGTTATCAATCCACGCAGGGAGGTGATCAGCGGGTGTCATTGTCAGGACTTCTTTGGAGGCTCTGCCCTGGAGAGAGGTCAATGCACGAGAAGAGGTCATTCCATAGCCCCGAACAGCCTTCTCAAGACCAAAAACTGGACAACAGGGCACGGCCCAGCAATATGGTCAGGAGTTCAGGATAAAACCGTCTGCTGATGGTGAACTCTTTACGAGAGTCCAAGTATTGACTAGATCTAGCTCACTGGAAACTGTCACGAAATGAAATTGTCATTGTCCGTGCCGCTTCCTACCGAACCGTGAAAATCAGTTGGACCTCCGAAACTCCGCCAAATGCACACCTGTCACTGCATGTCCCATCGGAGGTCACCCTTTTCTAAACCTTGTGCCGCGCCAGATCGCCTGACTGATCATTTCCGCTATCGGTGATCTAGAACTTGCCCTGGGAAGAATCGTCTTCTCTCTGTCATTTCCACGTTGTGGACAGCAAAACCGACCCCAAACGACGGGTGGTGCCTGTATGGCGGTCCCATCTAATCAGTGACCGTCATTTGAGGCCGGTCCTGCTGTCCCAATGTCACGTCCAGGACAATGCGAGTGAAAATCGGCTCTAGAGGCGACACTCGAAGTTCTCAGGAGTTGGAGTCCGAGAACTCGGCTGCTCTCCAAAGCCTGTTCCAGCATTGAGCGCGCCTTTGAGTCGATTCTCCTCGATTTCCATCGTCTCCCACTCCATGTGTTCCTCTTCGTGGACCTTTTTGCTCGGCAAGTCCTCCAATTCCACTTTCCCAAGACTCGAATCCAATTTGGCAAGGGCGTATCTCACACCGACCATTCGCTCATTTGTTCCAAGGCCCAACTTATCTGGGTTGCAATCAACATCAAATGTACCGGGCTGTCGATCAGACCCAATAGATCCGCTGAAGCTGGTGAATTCGGAGCCTACGCCCACAATGACGGAGACGGGTATAGAGCCCTCTCCCAGCGATGATAAATAAGATCTGTACTCCTCGCGGTCAGGGTTTTCTCGCTCTGATGGGCCATGGCTCAAGCCCGACGCGAGAGGTTGATGTGCTCCGAAAAAATTGAGGCTGTTTATGATCTGTGCTGCGCCGTTAAGCCTGTCCATTGGGTCGTGAATAAGCGAGTTCATTTTCCCCAGGGTCACTCCTTTAGGAAACACCGAAGGATCTGTGACAATCAGTCTGAAAAGCCACAATGCCGCATGACATATTCAAAACGAGAATTAACCTCCTCGAGTCTTAGTAGTTCTCCGCCAGATACGTTGAAAGAGATGCATAGCCTCTGCGAGTTCCATAAGCTGCGCGTACACATGAACTTGAAGGTACGGGATTTTGTGAAGATTGTTCAGGCCGGTTTTCCCTGCATCGAGCTCATAGAGCCATTCTTTGAGCCCCATTTGGGAGCTGACCACGGCCTCGCAAGTATCATCGCACTCCTCTCCTTTGCAGACCGTGTCGTAGCGATGGACCAAGTGGTGAAGTATTTCGTGGACCTCGTGCTTTGGTTCGTCGGGGGACATGCCATCAGGTCGTGCAGTTACCAACATGCTGAACGAGTAGACTTGTTTGTGCTACCAGCAGGCGACGGCAATTCCATGAACGAGGCGAGATGTAGAACCAGCAAATCGCAAAGAAGTGAGAGCTTTTTGAATGCTTCGAAAATGACTGTGTCTGTCACTAGCTGGCAATTGAGGGAGGCAGACCAGTGACTGCCTGAAAGCAGTGACGTTCGCATTCAATCCGAGAACGCATCGCGCGCCAGGGAAGGAAGTCCAGATGCACTGCCACCCATAAGTGGATGACAACCGACATCGAGATCAGGATTGTGGTAGCTCTCGCAAGTGGGAGAAGAAGGACCAGAGGAACTGCACTATACAAAACGCCAATTAGAGGTATAGAGGCATCTGTCTCATTAATTGACAACATATGGGGCGTCAAGTGTAGTGAAAGACGCTATACTTACTAGCATTGGTAATCAGTCTTGGTGACCCGTTGTCCTCTTGCATGAAATTCCACCTGCCACTGCTCCTCAGCCACAAACCTAGCCTGAACAGCGCACAAAGCCCTTCAGAAAACTCAATCCTCTCTTCTACCGGTCCGTCCCCAAACCTCATCAGCATCCTTCTTCCCCTTCGTCTCCGGCACATACCACCCCACAAAGACGAAGAAAAGGGCCGCAATCCCCGCGAACACGAAGTACACAACTCCCTTACCCAATTTCTCATTCACCATCGGAAAGAACTGCGCCACCACAAATGTCGAGATCCAATTCGCCGCGAGCGCCCACGATTGTGTAGCGCCGACAGCTTCTGGACCGACAAGTTCCGAAGAGAGGATGAAAGGGACGGGTCCCAGGCCGAAGGCGAAGCTCGCCACAAACAGAAGCACCGCGACGGCGGAGAGGACAGGGATGGAGGACCGGATCCCAATGGCGAGGAGGACGGACGACGTTCCCATGCCAGCAATGGAACCGAGAACACAGGGCTTTCGACCAAGCACGTCGACAAGCGGTGCAAAGCCCGTGGTCGCGACGATGTTGAGAATTGAGACAAAGATATTCAAGAGCGCAGAGTTGGCGGCAAGGAGATCGGACAGGAGAGACACGCCGTACATGACGATGCTGTTGATGCCGCAGAGTTGTTGGGCCATCATGACGACCACGACGGCAAGAATGGCGCGGTTGTTGTTCGGGTCGCTCAGCACCCTTAGAATGCCAATTGTTTCCGATTTCTTGTTCTTGGATGAAGAAGTTTCGTCTGTTCGTGGTTCGTCGTCGGAATTTTGGAGAAGGGTTTGTTCTTCGTCTACTGCGTGCGTCAGCAAATTAACCATATCCCCGCAAGAGTCGACGGGCTGCGAACCGTGCCGTTCATCTGCATTTTGTACCCTCCACCCAGCGACCTCCTCTTCTATATCCGCCTTATGCCCTCTCATGTGCCTCAAATTGCTCTTCGCTTCTCTCGGCTGACCATGATCAGCCATCCACTTTGGACTCTCAACGGAAAAAAGCAGTCCAGCAAACTGCAGTAATCCAATCACGCCCGCAACAGCAAGAATGACACGCCACATTTGTCCGTGACTCAGGAAGTAGCCTAACAGCTGGGTGATGAAGATACCCATATTCGTCATGATCTGCGTGAACGCTCCGAAGAAGCCCTTTTCCTTGGGTGGCGCGATCTCAGATATGTAGATGGGCACCACAACCACTGACACGCCTGCCCCGAGACCGGAGACGAGGCGGCCGATCGAGAGCACAGCAATGTTCGGTGCGAGAGCTTCAGCGAAAGGCCCAAGCGCCATAAGAACAGTGTTGATGCGCATAGTGAGCAGCCGACCGTAATGCGCAGAAAGCGGCCCTGCCGCAAGAGCGCCGAGGAGACCCCCCAGCGTGAAAATGGAAGAGACGAGGCCAAGCTCAGTCGTGTTCATGGGGATACATTGTGGCAGGCCGCTTCCTAGGGCCGACGACGACGGTTTCTGGGCAGTGATCGATTTCTTCTCGCATGTGATGACTTGTTGCGGTGCATTGAGTTCGGCGAGATGGTAGCCAAAAAGCAGCGGACCCAGGGTCGCTATGAAGAGGACATATACGAAGAAAAGGGTGAGTTCGTGGGACCAGGACTTTAATCTCGAGGAAAGGCCCATCTTAAGGGATTCAGCAGAGGACTGAGTGGTTTGTTGGACCTTTGTCCTTCCCACCAGCAGAGCCGCCTTGCGTGACGATGAACAAGAGAGTTTGTTGAAGGTTGGCAGGCAAAAACAAATCCTCTAAGGATGGATATGATTTAAACCTTATGCTTGGCTATCATATTTGACTGAAAAAAGAAACCGAGCAGGGCAATTGAAGGGGGAGCTCAACGTGTGACGTTTCAGCGAGTAGCGGCTTCGGAAATAATAGCCACGTCCTGAGGCTGAGTCAGCAATATCGAGCATATGCCAGCTCGGCCAGGCAGGTGGCAGGCACCAGGCAGGGAGTTAATAAATATTCTAACGACATGTCTAGTACTCTCACAGTCGGAGTGGAGTCTAGCTCATCTGTGCTGTGCAGTATTTACAGCCTTGTTTTCCGGACAGCCCTGTCTTCATGTCCAGTGGTCCTTCCTGCCTTAGCTCCAGCGCCCTGACTCCCATGCACCTTTTACCAGCCAGATAGGTAGGGTATGCCAATGTCCATCAGAACGTCCCTTCGTTGAATGCCTCCTGATCCATACCAAGTTCACGTGCCAGCTTCAAGTTAGAAAGCTCCCGCTCCTGCAGATTGTCGTGTTAGTCCATCGTTGAGAAAAAAAACGTTCAAGCAGCGCCACCCCACTATTCACAGTCAGGAAGACCGCTGTGCAGCCTTAGCACTCAGACTTACTAGTTGAGCCACCAAGTCACTAGCCACATCGAGGTAGGGGTATGGACTGGAGATTTCCTTTTCGACGTTCTTGTAGCGTTTGCTGACCGGTTTCCAGTAGCCATCGAATGTCCCATCGTCCTCGTTGAGTCGATCAGAGCTGGCCTGACTGGCACTTCCGAAACCGCTGGTTGGTCGGCTATTTGCTGGAGTTGTAACAGTACTGTTCGTAGTCGGTGTCTTGTTCTTCTCTCTATCTTTCTTTGAGTCGTGCCAAATAACGTTCTGGTAGCCGTCGCACTTGAAGTCAACCACGAAGGTGCCTTGATCTATCGTGTAAAGTTGGATGTCAATGAACACCCAAACCCCAATACTCTCACTCGGTATCTTCTTGCTCAGCGCGGCGAGGCTGTCGGGTCTGCTGATGGGCGGCTGGCCTGGTCCGGTGAACGCGTCCTGACTGTGACCGGCAGGTTCACCTCCGCCGGTGTTAGGCCTCGTGCTGTGAGGGCTCGCGACAGGGGATTTCGGGGTTGCGTCGTTGGCATTACTCATTCCTAGTGCCTGTTTAACATCATCTGACGCGTATCCCAATTGTTCAATATGTTTCTTCAACTGATTCTGTGCTTCTTGAGGAAGACTGACTGCCGAACTGTGGGCAGATAGAGACGGTGCCTCACCAGGCATCAACAGCCCTCTCTTCAGGATTCTTGCGCGAATATTGAAAGGGTCTCGAGGGATGTAGTAGTCGTCGGCGATGAACGAGAATCGTTGTTGCAGAACCTCATGACGTTGGCCTGGCTCGAGTTCTGGTGGGGATGGCGGGATTCCGTCCTTCTCGTCATCGCCATCCGGCATATTCTCAGCTCGCAGCCATGGATTCACCTCCCACTCCGCACCTTGAGCAACGAGAGCCGCATATAAGCACTTCATAGCCTCCCAGGGTTGGTTGCGACTCCGGATGCCGAATTGCCACCGTCTCTGTTTCGTCTTCGATGGCGCCGCGCGTTTCTCCTCAACCGACAGAGACGTCAACCCTTCAGGACGACTCTTCGGCTCCCGAAGTGTATTCAACGCCGTGACTGATCGAGAATGAGGTTTCAGTGCTTTCGAAGTTGCCTCCTGTTCCTCTTTTGACCGGTAGATCGGGTTCCCGTGTTCATCCTTAATTTCCTCGGGAATCGGACTATCGGCCTTGTCGTTCTGATCATGATGTTCAGGGTGCAGAATCGTATCGGGGTCTTCGCCGTTGGCTTTCGCTTTTGCACGAAGTTGTAGTAGCTCTTCGTGCACATGTGGAAGTGATGTATTCAACACCCTCACACTTGATGTTCTAGGCTGATTCTCCTCTTTCACCGGCACTGGGGTCTCTGACAGTGTGCGACTTGCCCGATGCGCGTCTCCTCTAGCCGGAGTTGGTGTCAATGGCTTCACATCGATATCACCAAATCGCGCTCTCGGTGACCCGGGGAAATTTGGATAATTGGGCTCGACAGGTGGTGAAGATGCCATGAAAGACTCAAGCATTGGGTTGTCGGTGCGATACTGAGGGGTATCAACCATGACTTGATTCTCTCTCACAATAAGATAAGCATCTTTGATAGCACTGGGCTCGTCCTTGCTCAGGGCTTCCTTGACATCCTCCTTGTCATAGCCCATGGTACGACCGAGCTTACCGACTACCTGTTCGTGTATCTTCTCGGCCACTTCGACTGGCTTGCCCGGGGCAAGTTGTCGCGGGTCGATTGCTTTGCTTGGATCCACGCCTGTATTGAGAAACTCCTCGACCGGGTCGTTGAGGTACTCAGGCAAATCTTTGATGAACCATTCGTCCTGTCGGATTTCCGGGATGGTGATGCGGTGAACTGGATGCACCTGTAAACAGCGCTTGATCAAGTTCACCGCACCTGGTGGGGTTTGCGAGGGGATGTGGAAAGTGCCGGCCTGGATCTTCTTGAAAAGGGCAGGGATGAACTCATCGTCGAACGGGAGTCGACCGACGAGGAAGACATAGAGAATGACACCACAGCTCCAGACGTCGACTTCCGGACCAGCATACAACTTACCGCCAATAACTTCAGGTGCAGCATAATTCGGACTTCCACAGCTGGTCTTCAGAAAATTGCCATCAGTCATAATGTTGCTGAGACCAAAGTCGGCAATCTTGACATTCATATTCTTATCAAGGAGCAGATTCTCTGGCTTGAGGTCTCGATGTACGATCTTGTGACGGTGGCAGTATTCAACGGCGCAGATGATCTGCTGAAAGAGTTTCCGTGCCTTGGCCTCGCCCAGGCGACCATGCTTGACAATGTAGTCAAAGAGTTCCATAGGGACATACTCCAGCACCATGTAGATATCAGTCTTTGTTGTGATTACCGTGTAGAGCTTGATGATGTGGGGATGGCGCAAGAGTTGCAGATATTGGATTTCTCGCTCGATCCGGCCGGCCATGTCTCGGCTGATCAACTTCCGACGACTGATAGTCTTCATCGCGACCTCTTGACCCGTGATCTTGTGTCTCGCCAACTTGACCTTGCCGAACGAACCCTCGCCAATATTACGGACGAAGGCATATTGGTGAAGTCGTTGCATGGCTCTTGCGGTGCCTGGAGATTCTGCCATCGGAGTCTGACTCAGGGTGGCTCGTGCTGGAGGTGAAACGACGGTAGGAAGTGAAGGTCTGGCACGGCCGTGTTCGGTCTGCGGAAGAGAGATAGAGAGCTCATCGTCGTGGATTGCGGACGACATGTTGGAAAAGAAGGGTTGGCAAGCGCCTTAGCCACCACAAGGACGCGACTGGCGCGCAGATATGTGAATTGTCTGAGCACGCAGAATGCTATCACCAGTAATCGCTGAATTGGTGATTCAGCATCTCATAGACAAATGGCTCGCAAGGTCGAGGATGGAGATGGTTGAGTCGGGGGTAGAGGGATGGGTGACAAAAGGTCGACTCAACGACCAGCCCGGGAAGGAAACGGGATGATATACGAGTCGAAAGCGAGGGAGAAAGGGTGTCCACAGAAGGAAACTCTGATCTGATAAATGACGGTAGTAGGTGGTCGTGCGGCTTTCGACTTTAGCAAAGAGGTGAGGGAGAGCCGGGCATGTGGGAAATGGCCTGGACGTTACTGACGCAGTTGCGCGCTTAAGTTACCATAAACTGCAGCGTGGCCCTTTGGCGGGGTAAAGCCAGAGCCCACGCTAGTTAAACTGGTGAGCTCGTGGGCCTCTCCTTTGCTTCACCTGAGCCTCACCTTGTCTCAGTCGGCTCAGACTGCGTTTTGCAGACTCACGAGTGCTGTGGCGGGGTGCGGCAGTCGTGGCGCAGGCAGGTGTGGCAGACCAATCAAAAAATTCGAGAGATTCGTTTGCAAAACGAGTCTGAGACCTAATACATGTTTAGGGTCTAGAAATGCATTCGCGCTATCAAATAACGTAATTATATAAGCTTTTCTATATAAAAACGTCGTAAAAAAGCCGTAATTACGAGAATAATAGAGTACGCGTAACTTCGATAGTTAATAACTTTTACCCTTTAAGGCTATACTATTCAAGGTTAATATTAACTATAAATTAGCTATTTTAAAAGCTATATTTAAAGTAATATTTATAAAGTACTATATATATTAATTAATTAAGTAGAGTTTAAAATAATAGATACAGTTTAGTGAAGAAGTACTTCTCGGTCTACTTACCTTATTTTTTTGTGTGCAGCCTTGCCCAGCCTTACGCAGTTCGCTATTGAACTTAAGATTTAGATTTTGAATAGTTTATAGTTCTCTAACTACTAAAGTCGCTTATATCTTTATTAATATAAAGAACTTAATAGAGCGCTATAGTATATAGACTAAAGTGACTATACTCTATCGATCTATATAGGTCTTAAATAGCTTAGAATTTTTTTACTAAAGTAATAAGAGTTTAAAAATTATGAAAATAGCTAGAATTATAGCTTTTAGACGATATCTTTTTAGATTTAATAGATATTTAAAAAAGCTTTACTAGTAAGTTATAGAGAATAAAAAGTTCTATATATTACTAATAAAGTATATCTCCATTAGGTCTAGCGCTAAAAAGTTATTTAGATAAAACTCGCGAATATAACTCTAAAATTCGCTATTATATAGAATATATTAATAAATATTAATAATATTAAAAAATATTCTATTAGTAAGTTATAGAGAATTAAAAGTAGTATATATTATATATATAAACCTTCTAGATTAGGCTTAGCGTTGTAGAGTTATCAAGCTTTTAAGCCTGAAAATTAAAATGACGAATGTTAAGCTAGACACGAAACACGGATAAGATCTCAGACCCTTCCTGCGGAAGGATTTTTTTCTCAATCAGGTTAGCGCACACGTGACCATAGCACCGCCTGCCACACCCTAAATTCTTCGCAGGAAGGGTCTGAGCTGTCTGAGACTAAGCCTCACCTGAGGCTCCATGGGAGATCTGAATAAGGAACTTGGATTTCTCCATGTTAGGATTATTGTCTTTATCTGGGTCTAAGCACTGTCTCTTACTACCCCAAGGGATAAATCCGCCATCCATTCCAGTCCTAAGATCGAGATGGTACCGTCATGCCATTCAACTTTGGAAGTCCAGCTCATCAACACATCGAAAGCTGCTCAGCGCATGGTTTGGATCTTGCTCAATCCGTTTTCACCAGGAATGTCGCGACACATAGCAAGGATCTCGTCAATCTTCCTCCTTTTGATCGTGTGTCTGTCATATGAAAGTCGGCATGCCCTGGCTTGTGCGTAATTCCTCTCTCTTCACATCATTGGGTGTCCACAGATCTTCTCCTCCTGAATTAAAGAACCAATATTCTGCTGCATATTCTTTCTCCGCCATGAATCGCTCGCCATTACAGATGGGCGGTGTGCCACCCGCGGTCTCAACGCGATACATATCCCAGTCTCTTTTGCGGCTGACTGAATGTGCCCACCTGCCGTTGTCCTCAGAGTCGGTAGGTGGCAGCACAGACTCATACGGGAGGGCCTCGAATGTAGCGATCTCGAAGAGAGTGACGATGGCGGTATTATTGTCCGTACCAATGGTGCCGATGCAATCCAGGGTGGAGTTTCTCAGCTCGGCGTAGTCGAACTCGTAGAGCTTTGGGGGAAGGGCATGGAAAGCTTCCTCGTCAGGAAGATTTGGAATAAGTGCTGCAACATCGTAAAGCTGAGTTGACTGGGACTGGTATTGTGCCACTTCGTTGGCGCTTTCTCCTGGGCACAGATACATGTACAGGCCGCGTGCTAGTGTGAGATATTGGAGCGGTCTGGTCGGCGGTGGAGGTGAGAGCGAGCTGATACCTAGAAAATATTAGCCACCGTCTGAGACCGGTTGGACTTACTTACAAGGCTGGCCTGCATCACAGGTTCGGCTGCCTTGAATGGGGACTGTCCAATGTGCCGCGGCTGAGGAGTTGATAGGAGGGACGGAGTCAAGGTCGCTGCGCCGATTGAAGCGTCGCGCGGCCTCAGTACCTTGGAAGGCACTCAACAGAAAAAAGGCGACCAACCAGGGGAATGAGCTGACTGCGACCATCACGCCGCAACTGCTGGGAAAAGAATGACAAGAGTCGCTAAGGACTAATAAATTAGCAATTTATGAGCTTTAAAAGAGCGAATGGCAATGACATGAAGGAATGACGGAATGTTGGCCAAGTGAAAGGGTAAGGAGCGTGGCGGAAGGATCGTGGTGTTTGAGAAGGAGGGAAGCTGCGATAAAGAAATGAGGATTGAAACCGGCAGCGAGCCCAAAAATTCCTTTGCCAAGCCTGCATGAAGGCGGCGAGCAGCATCGGGACGACAGACACCAATCACGTAATTGGACGATGAGAGCACGGAGACCCAAAGGACCATGCTGCTGATTACAGCGTGCTTGAGTGAGGTCAGTTGAATGTGAGCAATAGGGGAGAAAGGTCGGATCACTTACCAATCCTAACCCATGGCTCTATGTCAAATCGACACAGCAAAATACAAGGACGCTCTGAGGAACAAAGAATGAGTGGATAGTAGTTCATTGCCATCAATCTCCACGTTCGTCAAGAACACGTGCTGTTTGCTTGTATCATCAATAAATCCCGAGTCCCCAACGCCTTGCTCAGATAACAGACAGTGAATACTTGTTAGTACAGATCGGGCCTCCCGAAGCAATTGAGGCTGCTCAATTGTTGTGATGTGGATCCTGGCGTTGTTTCAATGACTTTCCACGCCCATGCCCTCCAGTCGATCCCTCCTCATTCCTTCGAGGACAGCTACGATACCACCACTCCTGAGTCTCTCCAACACAACGTTCATTCCCTCCTTCCCATTGATCAGGGCTGTCTTGGTCCGTTTGACTCCCACCAGCTCGATGGTTCGCTGGATGCCTGCGGTCGACCAGGCCGCGAACAGTCCTTGCTTCGGTGCTTCTTCCTCAACATCTGCCGTCTGCATTGTCTTTTTCCTGCTCAGCAGCTTGTTCTGTCCTAGTTGTGAAACGAAAGTCACTACCGTCTTGCAAGTTGTCGTCTCTTTTGGCCTTTGCGGCTGAGGCTCCTCATCGTTCATGTCGGAAAGCCGCTGCCGTCGATAAGTTTGTTTTTCGACCACGCTCAACACTCCCGTCCACTCCATGTTCTTCGACTCCGTTTCCATCCATCCCTCCTTGGGATCAATAATGCTCTTCTCCAGCACGAATGTCTGGCTGGTCCCACCTGGGCCTGCTATGCTGCGTGGTAGAAAACTGAGGATAGCTGAGGGGACTTTCGACTTTTTGAGGTGGAGCCTGGTTGAGTGAAGTCGGCCAGTCTCTGGGTCAATATATCGATCGATAACGTCCGAGCTCAAGACATGTCTGGAATAAGGATTCGGGTAGCGCAGGAAATAGGCCAGAGCAACGGCAGGAAAGGTGTAGTCGTAATTCGACGAGTGCTCATAGAACTTCATCCTGTTAAAGTTACATAGATTCACGGAATGGCGGATGGGCTGAAGATAGGAAGAAGGAGGAGGACGCAAGAGTGGTGATGCAGTAGTGCCCTTTTTTGACCTCACGCGAGCTCCTCCGAGTAAAGTTGCCACCGTCGAGGCCTGCGGAGAAGCGGCACGTGACTCTATACGGCCTGAATCTCGTCCGTGCTCCGTTCAAGCTAGTGGTTGGGAGTCATGAAAACGTGGACATCGAAATTGCATGACTCATTTACTCGAATAAATCGTTGTCTCCAGGTCCCGCCTGACACCCAAATGCTTCATGCAATTCCCGCCCATTTGAGCACCCAGAGCCCGCCATGGCCACCCAGACAGTCACCCCTTTTGACGTATCCGGCGCCGTCGACGAGACCACCGGGCAGCTAAAAGCAGTCGACTATGACAAGCTAATACGCGACTTCGGCGCAACCCCTATCTCGCCCGAGTTGCTCGAGCGCTTCGAAAGAGTGACTGGCCAGAAACCGCACCGATTTTTGCGGAGAGCAATAGTCATATCGCACCGCGAACTAGAAAAGATACTGGACAAATATGAGAAGGGCGAGAGATTTTACCTGTACACTGGGAGAGGGCCTTCGAGCGACAGCATGCACGTTGGTCACTCGGTGCCCTTCGAATTTACCCGGTACCTGCAAGAAGTCTTTGACTGCCCCCTGGTCATACAATTGACCGACGATGAGAAGTTCATGCACTCCAAAACCATCACTGTCGAAGATGCAGAACGCTACACACGAGAGAACGCAAAGGATATCATCGCGGTGGGTTTCGACCCCAAAAAGACGTTCATATTCTCGGACTTCGACTACATGGGCGGCGCGTTCTACAAGAATGTATGTCGCGCCGCAAAATACATAACTCTGAATCAGATCAAGGGGGCCTTCGGCTTCAACGACAGCAACAATATCGGCGAATTCCACTTCCCAGCGACACAATCAGCGCCCTCCTTCGCCACCTCATTCCCACACATCTTCGGCAAGGATGTTCAGGGCACCGACCTCGTCTCAAAAATTTCCTGTTTGATCCCGTGCGCAATCGACCAAGACCCTTATTTCCGAGTGTGCAGAGATATATCAGAAAGAATGGGTTACCAGAAACCGTGCTTGATACACTCCCGGTTCCTGCCCGCTCTACAAGGCGAAGGCACAAAAATGTCAGCATCAGTGGACGTCTCCGCGATTTTCCTGACAGACACACCCAGTAACATCAAAAAGAAGATCAACAAATACGCCTTCTCTGGCGGTCAGGATACAGCTGAGAAGCAAAAGGAGCTAGGCGGCAGGACGGATGTGGACGTCCCCTACAAGTACCTCACCTTTTTCCTGGAAGACGACGAGGAACTTGCCCGTATCAAGGAGCAATACGAAAAGGGCGAAATGATGACGGGAGAAATCAAGGCTGTTTGCATCAAAGAGCTTCAGGAGTACGTCGCAGAGTTCCAGAAGCGAAGAGCGGCCGTCTCGGATGAAGTGGTCGATCGGTTTTTCTCCGTTCAAAACACGCTGAATTTCAAGGGGGCACCAGCTTCATCACCGACCGAGGCAGAGCTCAAGGCTGCGGCACAGCAGAAGCCTGAAAAGAGCAAGAAGGACAAATCAAAGGGGAAGAAGGCAAATGAGGGCGCCAAGGATATTCCAGTAAGGTAGTTTGCGGACCGGGTGGGCGCTATCTGGACGAGAGGGGTATTTTTCACATTTCTTCAACGATGGCATGATGAGGAAGGGTCAAGTTGCAACCGATGTTTGGCATAGGAGGGCTCCTGGATTGCATGACAGCGTTGAGATATTAGACGGGGACTCTGCCTAGATGGCACTCGAAAAGCACTGCATGAATTGAAGCGCAAGCATGGCGCCAGCAAAGGAGCACAGACGTTCTACTGAAAAAGGCGTCCGCCAGAAGACTAGAAAGTCAGATTACTATCTTCCCAGCGAAGAACCCTCGCACTGCATTTCCTAGCCACACTGTTTCTCCGCTAGTAATGGTGTCTCTGCTCACAACACCCTCTACGCACCACCCTTCCTCCACAGCGTACATCTTCGTCACGGATTGCATACCACCACACTCAGTAGATGGGGTCACCCACCTTCCCTGTCGATGGAAATAGACACTGGAGACGGAGGCTTCCATGATCTCATCCTGAGCATTGAAAAGAAGAACCTCCTTCTCCGTGGGCAGTGCTGTAGGCGGTATGTGAGGAACAGCGCGGGCGCGAGCTGCATTGTATGGGTCGCGGATGGTCGTCTTGTGTCGAGTAACTAGACTCGGAAAGGTCGGTTCGGTGTCCATTGTGACAAGACTCGTCGTCCGGCTGCCTATGTTCAAAGTGAACGGGCAACTCGAATAGTTATCGACAATGGCGGAAAGGCTAGGCATCACTTCACTGCTGGTGGACTGCGGCGCAAATTCGACATCTATCTCGCCAGCTCGGGACGCAAGTATCCGGACCTTATGAGATCGCATCGTTCCTGGGGACGGAGGAGGCAGTTTGGCGTCTGTGACATGGCGGATTGCTGCTTTATCGAGAAGGAAAGGAAGATGGAGATCTAATTGAAACGCCTTTTGTTCGTAGTCGTTGAGAAGCTGATCCTGGTCGTGACTTCGATGCTCTGAAGAAAGTCTGGGTTTCCAGGCGACGTTCTCCCATCCCGCCGCCGCGGCAGCATCCCGTAAACGTCGGACATGTAAATCAGACAGTCGACTGCGCAGCTCTCTCCACTGACTGATCAGATGAGATATCTCCGCGTTGGCTTGAGTCTTGTCGCAGTTGTCGTCCTTATTGAAGTAATGATACATGAGCGAGGTAACGATGTGAAGGTCCGCGGTGGACTTGGCAGACATGGGATCTTGTTCTTGAGAGGAATCTGACGGAGTGGCGCCATTTACGCCAGACAAAGACATGGTCGGCAATCTGAAAATGCAAATTTGATGGTGGCAGTTACGAATGAGAAGAGGAGGGGTTGGCAGAGATGGTCATCATGTCCGCTTGCCGCCGAAAGGGAGGTACTACGACTTACAAGTAGTGAGATGCACAGCGTCTCTTCTTGGGCTGCATTGGTTGCATTTGAGTTAGGAAGTCGCCACCAAGCTTCTGTGTGAACTGCCAGTGTTACTCATGTTCGAATCGATGCAAAATCGACCACTTGCTCTATTGCGGAGTACTGCTGCAAATGTACATTTTACTTCCTCCTTACAAGCGCCACGAAGGTGCCTCTCTCGACCCTTCAAACTTGATGTGGCCATACTCTCGATATCCTTTGTTCCCCAACCCCAGAACAATCCTGCGGTTCTCGAAATGCTTGGTGTGATGGTACGCCTCATGTTTTTCGATGCTCTCCCATCCAACGTACACGATGTACGAGTTCTCATGCCCGTCTACGGCCTCGACCACTTTCCCACCAGCGCAGCCGAGACACCCATCGACATACCTGACAATATGTGTCCACAGCGGCCACGCACCCTCATGCCATGCATCATCGGTGGAAACATAGATCGCTGAACCAGTGAAGGGCGCACCCTTCCCTAAAGCTTGACAGTTCGGAGTGAACTCCTGCATATAAGCATGACGCACAAACGGGTTCGCCGACGTGCCTGTCAGCTGCTGAAGAATGTCATTGAACTTGGAAAATTGAGGTGAGTTGAGAAAGTCTTGGTGCTGCGAGATCTGTTCTCGGACTGCCATCAACTCCGTCAACTTTCGTTCAAATGCGATCGACTAAGGTGCGCGGTCCGCTGCAACCCGCGAGTCTCCGCCTCGTAAGACAGCTTTGGACCATGGGGTTCTACTGACCGACATGTAACTGTACTTTTGACAGATCCTCAGGCGACCTGCCCCAGTACAGGCGCCGGAAGCCTCCATGCCTTTCCAGCACATCCAAAGCATCTGACCATCTTCTCCCAGCTTCAGATGTTGTGTCTGTCAGGTTTTTGTCTGGACTTATTGTCAGGTAGATTATCTGCGTCACAGGCGAAGACATCTCGGCGTCAGTATTGATGCGCCTCGCAGAGCACTTCGGAACAGGCGAGATTGGAAGTATCAAAATGACCACCAGGTCTGGGTGCCTCGGGTGTTAACAGCCTGAGAGGCCGGAGCCTCGGAGCTGTTCCTTCCCCGCAAACTTCCCTGAAGGGGAAGGAATACGAACCTCGCTTCGCCTTACAGTCTGCGAGACCAATATCAATGTCAACCTTGACCGTTGCTGCCTCGGAATGTACTGGAACTTGAGCGTTAGGAATTCCTTTTTGAAGATTCGTGCCCATCCCATGTCTTAATACATGATCTTGCCGCCTCCCTAGAAACTGCACTCCAATCGAGATATGTAAGTTGGATCAACATGGCTCCTGTGACAGACTTTAGTGTCAAGGACGACTACAAGTATTTGGAGGGCTTTGGGAGCTATCACTCGTGAGTGCAGTCCTTACGCTGTAATTTCTGGACTCCTGTTGAATTGGCATCTTTTAAGGTCAGAAGCAATTCCTGGAGCAACTCCCCAGGTAAACAATACTCCTCAGCGACCTCCTTTCGGTCTGCGAACCGAGAGAATAAGCGGAAGTTCTTTCACAGCGCCACGCGACTATAATCTGCAAACATGGATGTACCGGACCAGCTCTTCCCTGGACCACGAAGAATTTGTCCTCTATGATGATGCATCTACGCCAAAAGCCCCGAGCATCCTCACACCGAACTCCTATATGTGGCCAGCCATCCCCACCTCAGATGGCACGGACTGGATCTCTCAAAGACTACTAGCCAGGAACGGCGATCCGGCGGCCAATACAGGCCTGGCAATCTGGATCTTCTCTATGACCGAGTCGATGAAACCCAAAACCGTCTTCTCCTCCCTGGACGGCGACTCGCTCATCATTCCACACGCCGGCGCGCTCGACATCCAAACCGAGCTCGGTAAGCTGCTGGTCAGACAGAATGAAATCTGTGTCATCCCGCGAGGCATCCGCTACCGGGTAAATTTACCCTCAGGACCATGCCGCGGCTACATCTGCGAGCTCTTCCAGGGCCACTTCCGTCTCCCTGACCTAGGTGTCATCGGCTCTACCGGTCTAGCCAACGTTCGAGACTTCCAGATCCCGACCGCCCATTTCGATGGCTCGCTCGAGAATGGCGTGGCGAAAGCCAATAACGCGGAATATACCATCATCTCGCGCCAGGCTGGACGTCTCTGGCACTGCACGCAAGATCACACGCCCTTCGACGTCGCTGCCTGGCATGGCACGTTCTACCCCTACAAATACGACCTTGCGCGCTTCTGCGTGCTGGGAAACGTTTTATTCGATGAACACGATCCGAGTCTATACACAGTCTTGACGGCACCGTCTCACCGCGAACCCGGCACAGCAGTTGTGGACTTCGCCATCATCCCGGCTCGCTGGCAGGTCGCCGAGGATACGTTCTGGCCGCCGTATTACCACCGGAATACGATGAGTGAGTTTTATGGGCCGATCATCAATGCCCAGGATCAGAGTCATCCCTTCAACCAGGGAGAAGGCTTTAAACCTTTCGTTGCTGGGCTCAATGGGCCGATGACCACACATGGTACGTGTATCAATGCTCCTGTTTTTCCGGCCTGACACTCGGTTTGTTTGCTTCTAGCCCACTAACTTGCGAAACAGGAGCCACCGAAGAGGACTTCGAGAAAGCAAGCAAGGCAAAATTGGACCCAGCGAAAACGATGACAGACGGCATTACCTTGTTCTTGCTTGAGACTGAGATGCCGCTCTACTTGAGCGACTGGGCTGCGGAGGCGGCAGTAACGAATTTCAAGGCCAAGTCGAAGAGGCCGTCCAAGATATGAGGCGATGGTCTGATTGAAACGGTCGGCTAGCTCCGCGGATCGGTTTGGAGAGTGTCCAATGTCTCGCGGAAGCTCTGTGCCCTGCTTGAAAGCTGTCCAAGTGAGAACTCAGCTGGCGGGCCGGTCAAAAAGGGCTTTGCTTGACCTCTGGGTCTAAGATGCAACCGATGCAAGATTCAAAACCTACTCTAAGAACACTCTCACTTGTTGCTGTCCCTCGCATGGCCTCCTCTTTGCATGATGGGTGAGCTTGCCACCCTCTCCCAATCATGGAGCATCTCGGTATTCTCCAGCGAAGATCGCACTTCATCACCCGCTCGATCGACAAGCTCATCCCGGTAGGCAATGGAAGCTTCCTCGAAAGTCGT
Organism: Cladophialophora chaetospira; assembly: GCA_030247875.1. NCBI lineage: Eukaryota > Fungi > Ascomycota > Eurotiomycetes > Chaetothyriales > Herpotrichiellaceae > Cladophialophora > Cladophialophora chaetospira. Next base: position 22,664 of record JAPDRK010000020.1, on the reverse strand, counting down.
CTTCCCATCAACAGCGTCTTTGTACTTCAGAACAATGCTTCTCGCGTCCGCAATGCCATGATTCAAGCCCTGGCCGCGCTGGAAGGTCATCGGGTGGCCAGCGTCTCCCGCCAACAGAACTCGTCCTCCCCGCGTGTCCCACGGGATAGGAATCCAATATGACATCTTGTTCACGTGGACTTTTGTGCCCTCGGGGATCCAGAGATTCGCGGACCGGAATGGTTCTCCGAATGTCGCAGCCTTGGCTTTCAGATTGGCCAGCGAGCCTACTTCATCTTCCTCGCCCTCTTTCTTCTTCCACGTGGTTTGCAGTTGGAACAGCCATGTGGCTGGATCGTCTGGGTCGGGGACTTCTTGGACTGGGAAAGTTCAGCATTAAGACAGAAGCCGAAGGCACTACTCTCACTGGAGATCCACAGCCAGTAGCCATCAGGATGCATGGCCATCGCCACTATAGTATACGATGTTTGTCAGTGAGGCTACCTCCGATGTTCTTGAATGCTGCTGGATGAGTCGATCCTTGAATTATCAGAGAGCAACCTACTAATCGGGTGTGCTTGTCGTACAAAGCGAGCCTTTTCGGCATCATTGTAGCAAACATGTAGATTGACTGCTGAATAGGGGACTGAAGAAGGCTGGCCTTTCTCTCCCAGAATGGAAATTCTCACCCGCGACTGCGCACCATCCGCTCCAATGAGTAGAGTGCCGGTGGCATGTGAGCCATCCTCAAACACAGCAGTGACGCCAGATTTTTCGTCGTCGTAGATGATTGACTTGAGCGCCTTCCCATACTATGTCCCTCAGTCAGAAGATACTCTGAGGACGACCTGCACGTCAATGCTACATTCTCACCTGAACATTGATGCCTTGTGCGCAAAACGTTCTGAATCCCCGCCGAGGCATCCGATACATGCGTGGAAGTGGGATGTTCTTCAGCAGCTCGCCAGTCGCGCCGTTGAAAGCAGGCACAAAGCTGGGATCGGGTGGATCGAAATTCGGGTCCACGGCGGCGGTGTGGATGCGATCGAACAGTTCTCCGGGCAAGAGGTCTTTGAGCATGGGAAGACCCCATTGTACCGACATGCCCCATTCTCGTGGTCGGTACGTGGTTGCTGAGGGTTCGGACTCGAAGATTTCGAAGGATATGTTTTGCTGGGATGGAGGTGAACCTCGCTGAACTCACCGAGACGTTTTGCCAGTGAGAGCTACCTTCTTGAGTCCTTGCGCGATGAGCAGCCCAACGATACCTGTGGCGCATGACTGTCAGCGCAGGAGGTCTTCGGATGATCATTGACGTGAGCGGGTGAAGCACACCTGAGCCGATGATAAGGACATGTGGCGCTCTTATCTGGTCTGCCATTCTGCAACCAAGCTGTTTTGTGAGCTGCCTCGTTGTGTGATTTTGACCTAAATTAGGTAGCTTCTCACTGTAAGGTGTTGAGAAGAGCCCGAGTCAAGAGTCTCTCCGTTACTGGTTAACGCATTGGAGGAGACAATTGATTTAGCGAAAAGTGCACATAGCAGTGAGTTCCCAGAGCAGTCGGGGTCACGATCATCTGTGGAGAAGGAACGATCTCAGCTAGAGGTGGATGCGATTGGCAAGGACATGCAGGAAGTGGGAGCTGCATATCGAGGACCATTCTTTATGCTCCGCTGTGAAAGGTGCGTTGTTCTTCTCAGGAACCACTCTTCAAAACATGAATGTGGTCAAGTTGGGGGCAAGCCAACGCCGGTAGATCAATTACGGTCAAGTGGCAACGATGTCACTGGTCTCTGGGCGGAAACTTGGTTGAGACTAGAGCCTAGGGGTCTGGGGGCCAGGTGCACTCCGCATATTAAGGGCCGCATGGAACCATTTTGAAGTGAACGCGCCCTCTTCTCGCCTGTAGAGACCTGCTACAAGACTCCTAAGACACAGCGGCATTTTTTGGACCAGTTCTGAAGCATAGCTCGCTCGCTTTCCAAATCAGTCCTGTCTTCAATTGGACATCTACCGTTCACTGCGGAATGTGCTCTCCGGCATATGGTGTAGCCTTGTGCAGTGTAGAAGCTCTGAGAGACATCACGGGGAAGAGATTGTGGAAGTCACAACGGCTGAACGGTCTGAGCTGCTTCTCAAGTAAAGGCATGGAAAAGGGTCCGCAAAAGGTGCGGGAAAAATCTATCAATGTCCCAACTTTCTCTTCTGGCAGTTTGGGGCTCTTAGAGCTTCCCTCGTACAGGGATGACCGTCGGATCGGACTTGGCACTTTCGATCAAAATCTCCCAAGCAACCTTTTCGTCTTGTTTGCTGAGGCTCTGACCGGTCCAAGGCTCCCATTGCGCTCTTAGCTGGTGGCCAATTACTTGCACGCCGTCGACAACAAGCCACCCATGCTGCTTGGCCAGCAAAAGATTGCGTGTGAGTAGTGGGTGATAACACATGTCCTGCATCACTGCATATTCTGGTTTCTCCTTGCGCAGAAACTCGACATAGACGTCTCTTGCCTCGATTTCCGATGTGGTGGTGGGCGCGAAGTCCGGAACTGTGCCGACGATATAAGTCGGAGCAGGTAGGAGGCGAGCTTGCTGAACGGTCCGTACGTGCATCACATTCGGTCGGCTGGAAGCGTCGTAGTTTTGCACGTCCTTGACCAGCTCGTGGACTTCTTCGGCATCTCGATTGACAATGTAGATATCTTGGCAACCCAGCTTCGTAAGAGCATACACCGCGGCACGACTTGCTCCACCTGCCCCGATGATCAGTCCTACTTGTCCAGCGATAACTGACAGCGACGTGTGTGCTCCCAGAAAAGCATCCCTGATACCAATCCAATCGGTATTCGTCCCGTGTAAAGCGCCGCCCTTGGTCACGGAAACGTGGTTGCAAGCACCACAAGTCGAGACGATGCCGTCGACGTGGTCGAGAAAGGGTATGATGCTCTTCTTCCAAGGCATCGTGACAAGACCTCCTGCAAATTCCGGTGCCTTAAACGTAGCAACAACTTCTTGGATACTCAAGGCTTCGAGGAACGACATCTTCCACCCCCTTCCGAGACATTGAGCGACGAAGTTGTGGGTAGGAGCTGCTATTGAGCCCCCTCCAGGAGCGCCTGCGATGTACACGCGTGTTCTTGTCATCGAATGAGCCTCCATTCTACGAAGCCAAACGATTCAAGAGCCGACAATCTGGGAGCAAGTAGCGATTGTTGACTGTGATCAAAGTGCGTTTGAGGATGAATATATCATGCCCGGAGTGTCATGACTTCGAGTCTCGCGATTGGGCGAAAGACGTTTGCCCAATGCATGGGTACATCCTTTTATAGTTGAGGCAGGATCGCTCCGAAATCACATATAGGCAGCCAGGAGGGCCGCTGAACGCGACTGTGGTGAGGTCGGCATACAATCCGGATGATGTCTATGTGTCAGCCCGGCCATTCGAGCCGGGCGCCCGGAATAATGCATAGCCGTATTGGAGACAAAAGATAGAGGACGATATGCGGAGATCCTGGATCATCGAGAACCACAGTTAGCACAAACCGAGAGCCCCCAGAACGGGTGCTGGAGTTTGCATTACTGAAAGAAATCAAGTAGCCGCCTTTGCCGTCATGGTTCGGCCTGCGATTGCCTCACTTTCACTGGGAGCTCCCCAGGTGCATGACATCTTCAAAAGGCTAGCCAAAGCGGCCGAGCATGGCTTCAAGGGTGTCGAGATCGTCGAGGACGATATAGACACGTTAGCGGAGAAGGCCCTTGGAGACTTGACATATGCGAACAGGCTGGCCGCCGCAGAAGAGATCAGCCAAGAATGCGATGAGCTTGGGTTGACTGTCATTGTATTCCAACCATTTCGGCAATACGAAGGACTCCGTGACCGCACGCATCATGAAGCCATGATTCAGAAACTGCATTTATGGTTTGACATTGTCAAGATTTTACGCACCGACATGATCCAGATTCCGACAAACTGGTTGAAGGAGGGTACCACTGGAGAGGAAGAAGTTGTAGTAACTGATCTTCGGAGATTGGCTGATCTTGGTCTCGGGCAGAGTCCTGTGGTCCGATTTGCGTATGAAGGTGTCGCCTGGGGAAGATACTTTGACACGTGGGAGGACACATGGGAACTTGTACAGAAGGTCAACAGGCCCAACTTTGGGCTATGTCTTGACAGTTTCCACATAGCAGGGCGGGTCTGGGGTGATCCAACTGCGCAGACGGGGCGTATACCTAATGCTGACCAGGACCTCCAGGTATGTCTGGAAAGATTGGTGAACGAGGTAGATGTTGGGAAGGTGTTCTATGTCCAGGCTGGGGACGCCGAGAAGGTTGACCCGCCTTTGAATGAGGCACACCCATTCCATGCGGCTGATCAGCCCGCGAGGATGAGCTGGTCGAGGAACGCCCGACTGTTCCCGTATGAGGAAGATAAGGGAGGCTATCTTCCCATCGTGCCAGTTCTGGAAGCCATTGTCACCAAGTTGGGATATGGCGGATGGCTCAGCATGGAGCTGTTCTCGCGTGAGCTGGCAAATCGAGACGACGATCTGCCTTCAAGATATGCAGCACGGGCTTCGGCATCTTGGAAGAAGCTTATGGTCGCGTTGAAGCACTCCTAAGGATAGTAATGATGATGGTCTGAGAATGGAAGTGCTCGTCAGGAGAGGCATCGATCGGAGTCGAGAAAATGAGCTCGCATAATTGGCTGATTCTCGAGGGTCCATCTGCGCATGATCTCAGAACAAAAAGATGGAGTGCACTTATCCATTCACTTTCTTCCCAAACCCATTCGCTGTCCAGGTCTATTTCCCTCACCTGGCATCTCCATTTGTGTCGGGGCTTGCGATCCCTTTTTTCTCGTAATACGCCATCCCTTTATCGCCATGTCGGAAGCAGCTGCTATCGATGCCTCGCGCGCACCTGCGTCCCTCTGGGATCGCGTATCGAGCTGGGTCTCGGAGAACAAAGCTGTCGCATACACCATAGCCGGCACAGTAGTCGTTGTAACGAGTGCCGGCGCCATCTATTATTTCTCCTCCCAGAATCGAGGGTCTCCTTCCATCCCTTCAGAAAAGAGAAAAAGCAAGAAGGAGCGACGGAAAGAGAAGAAAGCCGCTGAAGAGGCAGCCAAGTCCTCAGGAATCAGTCTAAAAGATGAGGAGGCAGGTAGGATAGCATGCAATTCCTCAACCAGTGCACGACTAACAGATGCGGCAGGTTCATCAGCACCCCCTCCTCGGCCCGCCACAGTCGAAGCCGAAGAAGATATACCCGACGTTAACGAGTCCAATGTCGAGAGCTTCTCGAAGGAGGTAGGATCTCCCTTCGCAGCACCGAAATACTGATGTTGACAACTCTCAGGACAGAGCAACCTACGCGGGCAAGTTGAAGCAAGCAGGAAACAAGGCGTATGGCTCCAAGGACTACAACAAGGCCATTGAGCTGTATGGCAAGGCGATCCTCTGCAAACCCGATCCTGTCTACTACTCGAATCGAGCCGCCTGCTACAACGCCCTCAGTGATTGGGACAAGGTCGTGGAAGACTGTACTGCCGCCATCTCCATGGACGCCGAATACGTCAAAGCCCTTAACCGCCGAGCTCATGCCTATGAACACCTCGGCTTGTTCTCCGAAGCCCTCCTTGACTACACCGCCAGCTGCATCATCGATGGATTTAAGAACGAGAACAGTGCCCAGAGCGTGGAAAGATTACTGAAAAAGGTGGCCGAAAAGAAGGGCAAAGCTATCCTGGCGAACAAGAAGAACAAATTGCCCGGCGCAACATTTGTGTCCAACTACCTGCAGAGTTTCCGACCGAAGCCGCCGCCTGCAGGTCTAGAGGAGACCGCCGAGCTTGATGAGAACACAGGCACGGGCCAGCTCCAGCGAGGCTTGATTGCCATGCAGAAGAAGACCTCTGCTGGCTATGATGAGGCCGCAGCCGCCTTCAAGAAATCGATCGAGCTTGGGGACCTCGGCGATCATGAAGCCTTTGCATACAACATGCGAGCAACATTCCTCTACCTCGAGGGCGACACAACACGCGCTCTCGAAGATCTTAATAAGGCCATTGAGCTGCAGCCGACTTTGACCCAACCATACATCAAGCGCGCAAGCATGCAGCTGGAGATGGGTAACAAGGATTTGGCCGCAGAAGACTTCGAAAAGGCCATGACACAAAACAAGGATGACCCAGACATCTACTATCACCGAGCGCAGCTGCATTTCATCTTGGGAGAATACGCCGATGCCGCCAAAGACTATCAGAAGTCGATCGATCTCGATCGGGACTTCATTTACTCACATATCCAACTCGGTGTCACCCAGTACAAGCTCGGTTCCATTGCATCGTCAATGGCCACCTTCCGGCGCTGTGTCAAGAACTTCGACAAAGTCCCTGACGTGTACAACTACTACGGAGAGCTGTTACTCGACCAACAGAAATACGCAGAAGCTATCGAGCGGTTTGAGACTGCCATCGACATGGAAAAGGCAACGAAACCACCCGAGGCCATCAATGTGTTGCCACTGATCAACAAGGCTCTCGCACTCTTTCAATGGAAACAAGATTTCAAGGCCGCTGAAGACCTTTGCGAGAGAGCTTTGATCCGTGAGTGCAACGTGCTGTCTTTTGTTCCTATTACTGATTCAATTGCAGTTGACCCTGAATGCGACATTGCTGTGGCTACCATGGCTCAACTCCTGCTGCAGCAAGGTAAAGTGACCAAGGCGCTTGAATACTTCGAACGTGCGGCGGAGCTCTCGAGAACAGAAGGCGAGATTGTTAATGCACTATCTTACGCCGAGGCCACGCGTACACAGCTTGAAGTGTCGCAAAAGTATCCTCAACTAGCAGCCCGTCTTCAGCAAATGGAAGGCGCAGGACTGGGTGGCCCTCAGCTGAGATGACCTCGGCCTTGTCGATACATCATGCGATCTTGTCTTGTTTTGGTTTCATGGCGGATCTCCCTTCTCACTTTGTCTTCTTGGGTTTCTCCAAAGAATATGGATCATGGCTCATGTTGATGAGTGATCTACACGAAATGGAGAGACTGTGTTGACCTGTACGTAATAGCACATTCTGCCGTGCAAATCTCGCGATTAGATACCGAGGTTGGCATCACGGCGTCTTGACGAGCATGAGGGACAAAAAGGTGTGTAGGAGTGTATAATAAGAGGGAGTTGAAGAGACATCACTTCCGGTGTCGTGACTGCTGGTGATTCTCACAACTGCTCAATCCACCGCCTGAGTGCTTCCGCCCCAGCCGCCTGTTGAATGTCGTTTTGGACATGATGCCCAGCTCCTTGAACGATGACCAGTCTAACTCTCTCCATGCTCTCGCTGTCAACGCCTGGTATGTCTTCTTCGCGAGTCTCGCGTTCTTGCTCGGCTGAAGCCTGGAACTCCATGGCCCTCGCCACTTCTCTGAACTCACCCGCCTGCCTTCTTGCCACCTTCAAATCCATCGGAACATCGTGACTGCCCACCATCACACAAACTCTATCTCCCGGTCTTTCCCACCCGTTGACCGATTTCAAGATTTTCAGGGGATCCAACCACTCGTTCTTTCCCGTCAGCCACTTCCAGAAGGAGCCATTCACACCTGTTGCCCAGCCGAAACTCTCGTAAGGCGCCATCCAGGTCATAAACTCTTTCACCTTCTCTATGGGATACTTGTCCGAGAATAAAGCACGGTGGACTAATTGAGGATGGACCAGCGCACACTTGGGGTGAAACCCTAATGGCAATGATCTTGCGTGCATCCAAGGATCCATCTTCGTCCAATTCCAGACTTCATCCATGTCAGCTTTTACCCGTGTGACGGAACGATAACAACAGCTTTTCTACGATTTGAGTAGTCCTCACGGAGATGGGCAACTTACAGGCGTCATATCCACCAAAGTGCGGGATTGATCCAACCAAGCAGAGTGCACTGCCAGAGACCATGCGATTCGCAAGTGCATACTGCACAAGTGCCCCACCTGCTGAATGTGCTACCAGAATTGGCTCCTTCCCATCTTCGAGCTGGGAGGTGATATGATGTACAGTAGTGGCTAAGTCACTTGCGAAATCGTCCAGGGTGGTGCAGTAAACCATTGGATAGAACGAAACCGGGTAGCTGGCACCATGACCTCGAGCACTGTAAGCATATATTGTACCGTTGTAGTCATATTCGTAGAGGTAACTCATCCAGTCGATCCAGACAGAGGCTGAGCCGAAGCCGCCATGAATGAAGATTAAAGGAGTTGCTTTTGAGCTAGTGTGCTTCGGCGCACATATGAGAAGCTCGAGGTTCCCGTTTGGCGTCGAGACAAAGCTGCGCTGGATGTGAGAAGGGAGAGGGTGCTCTTTGGACGAGGGCGACCAGGAGGTGTAGGGAAGGCAATCGAGGACATTGACCATGGTAGGCAGGCTTTGAGACTAGACGTCTGGTATGAAAGGAGAGGAATTCACATGAGCCGTTCGGTGCAGAGGGAGTCGCGCGGCCATCGCACCAAGTACCTACCTTTATAACTTCGACATCAAAGGGCATGAAAAATAAGTTGTGGAATTAGAGGCAAATCCGTACATCATGAGCCATCATGAATACGAGCCATGGCAACACCATACTGCTTGGAGCAAGTTCACAAGGCTTGACTCGAGCCGGGCTTGAGCGCCGAAAATAGCTCATTTCATTTCAAATGACAGGAATATCCCTCGGCTGGTGCTAGGCCCTATCTGGAAAACTGGCCCACTCACTATCGATAGGAACTAGGTGCAGTGAAGTGCAGGAAGTGAGGGGCAGCAGCCTGGGAGCTGCCTCGTTGCCCGCATTCGCGGACACGGACCTGCGCCTGGCTTGTGAGACGAGCCTGAGTCTTGAGACAGCCAGAGTGAAGTGTCTCGCTCTCATCTCTGCTTGAACAACTGCCACATCTTTCCATCCTCTCACTGCCTGATCAGACCAACTGCGTGAGGACCTGCCTTCTGCTACATCTGTGGATGTAAACCCGTCTCTTCTTCAGTCAACTCCCTCCCCCTCCATCTTATCTCTACACCAAACCCTCGCGTCTTCGACTCCACCTGTACCTTTCGTGCTGCGGGCTCCAGCCTGATCCAACCGGAACCTGGCAACTCCACCTTGTCGACCCCTCTGGTTGCCTGGGTCTTGAACCTCATTTGAACCTCACTCAGTCCCCGGCACTCGACCTCCAACAACTCGACTCCTCCTACACTCAACCAGGCCCGCCCTCTATTCTCCCGTACCCCGATCCCCCACAAGACTCTTGCAGTCAAGTTGGTCCGACAATAGCGCAGCCATGGCTGGCACCGCTCCTGGTCTACATGGTATGTTACACGGCCTCCCCACGGTCAAGAGAGTGCATACTAATACCTGTGTAGTGACTGTTACTCTTAAAGATGTCAATTACCGTGATCCGATCCCAGAGCGAACTCTCGTCTTGGAGGCACCAAACTGGCAGGTCAATATAGGACGTGGTACTCAGAGCGGCTACGAGGATCTTACCCCGGCTCCAAACAACGCCTGGTTTGACTCGAGGGTTATGTCCAGAAGTCATGCTATACTACGAGCAGACCCAGAAACAAAGGTACATCTCTCCCCGCTTGTTCTCGAATATGCCATACTGACGATCTCCAGGAAATCACTGTCGAAGATGTCGGCTCGATGCACGGCACTCATCTCGCCGGAAGAAGACTAAGAACTCATCATGTTGAACCAATCTGGGAGGGTGATACTCTGATATTGGGTGCCGATGTGACTAGGGGCAGCTGTGAGTGCAATGACACTTCGGAAGAGACATGTAGTGACTTTGCACCAGCCTACTTCAACGCTCTCAACATCCTTGTCACCTGGACCTGGTCACACGAAGAGTACGGCCCTTTCATCCTCGACACGGTTATTCATACTGACATGCCTCCTCACAGACCCCACGCAGCAAGCCCCCGTCCAACCGCCGCAAACATGTATAGAAACTCCTTCTCTGTCGACTACTACAGTGGCGATGAAATTTCATCGGAGATCCTCGGCGAGCAGGAGGAAGACGACTACGAGATCTACGAGGAGGAACGTCACATCTCTGAGGCCGACGATGACATTCAGATCATCCAAGATTCCGCCCGTCAGCCCAGCATCGAGATCATCATGCCACCGACCCGCACCTTCACTGTTCCCGAGTCTGATGACGGCTCTACTCGAGAAGGCTCTTCGCATGCTGAGATCTCAGATGAGGAGGTCGATGAGAGCCCTGTCTCGAGCCCCATCATCCCAGGCAATGCAAATGAGGCGGAGACGGAGACGGAGGCGAAGAAATCGAAGATTGTAACCTTGTCAACGTCCTGCTCCATTGCTCCAGGAGAATCGGCTTCGAACCGTGGCCAACCCGAAACATCTCAGCCCTCAGCCGCCGGCCACGTCGACGTGAATGAAGTCACGTATTGGTCAGAATCGGACGAGAGCTCCGAAGTCAGCTCCTACGCTGGGGATGAACCTTGGAATGATCACTTCGCCTCCTTTGGAGAATCATACAATGCATCCTGTCATGATGAGATTGCTGGGCCAAGCATTGCTGGCCCATCGAGCTCGTCCGGGGCGACGCAACACCAAGAGCACATCCGACCCCCGAGTCCTTCGGACGCTGCCATGCCTAAGCCACCAGGTCATCTACCGAAGCCATTCACGACCTCAGCTCCTCCCTTCAACACATTCCAACCGCACGGAGCTCCAGGGAGTGACATGGCAGGTGCAGCTCTACGACCAAGCTCAGCTTGGGCAGGCCACAATTCCGTCTTATGGGAGCCTATGCCACCCTACAACCTGCCTGCGCCCTTGCCTCCAGCATTCTCTTATCCACGTCCCGAATTTGGCTCTTACCAAGCACCTTCAATGGCAATGTCAACTCAGCCAATGTCGCCATTGTCCATTCCCAGTCTAGTCGAGCAGCAGTCCGAGAGGAATAAGGGGATTTCCAGGAAACGAAAGGCTGATGACATGTCGTCGGATGATTCCCAATCCGGTGGACCATTGCCAGAACTTGCTTCCTCAGACGTCGAGAACATCTACCAGTTCCCTATCAAAGAGGATGGGACCACATCTGGACCCGCAACTGTCGCCATGGAAGATGTCACAACTGCTTATACCACCACAGTACCAAGCGAACCAGCCTCAACAGTAGAAGTCGATGAGAGCGTATCTTCCGCAGTTACTGAGCCACCCAGAAAGAAGGTGAAGACCAGAAAAGCAGGGTCCAGTAAAGCAAGTCGTAATGGCTTGGTCAAGATGGCTGCTGCTACTATCACTGGAATGGCCATTGGTGCTGTGGGCACAATCATCGGTCTTGCTGCTCTGCCACAGGAGTATTTCGTCTGAGGGACTCTACGGCGCAGACTAACGACAAAAAGGGACGGTGGACTGGTGAACACTTGGCTATGGTTCCACGGTGCACCAAACGAGGAGTGAGCGAGGTTGTAGAAGCGGTACCGATGCTTCTTGAGGCCATGACTGACTTATGATTGTATCGGTCAGTCGCATGCAGAGAAATTCAACAAAGGATATGTTTTTCGGAGTTTGGGGTTCGCTAGCACAAGCAACGTGCTCGGCGCGAGGAAACACTCAACTTGTGGGCTGGGCAACAGGTCAGACATGGCAGAGGCGTGGAGCCAGACTGATAGGATCTGAAGGTTGAGGTTTCGGAGCTTTTCATACCCCTGGCAGCAAAGGCGCCAGGACTATTGATGCAGACAATTCAGATGCAATAGCTTAGCAGACTTATTTTTCTTTCTATTCTTTGCGCGGGCTACAAGAACCTCTTCAGATTCAAACTATGCGGACAACAGAACGTATCAGTGGCATGGCTGGATGAAACAAATGCGAATCAATTGATGCTATTACCCAGGCCTCACGAGTAAATGATCAGTTTCTATGTACCATTCGCAATGCATGCCTTTCCCTGCACAGGTTCCGTCTGTGTTCATGTCCATATCCATGCTGTCGTCGCTGTACAAGCCTGTCCTTTCCTTTCTCATGCCGTGTCCGTGCCATGTCGTGTCCCTCGTTCCATTCGTGTCTATATCCAGCTCAATGTGTCGTGATTGGTTCATAGAATAGGCAAGGCCTTCGTAGGTATTTTCTCCGTTCCGGATAGACGGGAAGACCACGAGGTCGTCCCAAGAGCCGACCCTTAGTTTCAAGTTCGAATCCAAATCCAGCTCGAGCGTTGCCCTTTCGCTCGAGACCGGTCCCAATTGACATCCACTTCGTTTCGCGCGATGCCTGCCCAAGTATTCGTTCCTTCCATCTCGGCGCGGTCGAAAAGGCCTTTCGCTGTGGAAGGCGCTATTCTTCCAGGACCGCGATACAGCCCCAAAAATGCGACTCTGCGCTACTCGACGGGTCGATCATTCTCGAGCGCGATGATAATACGCTATTTCGTATCCGGAAGGACGAGTGATGATTTGGCGTCTGTGCCGGTTGGCATGGAAGTGTCGCGTGTAATCATCGTAGCCAGGCCTGACATGCTGCGGCTTTCGAGGTGATGTAGAATCGCGAGCAGTGGGTTGTGTTTCGTCAAGTCCGATTCTCTACAACGAGGCAGCACACCATGGAGTAGAGGTAGTCTCATAAGCTTCAGAATGGGGCCGAGCCAGCTCGGGTCGGGCTGCACTCGTCATGGTCAATCTTCCTCTTCTCACCTTGCGTCTTGCCCACTTGGTCTGCCTTGGCCGCGATGATGTCTTCAGTCGCCGGCTTGGTTTCGAAATTGACCACATCGAAGCCCTTGCCATACCACTCGTCCCAATCCCAGTCGATACTTCGATGGTTCTCCTGACCAAACGCGCGAATCAAGTTCTCGCCTTCTCGTTCGGCTTCTGGGCCTGTCGTGAGAGGTCTTGCCCCTTCTCGAGTCTTATTTGTCGCGCCTTGTCCCCAGATAGAATTACCGACAAGATTGAGGAACGTCCCGATCTGTCTGAAGGTGAAGCTTATCCTCTCTCCGTCGAAGGCAAGTTCGGCCGGGGACTTTTCGAACGGCGGTCGCTTGTCGGCTCGAATGGAGTGTAGCCAGTGCTGGTTCGTGTCTTGTCCCAGGACGAATAAAGAATTGTGAGGAAGGGGGATTCGTTGGGATGGTCGTGCTGCGTCTAATTCTTCACCCTCCACGAGGTTCGGAAGTGCTGACTTTTTCGCTCGCAGTATCATCGTCCTTTGAGCACCGAGGCTCACATTAACGATGCTAGACCCCCTAACAATGTCCAGTGTCTTGTCTGAATGCTCCGAAATGTTGTCTTCGCTGTTGCGGTACCACTGAATCAACGCATGGTTCAGGGGATGACCGACCAGTCTTTCTGCAGCCTCCCGTAGCATGTTGACAACAGTGTCAAATGGCAATAATTCCGGAGACTCATCAGCGGGATGGCGATATATCGGCACTTCGGTGCCATCTCCAGACACAACTCCCTGTACTGTAACTAGGCGTGGCACCTCGCCAGATCGATGAAACATCTTCTGCCACTTGATATCTCTGCGGCAGGAGTTGAAGGCGTGATCCGCTTCCGTTTGGTCTAGAAGATCAACGTAGAGTCTGCTGTCGCCTTCCCCAATCCTGTCTTCGGGGCCGAGGATATTAGTCGTGGTCTTTTTCTTCTTTTTTGGCGCTGTTGGGCGCAGGTCCGGATTCGACTCTCGGATAGCATTCTGAAGACGCGTGCCCTCACTGTGCGGTGACATTGTGTGATGAGAGGATGACTCTTCGGCCGAGCGAGTTCGGTGTACTGGAGAACTGATAGCGGTTAGTGACCTTATTGATGACTCTCTTGAAGGTCGTCGTTTTCGTGTTGTTTGTGATATCTGCTTAGGCTTGAGCTGCTCAGCATGAGTCGATGTCCGACGAGATGATGGTTTTTGTGATAGTTTCAGCGCCCGGTCCTCATCTAGTGGGTCCAGATCACTCGTTGATCTTTTCCTTGGTGGGCTAGTTGATTTGTGCTGCGCCGATTTGTGGGATGACTCACTTGGCGCTTGGGCCTCTGGGCGCCGGGGCTCCGTATCTTCATTCTGTTTCGATCCTGTTTCTTCAGGATCAGTTGGTCGAGCAGGACTACTGCCACGTTCTAGAGCGGATATCCAGTCGTGGATGTGCTGTCTGGAGGTATGTGACTTGGTGGTTCTGGCATGCGGAGGTAGGGAGACCTGGAGGCGCGTTGGGAAATCCTCTTCTCGTATGACCTCACCGAGCAAACCAGCAATATCATCGCGTAGCTCCTGGCAATCGATGCCGTGTGCACCCATATTGTCTGCCATCTGACGCACAGCTTCGATGTGGCATATCTCGTCAAGGTATCCGAGGCAGTCCTCGACGAGGGTGACCTGTATACCGTGGCAAACGGCGTCGAGGACAGAAGCGTAGACGCCGATGTTCGACAGCGTACCACAGACATAGATCTCTGTGATCAGATGCGTCCGTAAGTGCATGAGTAAGGAAGTCTCCTGGAATGCAGAGTAATGGGACTTTTCCATGATCAGATCTTGCTGCCGATTGATCGCACTTTCAAGGATATCAGGATACTCGGCCCCCAAGGATCCAGGTACGCAGCACCTGTGCTTGGTGGTCGTCATGACTGGGGCGAGGAATGCTTCCCGGTCATGGACGGCATCCGGCTTCGTCGATGGGGTGAGAGGATCTTCGTGAGGTGAGCGAACGTTGCTCGGGTCATTGTACGACTCACTGTTCTCTTCATCTGGACTCTGCGGCTGCAGGTGTTGCTTGAGGAGAATCGAGTGCGAACCAGTTATAGCAGATATCGAAGTGCGAGGTTGCTTGTATTCTGTCCGCACCCATATCACTTCACCTTTGGTGCGAAACTCGTCCACAAGGGACACCATATTCGGCAGGAAACCCTGAACATTGCTGACGTGTAGATTCCCATCTGTCCCGATGAAGTCGTTCTGAAAATCAACTAAAATTAGAGCCTTTTTCGTCTCGATGGGCGGACCAGCAGGCACAGAACCACGTTCAAATAACATGATTGATCGAAGAATGTCTCATCATGCCGCGAGGCAATGGTGGAACAGCGTGGGACACGAGCAACTTTTTGAGTCGTCTTCTTTTTGGCGGGTAGCTCTAATGCCAAGTTGCAAAAGTACAACCGTGTTGAGGTAGGAGGGAGGCGTCAGATTCGGGACGGACCGTGATTATTCTCATTCACGGTATGCAGAGGCGAAGGTGCTCATCAGGCCTCGAGGAGACGTGAGCCGGAATCCGGATGATGTCCTTCTCAAGTGATCACGGCTGGTATTGGTCTGTCCGACAGAAGTGAGGGCAGTTGAGCAACACCTATCTCCCCAGGCAAAAGTCGCTCACCATAGAGGGCCTTGCATCCAGCGAACGGATCGATATCTCGCCAGACTCAATATATTTGATTGTTGGGCAAGACTCTGACGGATATAAGATTTCCCAGGCTCGAAACGGACTGGCAAGGCGTTGGCTCGTGCCCTCGGTCGTCTCGAAAGGGGACGTTTGAGAGCGTTGAAAGGTAATTATGAAGTGGGTATGGTCATCCACTTTGCAGGGCGGGTAGTTGCGGGAGGTTGATGATGTGGCTGTGGGGGTACTTTCAGGTTCTGGAGGGGTACCGACAATGCTTCAAGCACCGAGTAGTTGTGACAGACTGCGACGATAGAGTCGGATGAATAGATAGCAATATTAGGGACGAAGTTGTAGGCCAGCAAGTATCAATATTCAAAACAAAAGCGATTGTGCGAGCAGAACATGGTCGTCTGCCCAAATTGTTGCTCTGATCGTCTGTGTTTGGAGATGGTGGTCACAGTGATGTCGATCCGGATGGAGACTAGTCAGAGCAAAAGCACGCTCTTCAGAGACTAAACCAGCAGAGAACATGACGAGAAGGGAAACCAGCAGAGGCCATAAAGTTTTGTGTTTAGCTATTCGCAGATCACGAACCAGGGTCCGCGAAGAATCGCTCGGGGAGCAAGTGCGACCGATGTTCGTCAACCTTCGGAAGGTCTAAACGAACTGGCAAGTCAAAATAGATGGCAATTGCGATGGGCATAAGCGAAGATGCCGAAGTCGCACAGAATGGAGGGCAAGGCAGCTCTACATGATGAGCCAGGACAGGGATAGGAGATGGATGGAGATGAACGGTGACAAGGACTTGCCAAAGAGAACAGTAAGCGTTGCGAATGTATTTGCTCAGGATGTTGAATGCAGATCTGGGAAGCATCAAATACCATTGGCCCAGCTTAAGTGCGACAGTCGTCCGGACGTGGAAGTGGGTGAAAGGAGAGTCAAGGGAGACTGAAGAAACGGTCTGCAGTCATAGCCTCCAACATATAATTTAGGATCGAGAGCGAAGTTGAGAAGGACAAAGATCTGCGAAAGATTTAAAAGAAACAACTTCATTTGTGGTTGACATTTCCTTCATTTGAGTTTCTCGGGTCCCGCGGCGGTGGCAGGCCCCGGAAGTCTCCCCAGAGTATGAAGAGAAGCGCCCAGCGGTAAGCTGTGACCAAGGCTGGTCAGGCTATTTGGGGCTCTTCTGCACAACCTCGGGGACTTGTACGAGCACAGTAATTCTGGAACTTCTTCTTTTAGGCAGTGGTACTCCTGCTACAAGAGTACTAACCAGGCCTGCATGCGAGTTGTTCTGCAGTCACGTCTCAGGTTTCTCAACCAACAAGTTTCTTCGAATCTTTTTGTCGATCCCTGCCAACCGCGTGCTCCCGTCTCGCTTCATTTTAGTCGGTGCATCACAGCGGGCGTGTCGATCACGGCTGGGTTTGCATCATCCCTCCAACATCAAAGCCTTGCTCCTCCAACTCCCACAAGAGGCTGACTCCTCCAAGCATGACTCCGCCCAGCTTTGCTTCCCCCAATTGATCGACGCTGCCAACTCATAATACGCACTTCCTCCAACAGGCCTCCATAGCCTATTAGTCTAATCAATGAGACCTTGGACGCTGACTGAAAGCTGACAATGATCAACACGAGACGTTCGATTTGAGCTTCGGACTTCCCTTCCCCGAGCTCAAGCTTGTGTGCGTCATCCCTAGTTATATACGACCATCGCCGTCAGAGTCGTTCCGGTTAGAGAGTCACATGTTGACATCTTGATGAACAACTGAGAAGTGTTGGCCTTCGCAGAGCTTCTGGCCCCATAGTGTTCCCGGTATGAGAACATCTGATCATTCGAATCCGCAGGATCGACCAAGAGTTCTGTGCGGTGTCTCACCCAAGCGCTGGTTTCACCTCCTCCACCAGGTATCAACCCGTAGACGGGTTTTTTTGCTTTTTGTGATGATCATCTCTTGCGGTATCGAGAAGTATGAAAATTCGATGCTAACTTTGAGGGCGATTTCCTTCCACGGAGAATGCTTAAGGTCCAAGATCACTGTCCCTGTCGTCGTCCCCTTCTTCAAAGACCACCTGACCCATTGCCGAATCCATCAGCTCCTTGACTTTAGTCTTGATTTCCTCCACCCTATTCTCTTTCACCAGGCACGTCTTGTCGTCGATCTCCTCCAAAATATATGCATGGTTAGACTCTTGGTCGATCTTCCGCACCATGGCCATTTGAGGTGGGTCACATTGGAGAAGTGCACCTTTCTGGGCTTTCGGCATGGTGATCTGGGCGCGATATGGATCGTAAAGGCGAAAGAATGGCGAGAAGATCTCAGGAAGGATCGGATCAAGATTCGAGGGGTTGCACAGTGAGAGAACAATGAGATTGAATGCAGAAGAGTGAACAGTCAAGATTGAATCGGTTGCGGCTTCCGAGGCGAAAATAGGCAGAGGCTTATGTAATGCGGGCGAAGGAAAGGCCTTGGCATTTGGTGTGCACTCACCGTCGGCAACCAAAAGCAGCGCCTACTACTGCTCCGCATATGTTTGAATCTCTACGCACATATTTCTTTTCTGCAACTTTGACTATCAGAGTAAGATGGAAACTATCTAACAGGTTATACCAGTAATCAGTCACCCAGAACTTCATTTTTCAGGTGTCTGTTACACGTACTACTGTCTAGAATGTTATGTAGCGATTTTGCAGAGTAGCTTGTAGCGGCGGATTTTGCTTACCCAGGCGAGCGCGTCGCGGCGCTCGCAACAACGCCTGTGCCGCCCCTAATTTCTTGCGAATACCAGGTAATCGAGCAATTCCTTCACTCGCTTTGCTCCCGTCTCTTCACTCACTTCGTTCCATTGGCTTCGTGACTATGTGCACCGAACGTTGTCTCCCACGGATCGTAGTCTTCTTGAGCAAAAATGGCTTCAATCTGTCTTCTGCGAACGCCAACATTTCCTCCATCGAAGATCGGTAACACTACCGCGTCGTTAAGCAAGTCCCCAAATCGGTGCTCCCGAGAGTATGCAGAGACTCCAACCAGATTGATGGCGTCCATCAGCGACTCGACCGCGCTCTCGGATCCGAATATCTTTGCTTCATAGCAGAGCTCCGCTCCAAATCGAGTGCGGCCGAAAGCATGCGCAGCTTTCCAGACCAAAGCCCGCGTAGCCTCGCATCGAGTCTTGATCTTGATCAATAAGTCTGCAAGGCTCTGTTTCTGAAGCATAGTCTCTTTGGAGCCTCGCCGCTCGGTTTTGGCCCAGGCCAATGCTCGGTCAAATGTCTGCCTCATCTGCGGATTTCTGTTAGCTTGTACCATTTTTGACGGAACAACAACCATTCGTCCAAAGAAAGCCACGTTTTCGAAGAAAGGGGAGACTTGCGATGCCGACGCCCATTGCTCCAACCAGACATGCCGAAGCCGTAAAGGTCAATTCCACGATATCGGCACCCTTGCCCGGAGGCGCCAGCAGATTTGACTTCGGGACGCGCAAGTCCTTGAACTTGATATGAGGGCCATTGACTGCTGTATGTCCCATTGTCTGTGGATGCGAGAGAACTTGAAAGGCGCTCGGATGGTTGTTGGCAATGTCGTCCCTTGTTACTATGATGATAGCAGTCTGCCCGCGAACGTCTGCCGCTGGAGCAGAATCAAGGACTCGGACCAAGACACATTGGACATCTGCGCCACGGTCGTCCCAGCCGGAACAGTTTGTCGCCCATATCTGATCTTATCAGCAAGCGTTCTTGCTACCAGTCAAACACCACCTTACCTTTTCGCCGCTGATGACATATTCATCGCCTTGGACTCTCGCGACAGTTTGAAACCCGGGCGCTCCTTCCTCTGCAAAGTTGGCACTTCCACCTGGCTCGCTGAAGACCAGACTAGCCATGGGAGTGCCGGTGCCATCGAGGAATGGTCTGAAGAACTTTTTGTGTTGCTCTGGGGTGCCGGCCATGATCAGAGGAGTCAAACCTAGGCCTGTACCCAGGATAGTCAACGAAGCACTTGTCTCGACCGCATAAAACTCCTCCACGACCAAGGCCGCCTCTATGAGAGGGCCTCCTGCGCCACCCAGTTCTTTCGGAATTTGAGCCTTGATCAAACCAGCTTTGACCGCTTCGGCATATATTGGCTGTGTCGACCGAAAACGATCTCGCCACTCTCCAGACGAAGCATTCTGTCCCTCATATATCGATCGTGCAGCCGTGAGGTTTGCTTTCGCCCAGCCCCTGATAGCGTTTCTGACAGCTAACTGCTCCGGGGCAATTTCGAAGTCGATCATTTCTAAGAAGTGGTTATCTTGACAGTGAGAAGTTCCGATTCTCGATTTTCGGACGAAAACAAATGTCCTTTATGTACCACTTGGGTCAGATGGTCACCATGGCGGCCTCATTCCTCGTCCAAAATAGCATTTGGCTTTCCCCCATGACAGGCCCGTTCGTTGTCCAGATTGGCATCTGCCTTTCCCTCTTCGGACCAATCCGGTCTGTTAACGCAAGCTGAGTCAAGTGTGCCTTCTGTCCCTCGGTTGAATAGGCGGAAATCTTCCGACTGGTAGAGCCTTGGCTGCGGGCCGCCTCATTCAAGTTGCAATGTCAACGTAGCTGAGATAATTCTATTTCTCCGCGGGAACTACTTCAGGATTGTGCGAAACAATGGCAGAGAAGACTCTTCACTCCAAAGATCGCTAGGAATCTCGTCTGTAAGACAGAGACGCAAGCAGACGGCCTCGAACAAGTAAAAGTTCACGGTGGTATGCATGCATCCACGGCAAAACAGGCTAGTGCTCCTTGCCTGCAAATCGCAATCATGCATGCCGGACGCAGAGCGACACCTGGCAACTTCGCTTCGTAAGACGTCCCTTCCCATAAGCACAAGACTAACCTTAGTGTCTTAGTCAGCACAACTGTCGAAGCCGCGATATCTTGAACACCATCGGCAGCGCAAAATGGTGCACCTTCACGGTAGCAGACTTGTGGCTAAGGAATCTGCTCTCTGGGCCGGTAACAGTGCAATCCGTCGGGATGGCGTTTCCGAGAGGTTGCATGGCGAACTGCGTGTGAATCTTGCTTCTCGCGGGCCCGTGGCACGCATAAGCACCCTGCCGGCCGATGCATCCCTTCAAAAGGAGCCCGTCATTGCGAGAACGAGCGAGCCGAGCGACAACGACAGCGGTGCGGCAAGGTCAAAGTCGGGAACTTCATCCTTCTAGACCTGCAAGTCGAGTCAACCACGAGCGAGCATGGGCAGAAAATGAGGTACTGAAAATATCTCGACATTGCGATGTGTGAATGACAGGTGAGGTCGCGCCCGAAGCAAGTGAGAAGTAGGTGAGGATGCTTATTTGAAAATGGTGACTTGAAAGACTGCAAACACTGTAAGGCGCGTGGCAGTTTGCAGTGAAGTCTTCAGGGTGAACAGCTTTGCAGCATCACTCCGTCACTTCATTGCGCTGGTTTGCGCTGCCTGGAAAGTGCAAAATTGTACACCCGCTCTTTCTAGAACCGCAATCTTTATGTGTGCGCACAAGACCCCATTCCCACCGTGACCTGCTCTTTCCATTAATCTCGGCGCGCAACTTCCGCTCGAGATGCAGCAAATCGCTCTTTCCCTCGCAGTCACTGCAATTTCTATCTTCTCGAACCCGGTAGCGGGATTTGCCCTCGATGTTGACAACACTGGTACGTTCTGAGCACTGAAAGTATATGGACGTTTCATAGTGCTAACACTTTCCGCAGAATCCATCCTCTCCGCAGCTGCCCTAGGTGCGAATAAAGTGGTCGCCTTGTACAATGGCAATCAGACTGGAGGCACGCTTGGCAAATGGCCCTATCCTCCGAGTGAGTTGTCTCCCTCACTCACAATGAACCGTGAATATCGAAGTTGCCCGCCCAGATGGAACGTTGTTTCGCAGTCCCTCTTGGTCGTCGTTGTGCAACGAAGTCCGGTTCCAACGAGACGGGTGCTAATGGCTTTACAGTATACTGGTGGGAGAGCGGTGGCGCGTGGGGTGGTCTGATGGAATGTGAGTCTTTCTGCATTCTGAGCCCTCTTCAGTCCGCGCAGGAGCTTTGGTGCTGTCCTCATGGGTAAGACTCTTGCTGACCAGTCCACAGACTGGCATTACACAGGCGATGACACTTTCAACGCCATTATGCAACAAGGGCTTATCGCTCAGCTCGGTCCAAACAACGATTTCAACGTCCCGGCGGAAGCCTTCGATACCGGAAGCGACGACCAAGCATTTTGGGTCTTCGTCGCTATGGCCGCTGCCGAGTACTCCTTCCCTCAATTGCCTCCACCTCATCCCACCTGGATCGAAATCGTCCACAATGCATGGCAAGATTATGTCTCTAGATGGAACTCCACTGGGTGCAACGGAGGGTTGAAGTGGCAATTCAACGCCGACAACGCAGGCTTCTACTACAAGAACAGCATTTCGAACGGCGCCTTTTTCCAGCTCTCGGCGCGGCTCGCAAGATTTACGGGCAATCAGACATATGTGCGTTGGGCAGAGACGACTTGGAACTGGGTTACGGGAATCGGCCTGGTGGACAAAATCTACAACGTCTATGATGGGACGGATGAGCTGATCAATTGCACGGGTATTGATCATCATCAGTGGTCTTACAATGTCGGTGTCTTCCTTTACGGTGCAGCTGTCCTTCAGAACTTCACCAATGGATCGTCACCGTGGATCGACCGAACAGCGGGCCTCCTCGAAGCTGCAAATACCTTCATCAGCCCTTATCCAAATGCATCGAACATCATTTTCGAAGCGGCATGCGAGCCGTCCGTTACCTGCAACACAGACCAGCTATCCATGAAAGCATACCTAATTCGATGGCTGGCTGCAACCTCCAAAATGGCACCCTTCACTGCAGGGCGAATCGGCGACGTGCTTCGAGCTTCAGCGCAAGGGGCCGCAGCTTCCTGCACAGGCCGGAACAACAACACCTGTGGCAGCAAGTGGTATACGGACCAATGGGACGGAACAACTGGCCTCGGGCAGGAACTCTGTGCACTGGAGGCGACCTATGCGCTCCTGGTCAATCAGACAAATCCTCCCGCAATGTACCCGAATGTGCAGATCTCACCTGCGGCAGCGACTCCCAGCATCCCTGCTACTGCCACATCTGCCCTTCCGACGGCCAGTGGCACGGCTCGGCCGCTCCACGATTCAGCTCCAGCGGTGTCAGTGCCATCGACGATGCAGACTAAGGCGCTGGTGGCTGCGCTGTTTACTTCATTGTCTATCATGTAAAACAGATCCTGAAGGAGGACTCTAAACTTCATGTTGTGTCTTTTTATGAGGATGACCGAGGC